>OY365810.1:4644831-5178156 GCA_959347315.1 Bimastos eiseni | reverse complement strand
ATGTGGGGGGCAGCCTCTTTTTGAATTCATGTAGACTATAAGATAGCTTAACTTGAGAAGGAATCTTGTCCCGTATAAGGGTCTCAGCAGATCTGATTGTAAACTTGCGTGTATTTGAATGGGCGGGAACCGGCGATATGCCTTTGCACTTCTGGGGTAGTGGGTGTGTGTTCATACTAATTTGAAAGAAATTCCGATAATCTTTTGGAAGCACGCCATTTTCATAGCGGAAGAAGAATTCCCAATTGATCATGCTTAAATGAATGCAGGATTGATGAAATAATTATGCCTAAATGGAAGCTGGGTTGATGAAAAATAATGCCGTTTAATTTCAAGCGGGGTTGATAAAATGATTGTGACAAGAAGGGTTCCATGACGAGTAGAATTTTCAAATCCATTCCTCTTCCACTTAAGCATGTTTCTGTTCATCATTCCAGTTCCCAGTTAGCAAAATATTGTTACTCGATCGTGCTTCATATTGCAATTTATATCGTATGAGGTATTTGCGGAAAAACGTCCGGTGCCAAAACGGCTACGCCGAAACGTCCTGCTCAGAGTTTCTCTGTAGGCCCACCCACCCTGCTTCTCCATCTTTTATCTGAAATCAATTGCGCAATCGACAGATCAGAGGTAACACTTCGGGCTCTTTATGACGTCAGTGATGCCTTCGATTCTATTGATCACCAGGTTCTACTGCGGCGTCTACGTCTTTCTTTTTGGCGTCTCTGCTGCTCCCCTTGACTGGCTTACTTCTTACCTTTAGGGTCGCTCCAAATCAATTTCCTTCTTCTCTTCCCGCTCTCCTTGGGCTCCTGTTCCTATTGGTCTCATACAGGGTTCAGTCTTGGGCCCCTTACTCTGTCTCCTTTTCACACCTGATATGTGATTCTTCTTTCCTTATGCTCACTCCGCAGTCATTCATACGCTGATGATATTCATTCCTGCGTGCACTGTCTTGCTAAGGAGGCAATAGACGCAGTCCAACTTATGTCAAATGCTCTGACTACTCTCACTTCCTGGATATCCTCCAATCCGCTCCGTCTTAACGCTACCAAGACCACCTATATCTGGTTCGACACCAGTCAACAGTTGGCCAAAATTAACCTAAATGCACTTTCAATTTGGTTTCCTTCTTTCACTTTTCAGCACCTCTGTTCGAGATTTGGGAGTGGTCCTGGATCAAGAACTCTCTTTAACTAAGCATATCATTGGGATAACCTGTGCATACTACTACCAGTTGCACCAGCTGCGTGTTGTCACCCGTTATCTTTCCACTGCCGCTGCCTCCACTCTTGTTCATGTTTTCAGCCAATACCGTCTGGACTGCTGCTCGGTCATTCTTGTTGGCCTTCCTCAGTCTTTCTCTGCCTTGAGCGTTTATCACGTGCGGCGGCGCGACTGATTGGTCGCCGTCCTAAATTTGCCTAGATCTCTGATTACACGCGAGACACATTACATTGGCTCCCTTTCTGTCAGCGCATTCACTTCAAACTATTTCACTTGTATGGAGCTGTCTATATTGGGTTCGGCTCCTGTCTACTTGAAATGCCTTATTGTTCCTGTCACAGCATGTCTGGGTCGCCAATCTTTACGTTCAGCCTCTCAACATACTCTCTTTATACCTTCTACTCGCACAACCATGACACAGTCAATTTATGCAGATGACACTCAGGCCTTTGTTCATTGCCAGCCGTCTGATGCACCCGCTGCTGTCCGATCCATGCAGGCAGCCATTGACTCTTTTGTATTTTGGATGTCCACAAATAGACTCCGGCTTAATCCATCTAAAACGGAATTTATTTGGCTTGGCACTCGGCAGCAATAGCAATAAGAATAGACCTGGTTGCTCTCTCAAATCGCTTTTCTCTCTTCACCTTTTCTTCCTCTGTTCGGAACATGGGGGTCATTCTTGACCCAGTGTCGCGTTTTTCACTCTCGCCACTCCTTCTTCTTGATGACGAGAGTTTCCGCTGGTTCTTTCCTCTATCACCAAGCTCAGCAACACCACACACTTGATGGCAATAATATGTATATTTAATGAAATATACACACCTCTCATCCTATCTGCACTTACTGGAGTTATTAGTGTCTTTTAGAAATGTTTCCCTGGTTTACGTTGGACACGGGATTATCAACTACGTTGATTACCCTTATTGTCAGAGCGACCGAGCGTCTCTCCCAGTTCCGAAACAAGTCCCCGTTTCCTTGCTTGCTACGCTATATGAATCCTTCTAGAGGCGACTTCCTTCACCATCCCAAACGCAAAACTCGTATGTCTCGATTGGACGACAGGTCACCTGCAGAACCCATTACTAAACCCTGGTTGGTCGGGTTTTGGCGTCTCTAGCACTAGCGTAACGTCAGATTTCTAAAGGCGTCCAATTACTGTTTGACTAGCAGCTGTTATGGCTGGGCCTTGTCAGGTATCATATACAGGCACAAGGTTCTAGGGATTGCGTTACATCATTTTTAGTAACACCGCCTAATAGGTTACGCCGTTCGTGTCGGGGCTGGCCCTTATTCTTGATTAGTGTCAACCAGCCGGTCCAGACCAAATCTCCAACTGATCCAATTTCTGGTCTGTGAGTCGTAGAGATGGATGGGGTAGACGTCTGCCTCGAGGTGTCGGGTTTCGCTGCTTGACACTCCTTTGATATTTGCATATTGTATTGAGGCCGTCTGCTTCGGGCGAAGCCCATTGAGGTCTCCTTTCTCAGGTTTCAGGTAGACACTTCCATCCGTAGTCCTCCTACGCCTCTGCTGTCGATCGATGACTTTTATATAGCGCCATCGTCCCGAGTGTCGCGCGTCACACCCAGAGTTCACCTTCACGGAGCACGTAAATGCCGTGTCCCGTAGCTGCTTCTACCAGCTGCCTCAACTGCGTGTGGTTCTCGTTCTCTCACTTCTAGTGCAGCAGCCACCTTAGTGCACGGGTTTGTTACTAGCCGCTTGGACTACTGGATCTGGATTGGGAAGTTGGAACGCGTTTTGCGATCCGCTGCACGCTTGATAGGAAGCGTCCCGAGGACGGATCACATATCTGCCTATATGCGGGATGCCCTGCCCTGGTTATCTTTCTCCCAGCGCATTGCAATTAGAATATCTGCTCTTGTTTGGCGTTGCCTTTGTGGCGGTACGCCAGTTTACCTCAAGGAATTGTTTCGGCCCGTCGAGGCCACTGGTGACCGACGCCAACTTCGATCTGATGCCGATGGGAATCTGGTTGTCCCTTTCGCTCGTATCACAACGATGCAACATCGGGTTTTCGTAGTGGTTGGACCGATCATTTGAATGGACTATCCCGAGAGCTACCCCTCTTCCCGAGAAATTCCTCTCATGCATTTTACTGTTCATTGAAATCCGTTTTTTCTCAGCCGTAGTCAGACCGGGAGCGTCTCCGAATCACTTTAATTAATAAGTTTGAAAGAGGTATGTATTTAACGTTACTACTTGCTGGGGCACACGGCCTTGCGCTGGGTGAGACTGGATTTTGGCAGCGGAGAGGAGGAAGACGGCGGCCGAGGGGTTTGCCAACCCCTCTCCTGGGTGTGCGAGGTCTTCCTCGAGCGAACGGAAAAGTTTCGAGTGAATAGATGTAAAAGTGTGGAAATTCATAAACGAACAGAGGGACACACATAATCTAGATATACATGTAAATAAAGAGTGTTTATATACAATGTCTATGGACACTGATGCGTAAAAAGTACATACCCATCTGACTGGTTTTAAATGTCCTGATATCAGTCTTAAGAATAAAGAGAAGATTATGCATGGCCCCCTCCGGCGATGCATTTTCACGGTTTTAGAGCTACGTGTACGATATCTCGCAGGTGTTTCGTCAACACGCTCCCGGCGAATGAAATAGCAACTTTGCTTTTTTGGGTGTGGTTTAGGTGTGGCGCCGGTTTTTGGCCCTGGAGGCCAGGAAGAGGGCGGCCGCATGTTTCACCAACCCTTTGATTTTGTGTCCTGGGTGTTCTCCGAGCCAATGGCGAAGGTTTCGAGTCAATGGCTCTAAAATTGTAAAAATGCTTCGGCGGACAGAGGGACACACATAATCTATTCTTTATTTATAAGATTGATATCCATGCATTATAAGATGTTCGTGGTAGAAGATGACCCGTATTGTCCAGAGTATTGTCAAGTACGAATGCTCTTACATTTAATAACTTTATTAGATTCTAAACGAGATTCAAGCTCCACAAAAAAGGATGAGCCCTTCATCCTTGCACGTGTCGATCATGCGATAGCAGCGATACAGCATGATCGACCCAAGCAACAGCACCTAGATCCTAGACAGTGCATGGGCCCTTCTAAGCATTATCTTTTATGACACGCCAGCCAGTCAAACTAAGGATGGGCAATTAACGCACTGTTGCATGTCAGGCCTCGTGTTGCTCTGTCTCCTGCTCCTTACCAACCTCCGTACACTGAGGCCTAGCAAGCAACATACCCCCACGCTACAAAATGCAGAAACCCATAGACGTTTCTGTGCATAGATCAGCAGTGATCTAACCATACTAAACTACTCAAAGAACATGCATGCATGACATAACTCAATCTAAAAAAAAATTGCATGTAGGCCTACTATCATAGCCCAAAAAATTCTAACGTTCAACACGACATGCTCACAAAGTGCAGAAAAATAACGCCTTCAGTTTCTACACACATTGCAACTCTCTATCATCTAAAGCACGACTGTTTTAAGCCCTAACCTGAGTTAACGCCATATCACCTCGCATAACGTCGTCACCAATGTAACACCGAGAAGCATGAATGAGAATCGCAAAACCGTCGATACATCCATCCAATCACGAAGCAAACTGCGACCATAAGCCCTTAATAAAGTACTCAACCGAAGACTCACCTTCGCACCCAGTACGTACTTCATACAAAAAAGGTGCCATTTGCAAACAAGGTTTGTTGCAGTCTTGTTGCTCACCTATATACACACACAAAACACATAAGCACCCAGTGCTACACCCAATAGGCTGCCATATACGAAAGGTATGTTGCAATCTTGTTGCTCAACCATACCCACAAAAACTTTCCTCAACCCATTTATGCCTAAAATCCCATATATGGAATGGCACTAAAAATTGCTACAAAAGATTGCAATATCACATAATAACAAATAATTTTTATGCTGATTTACTAAATGACCTTTGTTCTTTCAGAAAATAAATTTATTTCCAGCAGAGCTTTTATGTTTCTGCCCAGTGACGTCATATTTTGATGCATATTTCAAATTCATTTGCTGCCAACCTGCCTGCTTGAAAAATTTAGTTTTATTAACACATTTCTTGTAAAAGAAAAGTAACTTACTTATTGGTTGCAAAAATGTCTTTTAGTAATTATGTATAAATCATTTTTGCAGATAATGGTTTCATTAGTGTCAGCTGGGCGTCAGTAGCCCCATTCCATATATGGGATTGTAGACACTAGAGCCCTCACATACTTCTTAGTCTGCAAAACCATGGTATTTATGCGCTCTAAAATGCATCTTATGTTCATGATACGGTTGAAAAGTGAATGAACGATCACATACTTGGAAAAGGTGTTGGTTTTTGATGTAGACACCCATCAGGTTGTTGCATTAGGCTATTACATGAACTCTAATTATCCTATCACTTCACTATAAGTAATGTATTCATTGCTCCACCGGATGTTGGGGACATAACTGATGACGACAGTGTGATGAGGAAGGACACAATGAACAACATGTCAAAGGAGCATTATCCACACAGGCATGCAACACAGCTAGGTGAAGCTGTTGCCACAACACTTGATGGAACCGAGAGGCAAGACATAGGCCTAGGCAACGTCGAACGTGAGCTACATTTCGATTCAGACAACGATGAAGTTCCTGCAACCAGCAAGCGTATGCAAAACACAGCAGAAGCAGCAACAGCCTCGAAGTTGGTACAAGCGTAATCTATCAGTATCATCAAATTTTCTTGAATGGTCAGTCAGTAAGCCAAAGTTTCTTGGACAGGAATGTTAGCTGTCAGTTGGTTTAAGCTATTCTTTGATGACATTACCCAGTTCGTGTGCAGAAGCTCTACTGAGTAGACCTAAGGTGGGCCAAAGGAAACCACACTTCTCGTGTCGACAGCAACAGAATGCGATAATTTCTAGCAATCCTGATGATCAGTTGGTTACTCAACTGTTCCACGTCATCGCATGTATTAGCAGTACGATGTTCAGGTCTATATCTAGCGGTACGCTAAACGATAACCAAATGGACGTCCAATGGGGCTCAGGGTTCCGCTTGACGGCCGAATGCTCTTACATGTAATAACTTTATTAGATTCTAAACGAGATTCAAACTTCACAAGACGACAAGAGTTCGACAAGACGAGCGCTTTGCCAAACGAGAGCTCTTCATACAACAACTAGAGCTTCACCCGACGAGAGCTTTCCCATACGAGAGCTCGTGTACCTTAAACCAGCTCACTTTTATAGTACACAAACCAAAGGATGACCCCTTCATTCTTGCCAGAGCTGGTTAACAATACTGAAAAATGTATTGCGATACCAATACCAATACTTCATCAAAAAA
Source organism: Bimastos eiseni (assembly GCA_959347315.1). Lineage (NCBI taxonomy): Eukaryota > Metazoa > Annelida > Clitellata > Crassiclitellata > Lumbricidae > Bimastos > Bimastos eiseni. The sequence goes on along the minus strand of OY365810.1, from coordinate 5,171,591 downwards.
GTATTGCAATACCAATACTTTTTCTTGAAAGTATTGCAATACCAATACTTTTTCTTAAAAGTATTGCAGTACCAATACTTTCACCAATACTTTTCGACGAGCAAATTTCATGTTTATTCACAGAAAACATGTGCTAAAGAAAAAGGAATATAACTGCAATGTTAATTTTACATACAATAAAGCAGCATAATTACAATAATAATTTGTACATATCAAAGATCAGTATAATTACAATAATAATTTTTTTTTTAAATCAGAATAACTACAATTATTATTTTCAAAATGTGTGTTACACGATGGCCTCTCTTTCACCGGACAGAAGACATTGGCTATTTGCTTATCAATAATAATATGGGTCGCAATGATCACATATACATACACGTACAGACACAAACACACGCACCCAAACACGCGCATATTGCTATGCATGTCATTTATAAATTCACTGAAGTACTTCTGCCTATACAGGTGCCTCTCTATTTACCTGCCTGTGTGGAATAATGTCGTCTCCTTTCCGTAGGAGCTAGATTGGTGTATTGGGTCTTGGTATTCAAGCCAAGGTAGAGCATGGAGATAACAGTCGGGTGGCTGTTTATACTGGACTACATCGAATGGTCAGCCTAGGCTATGTGGTATAAAATCTCATATACTATACAGGTATAGAAAATATTTCGACGCCTCTCTACTCACCTGCCTGTGTTTCTAAATTACAAACTCAATTATTCCGTGCCGGTGGACCTGAGATAGTGCTTTTATATATGGGAGATCTGCAATTGCACCTTTGTTTCGCCTGTATGTATGCGATAGACGCTCTGCATGGTCGAAATGCTTGACATATATAACCCTTTCCTCTGCTACCACGTGATATGCATAACAATATGCGTGTGTGTGTATTAGTGTGTTAATGTGTTTGTGTCTGTACGTGTGTATGTTATCGTTGCGACCCATAATAATTTATTGATATGCAAATAGCCAACGTCTTCTGCTCGGACAGTGTGCCAGGTGAGAGACACTGAGCCAAATTTCCATTACTACCCAGTGACTAACTCTACAGGCAATGACCCAGTTGCCAAACCTCTTGTTTGGTAAAGGTCCATTATGATTGGCAGGTTGGAGACGCCCCCTCTTAAATTCTCTCCGCAGAACCCAAAACCGTCCATTGGACAAATATTTCAAGAGGAAGAGAAATATTATAATATTTTATTACGGTGAAAAAGTATTGGTATCACGTATCGATTACTGGCTGAAAAAAGTATCGCGATACACACGCGATACCGACCACACAAAAAACTATCGCGATACACGCTGCGATACTGCAAAAAGATCGCCGATACTAAAGTATCGCGATACTTTAACGCGATATTAACAGCCCTGATCCTTGCACGTGTCGATCATGCGATACAGCATGATCGACCCAAGCAACAGCACCTAGATCCTAGATAGCGCAAGTGTCTATCTAAGGATTATCTTTTAGGACACGCCAGCCAGTAAAAGTATGGATGGGAAATTAACGCACTGTTGCATGTCAGGTCTCTGTCTCCGGCTCCTTACCAACCTCCATACACTGAGGCCTAGCATGCGACAACATTTAAAACCTGAGAGATGATTATTATTCGGGAAAAAAAGTCGTCAAAGGCCACTGAAGACTCTTACTCAGAGGGAAAGATGATAAGCACCATGAATGTCATTGGAATCACAAGTAGGTGAGAGACTAGAACATATCGACTATTGAATGTGATTTGAAGAACATGTTGTCGTCGTAGCCGCCGCGGCGGCGGCTACGACACCGCGCCCAACGACGCCGTCGTCGTCATAATCGTCATCGTCATCGTCATCTTCATCATCATCATCATCGTCATCGTGGTCCTTAATTTGAAGAACCGTTGGTGTCCACTGCAATCCAGATCCTCGTTTTCCAGAGTTTTCTATCTTGCGCTGGGTCTGTCGTATGTTTCCAGAGATCCATGGTGCTGTCTGGTCAGTGGGTTGAAGACCCATTGATGTCCGTGTAACCCCGATCCCCGTTTCCAGAGATTACCGCTGTTTCTGTCTTTGCATTGGATTTCGTTCGGTTATTTCTCTATAAAGATAGTATCTGCATCTATCCGTTCGACCCTCGCCCTTCTCCCATAGGGAATTCCCGTCTTGGAGCTGGCTCGGATAGTTGAACAGTTGTGCTGGAAAGAATGAGTTGGCCTCTTACGAGATTATAGCTTGTATTAAACAACGAAGAGTAGTCATGTGCATAGTCGAAACATATGCGATTTTTCGTATTTTTTATGTTGTGTGTTTGCTCTTTTCCGCAGCTGAAACTATGACAAAGACACGTTTGATAATAATCTTGGTGTTTGTGATCGGAATTCTTATTATCGTTGAATTCGTTTCAATCTGTGTTGCCACGAGGAGGAGGTAAGTTCTGTGTTTTTTTATTACAATGGTCAAATTAATAATGAAATTGTTCAATCCGTTAACGTCGCCAATCGGCATACTAAGAAACTGTCTTACAGTTCTACTTAATTTGCAGCGCTTTAGACTATCCAATTTATAACATTCTATACATCAACTGTTAACGCATAGTTAGCGAACGCTTGGGCTATATGAATAAATATCTTAGGTTACAAAGCAGAGGCAGACATTCACATTCAGAAACTGCTATAGCACCTTCACGAATAGCCGGTTTTTTATAGAAAATTTAGCCATGGCTGCGGTGATCGCATTTCTTCTGGTTGATTGCCCTATTTTTAAGAAGCTTGTTTGAAGCAACTGCCACTTCATACTGTGACAGGTAAATTCGATTCGCTGCATCAGACGTCTCTGGCTATTTTATCAGCAGTCCAGTCAATCGTAACACATGCGATACAATTGTTGTCATAAGTCTAATGAATCGAGCCACAAGCGATAGAATCTATGTCCTCAGCTCGGACAAGTTGAATCCGTCTAAGACGGAAGTAAAATGACTCGATACACGGTAAGACGGTACTCAGATGGATATGGAGGCAATCTGTAGATTCTGAAGTTTGGAGAGCACGACACATCCTTAGGGATTTTAATGAAAAACAAACTATTTTGCAATGGTAACTTACATGTATTTAAATGGACCCTGGTTGGTTATGCCAATGTGATGCTTCCTTGCTCGACGTTGCTATAACCCAAGTCCGCTCCATACGCATGCGCTTTGACTCCTGTTACGCAGTCTCACCGGATTCCACAGTTTCGTCGTCAACTTTCCTGAATTAGAGAGTGTTTCCAGCTGCATGGAAGACATTTTGCGTTGTTAACATGACTACCTTAAAGTTCCATCTTATGGTACGATCTGAGCTAGTTGTGCGATCCACCACTAGTATCGCCGCGTGTTTTAAGAGGGACCGACCCACCCCGGCAAAGGATGCGTATGGAGCGAACCAAGTTTCGGGACGACCCGCTGAATTGAACCTTATTCGTCCACCAAATCATATCGTATCTTTAGATGTATATAGCGTCTCTCTCAGAATAACTAGTCAGAGGCGCTCTCAGCACAGAACTCCAGAGAAAAATAAACGTCCTAAAAGAGTGAGAAGCCGATGGAGAGAATCCAGTCATTAGTTTAGTCCTTAAAGATGAAGGAAGGTCATTCCAGGTAGATGGACCCACAACAGCAAACGCCCGATGTTGAGCCATTGCAGTCTTAATCACAGGAATAAAAAGATCAAAACGATCAACACGGCGCATAAAACGAGATGAAGTTGTAGATAATGACTTTCGCAAGTAGGCCTAGTCAGAGAGATATCTCGGGTCAGAGCCTAGCTGGGCATTGGAAACTAGGTAGAGGATCTTGTAGTGGATACGTCCAATGAGAGGAAGCCATTGTACGACTTCAAGCATTATGTAGAAATATGCGCAAAGCGAGGGAGCCTAGTTGAAGCATTTAAGTCCGATTGAATGGAAGAAAGACGATGTTACGGTAGTCCCATTAGAAGTGATTGCAGTAATCTAGGGAGGAACAGAATTACGCATCAACTCTAGTGGTTGTCAAGTATTCGTTTTTGAATGTTAAGTTATGCCCGTGTTAAATGAACAAAGGAGGTTAGAGAGCAGCATCAAACACCATAACACATCAGTTGATAGAAACTAGTGCCTGTTATAATAGAAAGATAGTTAATATAGGTCAAAACAGAAATTAAACAGAAAATGGCTGTCAACATGTAATGAAAAGTTAGCTCTACTTGATGGCCGAATCGAATCGCAGACGGAAAACTTAGAAAAAAACCCTCTTCGTCCTTCATGTCGCTTTTATCGTCTTTCGACTTTGACCCCTAACCCGACCATCCCTTGGGACCCCACGGCCATCGATACATTAACTAACTGAAAAGTTTATATACACATACGTGTCAATGCCGTGTTTGTCCACTAAATATACAATATAAGAGTCCAATCGAGTCAGCTTATATAAATCGTACATGTACACACAAGACGATGTCTAAATAACTAAACACATAATACAATACATATACGTATAAGGGCAATTCGTGACAGTGGTAGAGACAGAGGAAGAGACCGATCGTCTGACAGCCACCGCGACTGTGTTTCGTGAACGTGAGGTAGGATTCAAGTGTGACGCCCAGATCACGGACGTTAGAAGAGTATAGGTAAGCAAGAAATGTCTTAGTCAGTAGTTGTAGGTCAAGTTTAGCGACCTGTTACCTGGTCCCAAATCACATCAGCTGAGTCGTTGCACAATTTAGACAGAGTCTGTTAGTCGACGACCAATAATGGAGTTCAGAAACATTACAGACAATCGATAGAACGGACAAGCGAGAGTTGATCAGATGTTGGACCATGTACAAACGCCTGGACATCGTCTGCACAAATACGGCCATTTGCCCGTATTTAATGAATAAAAGCTGAATTATCGTTAATATCGTTATTATCGTTATTGTCATTAGTATCGTTCTTGTTTTCGTTCTCGTTATGTCTTCCGTTTTTGTTTCCGTTTCCGTTCTCGTTCTCGTTACTATTATTATTATTATTATTATTATTATTTTTGAAATTTAATATCGCCCTTCTTCCAAAATTTTTTACTCAGAAATGGACACACACGCCTCGATGTCGCAATTGTGCCCCAAGGACTTCCTCAATAGGGTGTAGTGATGGTAATGGTGATTTTTATCTTATTTTCTTTGAAACATTTAATAATGAGGGAAAGTTGTGAGGTACATTTTCAGCCAGATTTGAATTGAGGCTTGAGGGTCCTCAACGAGATTCAAGTGAGAGGGGACAAAATGTAGATTCGTATTTTGCGGTATGTGCCATGTATGGAGTGAAATATCTAGCAAACTCTTTGTGCCAGGCAAATGAACTTTTCAGATTATGTTAGCATGTGACTAGTAGATTCAAATATGTTATGTCTGAAAACGTTCTGTAATGCAACGACAAAGATAAAATTCCCCAAAATGTCAAATTTTGATGTTATTATAGCATTGCAAATTCCATTAGTTGATATACAACTACAACAATAGGCCTATTAAACAGTAATCATATTCCATAATCAATTGAGAGTCATTTCTATATATCTCACTGTTCTACCAAAGGGTAATATTTTATACACTCATGCCTATCAATCAGTCATAGGTACAAACGAACACTAAAATATTTAAGCAAAGTACCAAGCAGATTAAAATCATGTTGCTTTCGCATTAAATTTATGCCGCTCGATATTGTGGTTTGGTATCAAACACTGGCATTGCACGACGAGATTCTAAGCGCTATCTAATAACATATCACGATACTCAGGTCCACATCCTGACATTGCTGCGTCGGTAACAACCTTCATCGCTCGACTGCCTGGGTATGACATGGCAATCTTGAAAATTCGAGCAACGTTTCTCCACCGATATTTACATATTGTCGTATGTCAGCATCTGATATGTCTGCTGTCAGTGGTGGATCACAGACTTGAACATTTGTCCAATCCCACATGTCATGGTATATTTGAGCATTGAAGTTGAGTTGTGGAACAACAAATTCACGAACAGATGCACGCTTTGTCATCATGGCTTTGAGGATTCGACCCAATCCAAGTTCACGAATGTGTTTGTGTTCGTTACTTATCATTGAGAGTGATAAATTCTCAGGATTTGCAAAGAATGAGTTTCGCGGTATCACCGGATCGACAATGTATCACAACTCTTTCGATCGATAACGTGATGAATATATTGTTTGAAAAAGGTGTTTTGAACCATCTTTGCAAGATGGTTTCATTTTAAATTCTAAACCATAACGGAGCATAAACTCTCATCACATATGTTACTAAAGTTACAAGATTTTGAGAGGGTAGGTTAGTAAAAAAATATTATATAAGCGTAGTAGTCTATTATCTGTTGTCAACCAGCGAGAATGAGAGATTGTTCCTGGATTTCTAGTCGAGACCGCCAGAGTACAGTGTCCGTTGAAATTGCATCAATGTTAACAGCAACTACTTTCGAGATATCTCTATTCTCCAATGTTAGGCTCTTGTGTATTAACTGTCGGCCTTATTTCATGCTTCACAAGTAAATGGAATTTAATAATATCCTCGTAGGTGGTTAGAGCAATGTAGGGCCTATTATAATGCCTTACAACTGCCAAAGACCGGACACTGAGTCATTTTTCTCGTTTTCAAAAACAAAGACATAATGTTATTTCCTGTAGTTCAAATTTTGCAACAGACAAAATGAAGTTAGATAGTTTATAATAGGAAGAAATTAATTTCCATCACCCAATCCTTTGTTACAATTCAAATTATAATGCAAATTTGCAAAATTTTAACAGCTAATACTGAAATACAATAAATGAGAGCAAATTTAGTACTAGTATGATGGAAACTGATTCAAATCCAGTTCCACTAATGTCATTTAGTTTCATTACTGTACTAGCTGGGGTACCCGGCATTCGCTCGGGTGAAGAAGATTATGGGGCACCTTAATTGAGGACGAAGTTGTGGGGAGGCATTCCTGCTCTTGCAGCATCTGCAGCCTGTCGTTCGTGACTGGCCTGAGAGGACTCTGCAGCCCTGCAGGAGGCTGCCTGTCTGGCAGAATTCATCTTTCGTCAATCTAATCCTTCTCCTCATCTCTAATTCCTCTTCTCCGTCTTCTCTAATTTCTATTCTCTTTGTTCTCACTCACCTTATCCCAACTGTGTCCTTTTCCTCTGCTTCTCACCCTATCTTAACCGCTTCCTCCTTCCACACCATCCTCCTTTTCACACTCCTCACCATTTTCTCATCGTCACCCTTGTCCTTTCCCCTACTCCATGATTCTTCCCTGCTACTTCCTCCTCTTCCTCAACAATTCACCAACCCCTCTAATGGGTGTCTGAGGTGTTCCCCGAGCGATTGATGGAATAACTGTAAAAGTGTAAACGGAGAGACAGACATACACACAGAATCTAGATGTATAAAGTCATGTAAATAAATAGTGCTTTTAGAACAGACCGATTGTGCAAACTTGACTTCACCGTAGCTAGCTCAGATGGAACATTTCTTCGAAAGTCATTGCAATGTAGTGTAATGTAAATCCATGAAAATGTCTCAGCGCCCACAGCTTAACACCGGCACTATACCAAATCAAGTCCGCAATGGTCGATCTTCTCTTTTCTACCGGTGCAGGTCGAATCCGGGGAGTCACGGTCTGATCAGGTAGCCGCCCGCTATTTCGTAGTTCTGCTATTGTGTGCACAGTGTCAGATTAGGGTACACTATTGTTCACGTGTATATATACGCCTATGCAAAGCAGACAGGCAGGCTACTCGACTGTTCACTTATAATTATATGCCTATGCAAAGCAGAGAGGCAGGCAGACAGCTGTTGGCGGCAACTAAACGCTGGTAGGCTACGTGTACGAAGGAAACTTTGCTTGTATGGGTGTGTGAGGGTGCGCCGTAGATTTTTGCTCCGGGAGACGTGGCAGACAGCGTAAGCGGGTTTCAGGAACCACTGGACTGCATGTATCAAGTGCTCCCACAGACAATGGTGTAGGTTTGAAGTGAATTGCTCTAAAACTGTGCAAATGCATCGACTGCCAAGGACACACAGACAGACAGACAGAATCATTGTTGTATATATATTATCTGTTTATATATATTACGTATAAATTAGATTCTCACAATTTCCATGATGTTTATTTTTAGTCAATTGGCAAAATTTCGACATACAATTAATTTTCTCCTTGAATTTTTTTGTAAAAAGTGTTTTTTTTACAAGCGAATGAAGACCATCAAGACATATCTTTAAAATATTTTTTTAAATGTGCATTTGGGATACAAAACACTACTCTATTTCACTATTAACTGTTGCTGTTCAGGAAAAAGTTTCACTACACCCTATTTCTCAAGGTCCCTGCACAGTGACGCCCTGGACGAGGGTCCACTCAGCGCACACTGATCATTACGGACTGACCGCTCTAACCGATCGGCTACAATAAGGTCCTCAAATCACGATTACTCTCTAATTTGAGTTTGTGTTATCTATACAGCTCCATTTATATCTCTTTAATCTCTCTAAGGAATATCTGCAGTAAAGAGAATGTATAGAATCGGACCGAGAACCGATTCCTGGGGAACACCAAATTTCACACAACCAATTGAGTCCCGGAGTCTCCAAGGGCAACATCTGAGAGAAGTCAGCGGGGTAGAAATTGAACCAAAGAAGGGCGATACGAGATAGGCCACAGTGCACGCCCGATACCGAGAACAGTGGAGTATTTGGAGGCGTGGATTTCCACCTCGTCGAAGGCCCAAAGATACTCCGGTTTGCATTCGATGGCCTTCTAGGTCGTCGTGGTGGAAGGCACCCCACCAACTCCTACCTTCTGACTATAAGCATTTTACACTTCCGGATTGACTCGTGTGTGTGTGACGTCCTTCACTGGCTACCTCTCCCGCAGAATATTACATTCGGGGTTTCTAAAATATAGTCTGGCGTTGCCTCTATGGCACTGCCCTATTTGCCTTCGTTAACTGTGTTAACTTGTCGCTGCTAATTTTTTTCCGGCGACGTTCTCTCCGATCAGCTGCTTAGAGTACATGACTTTCCGCTTCGAACTTTTTTGATGCAGCACCGGGTCTTTGCTCTGGTGGACTGCATCACATGAAATGTGCTACCACAAGAGCAGCGCCTTCCGCACAAAACCTCCTCGTCTGTATTCTGCTAATTATTGAAAACTTTCCTCTTTAACGGTTACGGAATCGGAAGCGGATGAGTAGATATCTTGAAGGTGCGTTATATTAGTTCATTGACGTATTTAGTGATTGAAGGCTTTGGAATTAGTACAGATCTATTAAGTCTTAACGTGGGGTACCCCGCCGGTTTATGATATGAGATCTTACACTGATGTCCTCTTCAAAGTTTGTCTTCTTTTCAAAGACATGTTTGTGACGGATTTGGAAAACCTTCAAAAATAGAAAACATGGACTAATTTGCAGATCGATAATCTCAGTTTGAATAATTGATGTATTTTTCAGTGTATGTCTAACATGTATGTTTACGTCAGAATAGGCCTACCTAGTATCAACTTGTCCTCATCTCAATTATTAATATTGTTGTATGCATCCTATGATCGAAAAACAAACTAGAGGTGTGTCAAAAATATGATATTAAAACAATCTATATATCAATCATAAGAGTATGAACATTACCGAACTTCGAGATGATACAGAACCAAACGGAAAGGGTAACGAAAATTCAATAGTATGTAGACACGCAAAACGGTCACGCGAAGAATCATCGAACCGCATCCACAGAAGAACCAAGCACGACGTCTTAAGTAACTTAACTACCCAAAGAGGTGTTTGCATTAAATACGCAAAATTGACACGAGTCTCAGAGGCCCAACCTTCATAGCTTAACTGGAAGTCAAACACACTCTGGTTATTCCTAACGAACGGAACCTTATATATCCTTTAGTCAAAGGCACTCCTTTTAATTACCACTCTTACATGAACCTAAATATCAAGGTAAAAGGTATCTAAAAGAGACAGTCTTACAAAGCACCTTAGTTCTGTACATTACGAATATTTAAGGACGGCAGTGTATGTTAGATATTTGGGGCATAGCAGTACAAGACAAAAGGCCAATTATCAGAGTCACGTGACCACATAATGAAGCGGTAAACATTTGTTGGTCTGGTGAAGTTTTCTGCAAATTTCGATGTAAATTCGTGTGTAAGCATCTTGAAATTCGTCGTCTTATTCACGAGCGGGAAGCTACTTATTGCGACGGTTTTTGTGCGGATTAAAATTGCGACAAACATGCCTAAAAAAGAAACATTAAAGACAGACAGAGATGAACTGATAGAACGGAGGAGCGTGTCATCGCTGCGCTTTCTATAAGTTTCACGACAGAGTTAACACCTATCATTGAAAAAATTATAGGCATACACGCAGAGGTATCGGCTCAAGTATATGTCATCGAAAAGACACTAAATATAACCCTCGATTAAAAGGTGCAGAGCCTAGTGGATATGCCCCTTAAAAATCTTGGAATCCATACTGGAGAGAGACATACTGTGCTGAGATCCAACAACGATGAACTACGCATTCAACTCAAGGAACAAGAGCAGTATTCGAGAGCGGACAACCTTCTCTTCTGTGGTGTATCATACAAGTCGGCGACCGATCAGAGCCAGGGAATGGGCGGTGGAACGGGAAAATCTAATCTGGAGGATTCTAAGAACACATGCGATCAAATTTTTGAGTTTTGTAAAAGAAAGCTGGGGTTATATATCGAGAGACGTCACATTTTCACTGCTCATTGTCTACGTCGATGTACAATGTTTTCTCTTCACGTCATTTCATTCCCACCATTTTGGAACCAACACGGATCACCCAAGAATCGGCAACGTTAATTGATAATATATTTACGAACGTACTGACTGACGCTAAAGATTCTGCGATAATGTTTTCGACCATCTTCCAATTTATATGGCATATGAAACTCGCAGCACAGTCAAGAAGTATGTTAAGCCCTACAAGAAAAGCTTGATTAATAACCAATTGATCCTCACCTTTAATAATCTGCAATGGACAACGGATTGGTCTAATGTTTTTTCAGCTTGTAAAGATAGAGATTCTAACTTAGCATATTCGAATTTTATAGATCAATATAAATCAATCTACGATCAAACCTTTCCCGAAGTTAGCATTACGCCTAACAATAGCGAGGGATACAAAAAGCCATGGATGTCCATGGTTTTATTGAAGTCGTGTAATAAGAAATCTCGGCTTTATAAAAAGTACATTAGAACACCCACTTTAGAAAATAAAACTAAATTCATTAATTATAGGAACACATTCAAGAAGATTCGAAAGGTAGCTAAAAAGCAACACTACGCAATGAAGATAGCTGAATGTGAGAATAATTTACATAAAACATGGCGTATAATAACATGCGTAATCCATGGTGACGGCACAAACAGCTTACCTGGTGGATTCTCTATTAATAGTGTGATGAACATGGGTGTTGAGCTCTCTGGTCACTAGGACAACCTGCTTATCGACGAGGAGAGGCTCGAAGGCTGCTCTACTTCAACTGCGCTTTGACTGCTTCCTCGACCGTTCTGATCTTCAAACTGACTGTCGATTCGAGCTGCTTCGTCTCGATTGAATCACCCTCTGACTGACTTCAACTCCCCGTGTGTCGATCAGCTCCGGCTATTTATACTATTGCAGGCTAACGGGCTTGACTCTTGATTAGTGCGTCGTGTGCAGCGTCGTGAGCTTGTATGCTGCGATATACTCTAAGGCATTACTAATGCATACGTAGGTCAATACGCCGCTTCTTCTATATTGCAGCCATCAGGTCAATTAATTGTCTTGCGCGGCGAACATACAACCAATTTAAAAATAAACGAATAAATCTGGCCTGGCCTGTCCTGCTCAAAAGTGTGATGTGTAAGGACAAGGCAATAATAATCGATAAGTTTCAGTGATGTATGGTCTCGAGACAGTGTCTCGGTCTCGAGACGTCTCGAGACAGTTTTTTAGTGTCTCGATCTCGGAAGCCTGCTGTCTCAGTGTCGGTCTCGGGGTTAGTGTTTCGAATTTTTTCTGTCTTGAAGTGAAAGTCTTGTTCTGTCTGGAACAACCAGTCTCGATGAGTTTCGCGTCAACTGTCTTAAAATCTTGCGCTAGAAACTGAAACCGCAATCTACGAGAAACGGTGATTCTAGTTAACGCACGAGTCACATGATACTGAAATCTATTCAATTATCTTAAAGTGGAAAAAATGTCTGAGAGAGAACCTGAAATTGTGAAGTGTCCTATGACGCAATTTGAAGTTATTGCCAAACAATAGCTTTGCCGTGCCGTTGGTTATTGATGCAAAACCACCATAACCGAAACGATCGGAACAACTTCGAGTTTCTCAGGGTGAGTATAAGGATATGCGCAACTTTTTAATTTCGTGTGGTATGAGGTATCAAATTTGCTTGTTTATAATCGTCTATAAGATTTTAGACGTTTCTAAAAAGGTTTTCTTTATGCTATTAAGAAGATATGCCTACGAAAAGATTTCGAAAAAGATAAAACGCGGCAATATAAAAACTGTCCTCAGGAATTAGTGGGAATTAGTACTACATACATTATAAGTTTCAAATTGAAATTGCACAGGAGCATTATTCCCGAAAACAGATACTTTAGTATTTTACAGCATTTTATATAAGATCACTTGTCTTTTACTGTCTCGTACTGTCTCGGACTGTCTCGTACTGTCTTGAGCCAAGTGTCTTGGTCTCGGTCTCGGTCTTGGTACCTCACTGTCTCGGTCTCGGCACCTCACTGTCTCGGTCTCGTCTTGGTCTTGAAGTTTGAAGTCTTGCATACATCACTGATAAGTTTAAGGGACTATTTACAGGATTGGGAATCAGTTTAACTTCAAAAATAGATCCTACGAAGGCTGTGTTTACGGACTATCTTAATGACCCTTCACTCACTTCTATAGGCATTGGAGCAACCACGTTTCACGAAAATGGTCTCAATTGCTAAGTTATTCAAATCCACTCAGAGCGAGGGACTTGATAGAATTAATCCAAAATTTGCAAGTGCTTCGATTGAACCCATTTCTGGTCCTCTTCCGGCGATAATAATAATTGCTCCTTCTTCACTGGTGATGTCCCGAACATTTTTATAACTGCAAAGTTTATTCCTATATATATAAGTCGGGTGAAAATGACACAATGGAAATTTATAGGCTTATCTCAATAATGCCTTATTTTTTCAAAGACATTCGAAAAGCTATGTACTCGCGTTTAATATCTTTCCTAACCCTGAAAGGAACGATCTTCATTGACCAATCTAGCTTTTGTAAAGGCTCTCTACCCAAATGGAAGTACTGGATATGTGTGACAAATTTCCGAAGCAAAAGATAAAAGTATGTTCTCAGTTATAAGTATGTTCTTTGATCTATCAAAGGCATTTGATACTGTCAATCACTGGATATTATTTCAAAAATTGGAGCATTATGGAATTAGAGGTTTATGCCTGGACTGGATTGTGGATTATTTGACTGATAGAAGACAAGGAGTCCTATACAATGTGTCTACTTCTAGCTTACTCGATATAACCTGTATGATCCCTCAAGGCTCCGTACTAGAACCGTCACTGTTCTTGCAATATGCAAATGATATTCATGTTGCGTCATCTCTGCTGGAATTTATCATGTTTGCCGACGATACTAACGTGTTTATGTCTGGTAAAACGCTGCATGAATTGATTATTGAACTGAATGTTGGTCTTGGAAAAGTTGAATCATGGCTTCGATCAAATAAACTATTCCTTAACTTTAAAACGCGGAATTATATCTTATTCTGCTCTAAGAAAAAATTACCTCAGTACTTAATCACCCAATCGCCATTAATATCGACAATCAGCGTGTAAGCAAAGTCACATCAACTAAATTCCTGTGAGTTTACATTGATGACCAATTGGCCTGGAAAACACATATTGCTTGTATTTCTCAAAAGTTGGCAAAATATTGTTATCATTTCTCGAATCCGAGGCAGTTGATTTGATTTAATTGGTTTGATTTGAGACCAATATGTAGCAACATTTGGCCGAACATTGGTCATTTCCAATTTTTTATAGTAATATTATTTCTTGGCTTAAGCAATAAGTTTATGGTATCTGTATATGACTGATTTAAGGGTAGCCAGGGCCTTTGCTGTAGATATGAGGTCAGTGGCGCCCTTGAAGATATGTTCAAGAATTCTGCGGCAGGTTTTGAAAGCTTGTAGATAGGAGGTGAGCCAAAGACTAGTTGTCTGTGAGCTGTGTGTGGTGAGGAGTGATGCATGGGTGTCGAGGAGTTCAGAAAATGTTCATTTAAAGAAGGAAAGACGTTCGTCTAGAGAAGAGGGATGGTTGAGGACAAGTTTGGAGTTGAGAATATCCGTGATGAAGGCAAGACGGTATATGGACCCGATGGAACAGAAGAGTGAGTGGATGAAAGAATCCGCGAGAAAGGCTTAATTTCTAGGTCAGCAATGATAAGGTAGTGGTTAATGATGCGTAGAATAAAGTGTGATAGCTTTGGAGAGGGGTGGGAGGCTTCGGAAGTGATGACAAGGTCGAGCGTGTGGTTATGATGTGGGCCGGAAAGTTGACATGTTGGAGGAGATTGACTGATGAGAGGAGGTTGAGAAAGCAAATGCAAGAGGGTCAGAGGGATTGTAATTTGTCGACATGGATGTTGAAGTCTTCCGTGAGTAAGAATTTGTTTTGAGTAGTAGCAGGGAGCGAGAGGAGAGGGAGACATCCAAATTCGTCTAGACAGACCCATGTTATGGAAGAGTAGGCAGTGAAAGTAGGAGGTCGGTAACTGTTAAAGAGAGTGAGGAGATCTGAGTCAAGCCTGAATGTTGTGATGGAGCAATCAAGGGAATGAAGGGGTTGCTGGAAGAACTGGGGGCTTCAGCTGGTTCACGGACTAGGATGGCAGAGCCGCCGTCAGAACTTTTTTCAGACTTTGCGGAGGAGGTCAATCGAGGAACATTTTGGAGGGAGTAGTCAGGAGGTAAGAAATCAGCGATTTGGGGCTTAAGGGATGAAGTGGATAGCCTGGTTTCTTGGAGAGCAATGGCTTGCTAATATATGCATATGTGGTTTTTGTTGTGTTCTCGTTCGGAATGCAATAAAGTTGATTTCAATTTTTGATTTTTTTACCTAACAATATCCAGTCTATATTTACAATGTCAGCTAGCATGATGCGAGTCATGGAGACAATAATCAGTTAGATTTCACGTTAGTATTGCTAATTGTTACTCTTATTATTTGTTAAGGTCACAGAAAGACCAAGAAAATACTGCTGAAGTTGGTAAGTTAAAACAGCATCTCGTCAACCTCCATTCCTATTCATACACCTCATAACTACCGAGAAGCCTCGATATGTAGGCATATACAGGCCTTATTTATTGATGAATAGATTCTAATTTAATTCGTAGCAGGATAATTCGGCGCCAACAATTCGGAGCGTACAATTCAACGCGGACAATTCGTCAGGGTCAATAAGAAAATATGGATGGTAAACACTTCATTAAACCCAAAATACAAATAAACAGCATTGTTAAGGCTAAACTATAACATTAGATCATCAACTTTTGTTAATGGAACATATGGTACTACACTCAAATGCGAAATCATCAATCATAATGATGATGATGATGATGATGGTGGTGGTGGTGGTGGTGGTGGTGGTGGTGGTGGTGGTGGTGGTGGTGGTGGTGGTGGTGGTGATGGTGATGATGATGATGATGATGATGATGATGATGATAAACCCGTCATTCCCGTGCTCTCTTTTGCCTCATCAATGGCAGTGTGAAGAAATAGTAGTAGAATTGTCTTTCTTCTTGGACAGAAACACACTGCGACGAACTTTCGGTCACGTGACCTACTTGGCCACCCAATTAGCGTCGCGGTTCTTGTCACGTGACCTTCTTGTCACGATGACCTATGACGTGACATCATGCACGCATCGATCAGGTGACCACCCGAGTTTGACGGACGGTGCGTATTTCAAGGTTGAGACTTAAAGGTTAAAAGTAAGCATTAGGTACTTTCCCACAGTATCGCTGAGTCATCAGGCCTGACCGCTCAAGCATGACCCTGTGTAAACGAGCGAAGGGCTTAGGTAGAGAAGTTTACAGCGCAGGTTTTCCTAAGGTTTCGTTGCTGTCATCACGCGTACAAGAGCCAAGAGAGTAGGTTGAGACGTAAACGGCAAGTACATTCCTATGGTTTCCATGACGTAGGCTTACGTCTGCGTAAACAACGAGGACATCCACACAGTTTCGATGACTCATCACGCGTGCACGGGTCTAGGCTGTAGTTCGAGGTAAACAGCAGATAATTTCCCAAACTATCGATGATGAGTCATCAAGCGTAGATTTCCAACGGCTCCAATTTATTATATCCACAACATCATCAAGTCCTCGTTTTCGACCCAGGAAGTAAACGAATCTGGCTAACCTAGCCGTTTAACCGGCGAATTGAATCCGCGTTTCCTGATTATTTTTTCTAAATATTTATTGTGCAGTCTTTTGTAATTCTGGTGCGTAGTAAGTGCCCTCTATTACCTCACCATTATCATCGCTTATTTTGTAAATCGTGGGATCCGTTTGTTGAATTTTTGTAATTGTAAATACTTCCTCCATCCATCTCAGTGTATAGCCCTTTTTGAAGGACAGCTTTTTCTTCGTTATGCTAGCTTTATCGCCAATCGAAAATTTAAGTTTAATGCGTTCCGGAGTTCCACAGCCGAATAACTTCATCCATGCAGCCTTTTCGCTTTCTTTCGTACTCGCTTTGAAAGGCGTCATTTTAATGGAAGAATGTCTGGTTTCTCTATAATTAGGCCTACTGACCATTTCATGCAACTCGTCGTTTTCTCTTGTAGTTGAATTAACTGATAAATGCCTAAACATAATTTCTCTCATTGTCCTATTCCATCGCTCCTCAACGCATCATTTTCTTCGGTCTTTGAAGAATACAAATCGACCAATGTTTTATCGGCTTTATTGTAGGACCCGAATGGTTAGGCTACACTTACTTACTGCCTTGGAAGATCTCTCTTTCAACCAGGGTAAAAAATACATAACAAAGCATTCGAAAAAAAGTACCCGAAACAGCGGTCATCTGATTATTCAGTTGTCAAAACGCAATCACGAGGCTAAATTTGCCACTCGCATTCGTCGTTGAGTAAATGGCAAAATATGTAGATAAAAAGTCTGATGTGGACTGCCAGATCCAAGAGAACTGAACCGTGAAAAGAAGACCCTGTTGATTTTCTGCGATTTACAGCTAGAATGTAGAATAAATGCAAAACGTTCTACATGATAGAAAGGCATAGTAATGTGGGCTGCTGCTTCTACCTCGCACATAATTAGTTCAAATTGCCTAGACAAACGATCAGAGATAATGCACACTACATTCGTTTGTTTCCTCAAGACCTAAAAAATATCAATCACATCTACAAGGATCACGTGACGAATTTAACAAACATGCTAAACCGCGCGGAAGCGACCTCTCGGATTTGTAGTGATAGGCCAAACATGTGGAAAGAACAAGGGCATGTAGAGATGCGCTTTCTAGGAATGTTGTATTCCGTCAAACATATTTTAAAAGTCTAATAATAACAATGACATTTTTTTCTCAAAAAGATCGTTGACAACACGGAAATGATTGCTCATAATACTGAATCAATGTTGTCGTTTTACATTTTGAATAGCAAAAAGAATACGCGAATGAAGACCAGGTTCTAACCGTTGTTTGAAATTACGGATATCAACAAATAGGCGCAGAGAATCATGAAATAAAATAGGCATTACGACCATCAAAGCGATGGATACACTATCAGGTTGGAAGCTAACAACAATACGCTGAAGACTGTTTTACACATCGCCGAGAATTACGTGATCGATTTTACTCTAGCGAACTCTATCAGAGCGATTATAGGTTTTTAGCAACCAACGACACACATCGGGTTACAAGCGGATCGAGAGGTGAGACGAAATACATCAATAATGGAGGTGAAAAGTTTGTTGTCATGCCGAGTTTCTTAACATGAGCAGAGGTTTATATCCGCAAGAGTCAAGGCTTTGTAGCGGAGGAAAAATGATTTTTACTCGGTCCCAATTGCCGTTCGAAAACATTCCGAGTCTCTGGTTTTTGCTATAAAAATTTATTTCCTACTGATAAAATGTCACGACCAATACACAAAATGGAATTTGCAAAACCCGCTCGTCCGAGTTCTGTTAGAACTCATTCGGATTGGAGGTCTAAAATACAAGTGGTGCACAGGCCCGAAAATAGACAACACGGAGGACAAAAATGGGAGATATTCGCCCAAAAATAGATTACGATTAAATCTAGGGAGAGTATTAGCGTTAGGATTGGCAGGCCAGAGGAGTGTGCATGGTCTCGCTTAGACAAAATATCAAAGCAGTCTGACGCATCATTCACGACAAAACTTTAGCTGAAGCCGTTGACAATTTCACGATTGCGATTCAAAACAACTCAGACTCCGTAGTTTCAATAATCGAACGAGTTTCAAGAAAGTGTTCTGTCCAATAAAAAGGAATGGAAAAAGTCAAACGTGAAGAACCATGCTTTACGACAGACGCAGTGGACTCGAGCACGAGTATTGATCTCAGAAATCACATATATCCGAGAAGAGATATCTCAAGAACCCAATAGAAGAGCGGCGTTGAGTAAAATGTACCGTAAAGGCGTGAGAATAATCGATTTGATGAATGACGTTCTATCAATGTACACTGTGGCAGCTAAGATGACACGGGTCGGTTTGATAGGTACGGGAATCGCAGCATCGATAGCGATGGTCATGGGAGGAAAGGTTACATTATATGGCACATAATCGCATATTGGGTTTTATCGGCGGTCTAATCAAACATAACTCGCGCCAAAACTACAGAAACACGAAACGCTTGCGGTGTTAGCAGAAACAAAACTCAACACCATCGATCAGTGGGCTCATTTCGAATACTTTGCAAGAGGGCACTGTTTCGTTCGTGGAATATTCGTTAATACTGAGTGAACGTGAGACATTTAACGATTTTAAGAAGGTATAACGTCAAACGCGTTCGACGTTTTACGTTGAGTTTGACGCTGAGTTTTACATTGAGCTTAACGATTAACACATTATGCTACCAATTTAAAAATTTCGTTTCTAAAAATTAAGGATTCAAAAAAGCGAGACTTTTTGAACAGTACAGCGAATCGAAAAAAAATATTCAACAAGACTTTCTATCGGAGACATTGATCGGGTTGCAGCGAGAATTAAGAAAGACATACAAACTCTATAGTTGACTCTCCATCAGAAATTTCCAAAGAGCTTGGAACTATAAAAGAAATCTCTTTGGCAATTGCTGATGCGCTACGAGAAATACCGGCATCGCTGTCGTCGTTGGTAAAGGCGATTCAAATAACACAGTATCCGCCGATAGAAGCGTACGACGATGATCCAGTTTCGGATATTAAAACTTTAGAATTAGAGACATCGCGACAAAATATTTAAAAACATACGCTTCGAACAAAACGTTGACGGATACGACCTTCAGAATAAACTCCAAAGATGGAAAGTGTTTCATCGGTGACACCTCAAATCGATTTAAACAGATGATATAACGGTACAAGGGAATTCCTGGGCTTTAAGAGTTATTAACGATAAAATAGCCGGACAAGTCGAGTTACGGCATAAACGATTTTTAAGAGTACGAGGACATTATTGAATCGACAAACGCCATTAGACAACCGGATAAATCGAACAAACTTAAATTGTCATGAAGCAAAAAGTTCAATCTTTTTCTATTCGCAAACGGCATCCCGATTCTATTGCTTACATGAATATGAGCTAGATCTGAAATCACACTAGCTCCCAGACCCCGCGTTTCTTCCTTATGCAAAACAAACTGTAGTAGGCCTGATGGAAATGTCTCTTTAAGTTGTCAGATATCAACAAATCGAGCAACTGGTCATGGATCTGATCCACTTTACCAATTGTGACATAATAATTACACAGATTTTTCAACCTAGCCGTAAACGTTGTGTAGGCTACGCTTCTTCAGTTGTCTTCCTAGCTTCAGAGAATTTCGCTCCATTATATTCCCTCGGCGTTAACTTAAATTCCCATGACTCAAGGGGAGGATCGGTAAGCATGTTGGTCCATATTACTTAACCTTATCAGAGTCATTTAGATCAGCTGGAGACAGTCTATTCAGTCTTGTTCTAGCTTCGGGAGTCATCAATAGTAATAACAACTTTCAAGAAAATGCTGATCAACCTTAACACTAATAAATGCGTTCTCAATCGTTTTCAAGATATAACGGCAATTCCATGCCTTATTTTGGCATTCTCGGTAAAACGTCCTTCATTGCGTCTCGATCTTCTTTAGTTTAAAAATCAAAGTTTCTAAAACTTAGAGTTTTTCTAATTCTCGTTCTTTTTCTTATTTCTTCTGCATATCTATTCTTCCTCTCTTCTACCATTTGCATTTGCTTCAATTCAAACATCATCGCTTCGAGCTTTCTTTTTCCTATTCATTCCATACGATGTACCGATTGGACGGTAAAGAGAAAATGTTACAGAGAGTGCACTGAAGAAAAGACGACCTCTGGCCGACATGTTTTGGTGGCAGCGGTGAGATTCAAAAACAAGGAATCCGAAAGAGATCGGAGGAATTCAAATTCCAGGAATCCGAAAGATAGGGTGGAATTCTAAATCAAGGAATCCGAAAGAGATCGGAGGAATTCAAATTCCAGGAATCCGAAAGATAGGGTGGAATTCTAAATCAAGGAATCCGAAAGAGAGTGCTGGGATCCAAAATCAAGGTATGCGAAAAAGAGCGGTGGGATCTAGATTAAAGGAATTCGAAAGAGAACGATGAAATCCATATTCAAGGAATCCAAAAGAGAATGCGGTTGGATCCAAACTCAAGAAATCCGAAAGAGAACGATGAAATCCATATTCAAGGAATCCGAAAGAGAATGCGGTTGGATCCAAATTCAAGGAATCCAAAAAAGAGAGGTGGAATCCAAAATTACGGAATCCGAAAGATCTAGATTCAACGGATACTAGGAGAAAGGATACGAAATCCAAGCAAGTGGTGAATCGATTGGTAATTGAATCCACCATGTATCTATTGGCCAGCTTACAGCTCAGCGTCTATCTTTTCGTGGCAGAACCATTTATTCCATGAGTCTGTTTTCAGTTGCTCCCAGATCCAAAATCTTAGATTTTCTTCATGAGAGCCGGAACTTGAGGCCTGTCGCAGGGTTTCTCGAAGTCATTGGAATTCTGTCCGGTCTTCCAGGTTCTGCGAGTTCGTTTCCTTGTTTCGCAGTTTGTTCGCTTTGAAGATGATCTGCGAACACTTACCATTATAAAATAGCTATGGTTTATACCGTTTAACTTTAGATTTTATCTAGGATGCGGTTTCGTGCAATTCTTTCATGAAGTAACGGAAGGTTGCATCGAAGTCGCCAGATATTTGACCGTCATCGGTTCTAATCCTGCTGGACTGTCGAAATACCTTACAATTGGCCATCTTTAGAATCCCTGCGATGCAGTCGTGTGCTCTTGACGACGTCCACGATTTCGTCACCTCTGGTGAGCGTCACCTTGGGCTCGGATACGTGGTTGGAGTTCAGGACGCTATGGCTGCACCTTAAGGCAACAACTTCAGTTGTAATGGCAAGATCAATGACATAGCTGCTTACCGATCCTACCCTTGAGTCATGAATGAGACGTCCTGTGTTCAGAACCACACGGATTTTCTCCAAGACAACCCACTTTAGATCGGTTTCTCTTGTGTTGTTGGTGGTATGCGTTCAACCTTTGCTATGGGCAACCGCAATGCATCTGCGATTTGGAAATAGTATACTCAGCTGATCTTCAGCCACTGGAGATATGTACACATTGATCACGTTGATCTTATCATTAACAGTCGGTATTTCGATTTCCTCACTATCGACGCCAGTGTCCGCTCGATAGTCTGAAGGTTCAATTGTCCGCAGCTTATAGAGATGCCAGACCCAATGGCTTCTATAGCGCCATATCCGATGATGCTACATTTTATTTGTTGTGTAACATTTCATGTTTTACTTCTGTTGCTAGCTTCAAGTTTATCGAAAACTGAACATCTGGGTGCGCCCTCACTAAGAATGTCAACGTCTTCAAACAAAAAGAAGATTGTTCCTGAACAAGGTTCCTCTATCCACGAGTATGCAAACTTGTTTTCATAAGTTGTAAACAAAAAATTGTTTAATTAAAAATGACTGTTCGTTACATCTTCTTATTACTCCTAATATTTCCGCTCGACTTGGCACCCAAACATTCCTGCTAAAAAAAACAGCATACGTGTGCTAAGTTATGCCAGGTTTTTTCAGATAGATTCCGAGTTTTCGCTCATTTTACTTATTCCTTGCCAGGTCAACTTAGGGTTACCATGTGTCCGGGTTTCCTATCCCTTCTCTGTTCGCACTGAATAACGCCGTACATCACGGCGCTGACACACTTGATCTTGACATTGAGTCAATGAATATGAAAATTTACAACTCTTTCTCAGTATACACGGTTAGAACTGAACGGCCTAATGAGTATTGAGAGTTTGTTGAAGGGGAGTATCGTCAGATACTTTATCACAGCACGACTCGACAATGACTCACATGTGATATCATTACTGTTTATTAAGTTGGTCACTGTTTTGTTTATGTGTAGGTCTACAGTCAGTGTGATGTAATGTGTAATGAACACTCACTCTATAGAGTGAGTGTTTATAATTGAAACCATTTCTAATAAGAACAAAATTTTATGTAGTTTGGTTTCACAACACTTAACATTGGCGTAGCACTAGGAGCCGGCTACAAGATGGTAACCGGATCTGATGAAGATTTTCAGCGCGTTTTTGCCCAGTGTTCCATTATTGGAACATTTTTAAAATGACTTACTCACTTACATTTTATCGTCATCTAGTGAATGTAAGTGATCATTTACGATGGTAAACAGTTTGCGTCAGCCTTATCATTCGAATAAAATTATTAATTTGAACGTTTAGGTGTATTTTAAACGGATTTTATGAACAATTACGAGCAACGGAAATTTTGCAGAAACGGCGACATCAAGGTAGGCCTACATTAATTTTAAAATCGTTTTAGCGAAAATCTTTTTAGAGTTTGTTGCTTTGGATAATCTAATATCGCTCACAATACACCACAATTTTATCCAGTTGGAAATTTTTACTTTAGTTTTAAAATGTTGCAAATATAATGTGTGTTCCGCTATTGGAACACAATGCAGGGCACGAGAGGTACTAGAGAGTGTAGTTATCGTGTGTCGCAAGGCTGTTAATATCGTGATAAAGTATCGCGATACTTTAGTATCGGCGATTTTTTTGCAGTATCGCAGCATGTATCGCGATAGTTTTTTGTGTGGTCGGTATCGCGTGTGTATCGCGATACTTTTTTTTAGCCAGTAATCGATACGCGATACCAATACTTTTTCACCGTAATAAAATACTATAATATTTCTCTTCCACTTGAAATATTTGTCCAATGGACGGTTTTGGGTTCTGCGGAGAGAATTTAAGAGGGGGCGTCTCCAACCTGCCAATCATAATGGACCTTTACCAAACAAGAGGTTTGGCAACTGGGTCATTGCCTGTAGAGTTAGTCACTGGGTAGTAATGGAAATTTGGCTCAGTGTCTCTCACCTGGCACACTGTCCGAGCAGAAGACGTTGGCTATTTGCATATCAATAAATTATTATGGGTCGCAACGATAACATACACACGTACAGACACAAACACATTAACACACTAATACACACACACGCATATTGTTATGCATATCACGTGGTAGCAGAGGAAAGGGTTATATATGTCAAGCATTTCGACCATGCAGAGCGTCTATCGCATACATACAGGCGAAACAAAGGTGCAATTGCAGATCTCCCATATATAAAAGCACTATCTCAGGTCCACCGGCACGGAATAATTGAGTTTGTAATTTAGAAACACAGGCAGGTGAGTAGAGAGGCGTCGAAATATTTTCTATACCTGTATAGTATATGAGATTTTATACCACATAGCCTAGGCTGACCATTCGATGTAGTCCAGTATAAACAGCCACCCGACTGTTATCTCCATGCTCTACCTTGGCTTGAATACCAAGACCCAATACACCAATCTAGCTCCTACGGAAAGGAGACGACAATATTCCACACAGGCAGGTAAATAGAGAGGCACCTGTATAGGCAGAAGTACTTCAGTGAATTTATAAATGACATGCATAGCAATATGCGCGTGTTTGGGTGCGTGTGTTTGTATCTGTACGTGTATGTATATGTGATCGTTGCGACCCATATTATTATTGATAAGCAAATAGCCAATGTCTTCTGTCCGGTGAAAGAGAGGCCATCGTGTAGCACACAATTTGAAAATAATAATTTTCATAATAATTGTAGTTATTCTGATTTTTTTGTAAAAAATATTATTGTAATTATACTGATCTTTGATATGTGAAAATAATAATTGTAATTATGCTGCTTTATTGTATGTAAAATTAACATTGCAGTTATATTCCTTTTTCTTTAGCATATGTTTTGTGTGAATAAACAGGAAATTTGCTTGTCGAAAAGTATTGGTGAAAGTATTGGTAGTGCAATACTTTTAAGAAAAAGTATTGGTACTGGTATTTCAATACCTTTTTTGATGAAGTATTGGTATTGGTATCGCAATACTTTTTTCAGTATTGTTAACAGCCCTGGACTGTGTCGTTCCTATAAATGTTTCATTCCACTGTTTACACTGTGATTTAATAATTATCGTGATCCTCATGCATCTAAACACTCCTGGAAATCAAAGCACAGGATATTGGCCTATTCATGAGCACTGCGTCTCGTCCACAAAGTTTTCCAGAAACATGAAGTCCGAAAGAAATTCATGGTGAGAGCTATAACAGTGTTCGCGTGGGACCAAAAAGACTGGCATGAGAATTTTTTATAGAATGTCATGAGCAGATGATGACTGATGGGTAATAGGAAATATTAGTTTTGATGGGTAGTTTTTGACAGTTTTATTTGAATGCAAAATAATTTTCCAATTGTGTGTATCCCACAGACTATGAAAGAAGCGAAGTAAGTTCTTGATCAGTTGGAAGACGATGGTTATTTGGATAGTGTGGACATTTACATCGACCCTCCATAGATCTGTCAGATGGAGACAAGAGTGAGGAAGGGTGCAGATGAAGTCAGCGGTGGAACCATCAACAATGTGACTGGATGACAACTTCGAAGTGCTGCTGTTGCTACCATAGAGATTAATGGCGTATGCCGCGTTGTTGATGAAAGAGATGCTGTTGAACCTGATCAGATAACTGTTGCTGATAATGAAACAGACGTTGGACACAAGGGAGCTGTTGGATAAAGAAAATAAAAGACTTCAGCAAGAAAGAAACAGCGGCACTGGGTGAACAAAGATATAAAAACTGAGTGGCTTGAGTTTAATTTACCACAGAAGAAATACACTTGTACTGATCCTGTAGCCAAGTTTGAATGCTTCTTTGATGATAATGTTTGCAATTATTTGGCTCACATAACTAAAATATATGCAAATGAAGAAATAGGAGTACATAAAGTGGACATTGGATTGCTTAAAATTCGATCATTCATTGGCATTCTCCCTCTGTCTGGCTATGTGACTGTGCCCCGATGGTGAATGTTGTGGAAAATAGATTCATAAACATGCAATGTTATTGCTTCCAATGCTATGATATACAACCAATTTGAGAGCATTAAACGGAATTTTCACACCTCAGATAATGCACTTCTTGAACGGACTTAGAAGTTTGGAAAGGTGCAGCCACTGATGTCAGTGCTGAACTAGAGATATCTGAATCATGCCATTCTGGATGAGCGCCTGTGTGTTGATGAAAATATGATCCCATTGGACCATGTATGTGTTGGGTCTCTTCAGAGATAATAAAGTATCTGTTCAGGTACCTGATGCAGCTGTGAAGTACAACATGATATGCCGATCGTATGGACGATAACATTGGTAACTACAGAGTTTGTGTCCAATCAAAGAAATGGTGGTGGTCAGATTTTGTGTTCTGTCTCGAGACAAATGTACACATCGATGTACAGAAAGGGGGAAGATGGAACCGAACAGTCCATGGATTTATTGGAGTTTTGTAGAGCAATTGTTAGGTCTTTCCTGAAATATGCATATTGATCCAAAAGGCTGTTGGTCGACCAAGAAATCATCAAAACCATGAAAAGTCATGCCAACGACGCGTATTCGTTTGGATTATACTGAACACTTCTTGGCACCAGCAGTCAAACAGAACAGGTGTGCAGTATGCCATATGAATGCAACTAACATGTGCAATAAATGCACCTTCATGAAGTTTGCTTCAAAGTGTTCCATGGTAATTCTGCCCTCATAAGAAAGAACCACGTAACTGAAAATTTGGCCGTTTTGAGTTAGATGCAGTTTTAGCATGCTATGATGGTCTTACACCTTGGCAGTAAGTATGAAACTTCTATCTCAATTAATAACCGAGATATAGCACTATATAATGCCACGTATCTGAAGACATGGCATCCAATACTTAGTAAGAGCAACGTTTCTGCACATGCGTTGTTTCTTGCTAGTGCGACATAGCGTGATTCATGGATACGTCATCATTGCGTGCAATGCTTTCATAAAATTTCACGGATTTTAGTTAGTTTTAACTTAATTTATTCAATTACTACATTGCAATGGTAATCAAAATTTGAACTAAAATTATTGTATTGTAATTTCAAACACGTCGAATGCTTTGAATGAAGTTGAATAAACTTTGTTTCAAATATCGGATGATTGTTTTTGTAGGCTTAACCGACTAGCGAGCCTCACGTTTTGACATTATGGTGACATAATATTTAGTTTTGATCTTGCGACCCAGATATTAAACAATCATTAAGACGCGATGTGAATAAAAAAATATAGATTATTCTATAGATTATTCTGTAATTGTTGTGATTAATTTTTGTAAGTTTGATATCTGCTGTCTATATACTATACGGACGCAGATTTAACACATCCATCTATCCAATTGCCGGTTCGTCAACTAGACTAAGTGTCCTAGCTTCTTATAATCAGCCTTTTCTGTGTTTAATTAGTCCAAAACATCTATATTTTCTGGTTTTCTCTTTATTTTATTTTAATTGCTGCCTAAGCAGCCGGCTGGTTTTTTTTCTTCTTTTGGTTTATTCATTTTTCTGTTGACATACTCTTCTGCATAAGTCGTGTTTTGTTGTATTACATAGGCTATTAACTGCACGTAGAAGCTCCTGGCTAGCAGAATCATTCGCTCTCCCCTAAATTATATTAGTACTTAATGCATCGACTGCCAAGGACACACAGACAGACAGAAAGCTTGCAAATAGACTTGAGCCCAACCCAATGGAACAAAGGGACCAAACTTGAGTATGCAACTATAAGATTGTCTTTCGGTATGCCTAGGTGCTCAAGCCTATAGGTTTCAGTTAATTTTATGGTGTATCCTAGTGTTTAGGTCGAATAAACCAACCGCTTGCATATCCACTACGAGTCACATCAAAATCTCAAAACTGTCGAATGAGTAAACACGTAATCAACATTATAACATTGGGATATTCTTGCGGTCCCAGCTTAATGTTCGAAATTTTGTAGTCCACACGTATCTATCAACCTATATGTCTGTCTGTATGTCTGTCCGTCAGTCCGTCCGTCTGTCTGTCTGTCTGTCTGTCAATTTAATTATTTATCTACCTATCTACAAATGTAATATAGCGCTCCTTCAAGACAACTACTCAGAGGCACTCCCAATTAAAGTCCGAGCAAAAAGAATTCGTAAGGTGTCGATGAAATGCATCAGAATGTATCCTTGCTGTGGGGGGGGAGCAATGGCGAACCCTCCTGGACTGTACCATGGTTGTGCCAGCAAAAGGCACAAAGAAATTATATTGAGAGGCTGAACGTAAAGATCGGCGTCCATGATATGCTGTGACAGGAGCAAGGAGAGATTGCAAGTACACTTGAGCCCAATCCAATGGAACAAAGGGACCAAACTTGGGTATGCAACTGAGTTTTATTTGATTTTTAACTGTTGATAAAGCGAAAACGAAGAACTACAGTGGTTACTTCCCAGGAAAACGAAAATCGGAAAGGAAACGAGTGCCATGTAAGTGAAGGTGTCTTTATTATCGTCGACTAAGTCATCATAATAATAAATTTTTTTAAAGTTTTGCTATTCGATTTTCAATTTAGGACGGTCGCAATTGATCAAACACTGTTGAATGAGTCAACACCTACTCAACATTATCACATTGGGATATTCTTGCGGTTCCAGCTTAATGTCTGGAATTATGTAGTATATCCACCTATCAGTCTGTGTGTCTGTGTGTGTCTGTCTGTCAATCTATCAATCTATCTATCTGCGAATTTAATATACCGCCCCTTCAAGACGACTACTCAGAGGTGCTCCCAATCTCCAGGCCTGAGCAAAAAGAACGGTCTTGAGGTGTCGATGAAATGCATCAGAATGTACCCTAGGAAGTGTGTGAATGACCAAATGTGGTGCCAGCAGTTGCAAACGCCCTGGACTGTGCCATGGTTGTGCCAGCAAAAGGCAAAGAGAGTATGTTGATCAACTGAAGGGGATCAAAAGACGCAGAACCCTCGAAAGATGACCTTTAGCATAAGAGGCCTGTCACGACATTCTCTTCCAGTTACCGTTTACTAAATGTAAAATGGCTTAATTATAAGATAACGCCCTGACAAGTCAGTCGACGAGGCACATGTGGGCTCCATATCTGTTTACTTAATAGGTGTTTCAGTTGGTTCTACGTGTTTTGATCTCCCGTCAGTTGATCCTCTGTCAGTTGATCATCTGTCAATTGGTCACCTAGTCAATTGATCCATTCGTCAATTGATCCTCTGCATATTGAACCCTGTAGATAAATTGATACAACATTCGTGTTTCCATTGCGACCTTCCTAATTTATTTTTAATAAACGATGTAAAAGAGCACGAAATGTCAAAATGATTTTTAAAAATATAAAAGCATAATTCAGAGTCATGGGATGATTAGTTTAGGAGCAGGGGAGCAATTGACGCGATACCGTTTCAGTTTAATGACACTGTTGATAACAAAGATCATTATCGCCCCTCTGTTTCTTCCGTAGTGTAAGCAGTGTAGTTAGCTTAAGCATCGTTTGTAGGAACAAACTTAATCAAATATTTCAGTAAACAACATAATATTACATATTCAAATAACCATTTCACTACAAAAATTACGTGATTCTGTTGTTGTCAAATTAAGTTTTCACGTTCAGAAACTGAAAACTGGCAAATTAAAATACTAATTTTGAAATTTTATCATAATTATTTCCTGCACAGCCTTTTGTCGTCCTTTGGTACAAATAAATGTTCTTCTTGTGTCCTCGGTCATTTATTATGCAAATAATTGCGTGATCAAATAAACAGAAGACGACGCGAGGCATCCTAAAATCAGGAAGGTTGCGGTTCTATGAGTATGAATAAGATCATATCAATAAATACAAAGTGTTAAATGATCATTAGCGTCTCCCATTTCTCTATTCTGTCCCAATTCCAGTTGCAACAATAACACATCGTCGTGAAAGTTGAACTGATCCACATCCAACCATATTTCTTTCAATTTCAAGTAAGAATTTATGGATGAAGGAAATGTGCTAAAGTAAATACTCTGATTTCAGGAAACAATTTTTAAAAATTCTATAATTATTTAAAATAGAAAATTAAAATCCGTTGATTGTACGATTCGTTGTCAGCTACAAACAGCCAACCATTTGACTCATCCAGGAGAATATTAGTTGGATAAAGTAATCCGTGTTTTTCTTTAGAGAGGATATATCTTTGAAATTTCAGCTCTGCATCCAATAGCAGTACTCGAGAGGTCGCTGGATCAGGAACCAACACGAATTCATAGGCATCGATGGACAAATGGATTGGACGCTACAAATCATGAAAGAAAAAAACTTAATTTTCTCTCAAATGACTTTTGCGGTTTCCAGTGCATCCACTATACAGATAATGTACCTCAAATCAAATGTCAAGCTATAACTTATTTAAAAAAATCATTACTCTTCAGTTTAGTTGCCTACCTAATAAAATGAATATCGCTGGATAGTTTCATGTTTCGTATAAGGTGTCGTTCTTTGTCGACGATCAGTTCCAACCGCTGACCGACCGTAGACGCTGTCCATAGCAACTGATGCAACGACAATAGAACCACAATGACGACAAGAGTGGGCAGCAGCACTCATGAAACAATGCAGCAAATAACAATGAAATGAACAACAATGAAATTAACAATAGTGCCATGAACAATAAAACGATGAATAATGATGGAACGAACATAAGTGCAACAGCAATAATAATGATCTACATTGTGCTGCACAAGTTAAGGAATATGCAATTGTATCAAAAAGTATATAATTAAATAAATATTAAATTATACTGGACATTAACGTAATGGCGGGATGACAATATCGAACAAGAAGAGGATCAGGTCCTCGACTAAGGCATCATGTTACAGTTATGGATAATAAAATATCCGGACCTTGCGGATTTTGTCGGCATAAGAGCTTAAACTGACTGGACGCAGCTATAAATATGGTTTAGGAATTGGACAAAGTTCACACCAGTGACCAGAGCCAAGAAACAGGAGGACGCTCAATGACTCTGAACTCAACTATATTAATAGCAATTGAACATCAGCCATTATTGTAAGTATCACACTTAAGTTAATCTAATGTCGGTACCATATACAGCAAATGACTTGAGTCCTTCTGGTCATAAAGATCTCATATTCACAATGAATAATATTATAATAGTAGCCTAAGATCAGTTGAATTTACGTTATCGTGTGACAACATCACTGCGCTCTGTTTACCTCCAGGAGCTATCTACACAAGCAGAACATAAATTAATGGTGTATGATTTTTATGGAGGGTTATTTCTTAAGGAAGTCCATATTATGTCATTCTCTATTAGCAGCCATTAGCAAGATTACATCATCCACCCCTTCCTTCGTTTCATGCATTTTCGATATAAAAGGCTCCAACGTCCAAAAGACATGGTTTATTCTACAAGATCTACATTAAATAGTTTTTATAAATTCAACAGTCATCCTGCTAAATGTCTGACTCAAAGCCGTATGGTGATATTATTTCTCTCTTTGAAATTTCCCAGACTGCTTTTACTTTAGACATGGAGCCATAGAAGCAAGGAGTCCTTTAAATTAGCCCTAGAGGCTGTCGTGGATATATGAGACTCCGCACTGTGGCACTGCCAGAGCCTGTCTGAAGGACAAAGGCTACGCTAATGATCTCTTTTATCACGCAGTGTCTTTAAACAGCTATCAACCGTGGATTTGAGGTATAACCGACTTCATTTTCTCAGTTCGGCATATGAAAGTGAGTGGCATAGGCGCCGACTCCACAGGGGCAACATGGCCATCCGCCCCAGGACTCACCGAGTTCCTGGGGCGAACGCTTAGCCTCGCCCCAGTACGTTTTACCAAAAGTTGGCGCTTATGGCGAGTGGCCATTCTTCTTGCTAGTCGTCTCAGTTTCTCTCATAGTGGTTTTGATGGATAGGATCGCATGCGTAGCATAAATATTTATCGTCACAAATTTCAATCATGGTGATAATTTGAATAGTCGACATCGCGGATGACACTCCAGCTCACTGTGCAATCAATAATCGTGCACTCCAATCGAGAAATTAGAGTAACGTTTTTGACATTTTAGGTGATCTTGCTATAGATGAGATAATATGAGATAATGTTAGATTATATTAATACATTTACCACTGGATGACTAAGTACTTGTCAAAATGTTTGACTATATTTTCTACTGAATGACAAAGTAGGTCTACTTTTCAAAAATATCAACCAACTCTTGCCACTAAAGAAACCATGGCAACTGGTTCGGATCATCTATTTACGTTGTCTATTGCTAGGTGATTGACAGCAATTTTCGATACTTCGGTTAATTCCAATTATACGTAAATTAAAACATGCGCACATTATTAAAATGCTTGTTTAATACAATTAACCTTAACTAAGACGAATAAAAGTAAATAGATTAGAAATACTTGATCATAAGATTTGTATGATACGAAGACACTAGAATCATCTGCAAGTGGACTAAACAAAAAATGGATGATATAATTGGGAAAATCATATATCAAGAATAATAGGAACCTAGTATAGATCCATGGAGTGCTTCAAATTTTATTAGCTTGAATCTTGATGATATACAATCGAATTTGACTTGCTGTTGTCGATGACTATAAGATAATACTTGAACCAATGAACAGGGATACCCAATTATCCATTGTTTTCTAATTTCTAATTGTTTTCTAATAGTTTGCTAATAGTACACGCACAGTGTCAAATGCTATAGTTAGGTACAGATTATTTCTATAGAATAAGCAGTTATGTCGATGGCTTCAGTAATGTTATCCTGTGTGTTTATGAATATCATCGATGCTGAGTGACCTTCATGACCGAAAGCCTGAAAATATGTATGCATTTATTTTATTATGCACTATGTATTAATGCATGCATGTTTCAACGAGAAGTTGTATAAACAGTCATGCATCAATGATCCAATATATTATGCACATATGTTCATGAACATGCGCGGTATGCATGAATGCATTATATGCATAACAACGTATGTAAGTATGAATGATTGTATATGCCAGTGTTGTATGCAAGAGTTGAAACTTCAAGACCAAGACGAGACTGAGACAGTGAGGTGTCGTGATCGAGACCGAGACCGAGACAGTGAGGTACCAAGACTGAGACCGAGACCGAAACACTAGGCTCAAGACAGTACGAGACAGTACGAGACTGTAAAAGACAAGTGATCCTATATAAAATGCTGAAAAATGCTAATCTAACAGTTTTCGGGAATAATGTTTATTTGTAATTTCAATTTGAAACTTATAATGTTTATATATAGTACAAATTCCTGAGAACAGTTTTTATATTGCCGCGCAAGATTCTAGGACAGTTCACGCGAAACTTATCGGGACCGCTTGTTCAAGACAGAACAAGACATTCACTTCAAGACAGTTTCTAAAAATTCGAGACACTACCTCGAGACCGAGACCGACACACTAAAAATCTGTCTCGAGACATCTCGAGACCGAGACACTGTCTGGAGACCATACAACTCTGGTATATGTGCATATTTGTATCAATGGATGCAAGGAGAGAGGAAGACGAAGGGAGAGATGATGGAGAAAGGTGGCAGGCGCTGAAACCACTTATATAGCTCCAGCAAATAATTGTAAATGCTTGACTCAGTGCCGTTTGTGCGTCCTTGCTGAACCTCAGACAGTCCTCCGTTGGCAGTTGGACGACGGTCTTGAGATGAGGCAACTGGTGCTTAAGTTCCAGAATCCTAGAGCACTGTAACTCACTGCTGATCAGGATGATGTTGCACTTTGATTCGTAGGCGGATCGCTGACAGGCTTCGAGTGTATACTGAACGTTTAAGGCAATTGAGATGCCCCTTAGCAAACGATCAATCCATTGGTTAATTCACCAGATACAGTAGTTGTGCATTTATGCGTCAATTTCTTGTATTGTCTTGTATTCCATGGAACTATTTGACATATTTTTGCATTCTATTGTTTCCATTGTATCATATTCTAACGTATTGTTACGCATACACAAATACACATGCGCGTGTATGCATAAATAAAATATTTAAACGTGCACATAGCAATAATAATTATAATAATGACGCCAATTCTTATAGCGCCTTAATTATGCATGCATATACATGTATGGATGGATGCATGCACGCACACAGGTATACATACATTCGTATGCATACATGCAATTATAGCAAAAGGTGTGAAGAACTAACATTGATACAACGTCAGGAAAATTCCTCTCAGATTGTAAATACTAGGTGCAGTGATAATAATAGACTAGTGCAACATTAAAACCACATTGTGCTCTATAGGGTTTCTCCAAAGTAGCTCTATAAAAATTCATGATTACATGACTTTGCGAAAAACAAGTGACAGCCGCCTACTGTCATGACACCATAAATTGTTCAGCTTGTCTATAGGCCCTACATATTATAAGGTTAAAGTACTTTTCCAACCTTCCAGAGAGTTTTTGTATCAAACCCTAAGCTATCTTTGTGACCTTATCCGTCGTCCCCTTAGTTCTTTAGATCGACATAATCTCTTGGTGCCTCGGACTCGGATGGCTAATGACCAATACCGCGCTACGGGCCCATCCATATATTACGTACAGCGAACCCACCTCCCTTGCAATGGATAAACAGCTAAAGACATCTATAAGACATTAATTTTAGTGTAGGTTATTTATTTTTTTGGCATCATAATTATTTCACAGCTTAAATTTTTTAACTCGTATGAAGAATTAAAATACTAACAACACGTTTTAAACCTACCTAAAATTGGTTAAGCAATTATATAATCAGCGATATAGTTGGGTTTTCAGTTCTGATTTTAATATTCCATAACTTTAGGTCTAAGTGATAAATAGGCTAACGCGGACGTCATAATTAGACAGTTATATTTGCGTACATACACATTTTTCAAGACCCCTTTCCCGCCATACGCAGTATTACGCACCCGTATGCAAAATCTCCAAAATCGAAACCCCTCCCCTCTCCGCGTAGGTAATAATTACGCGGATCGGTCTATATTGGCCTGTTCGCCATTTTCTATGAAATTATTTTTCCCTCTCCGACTCGATGTTTGATTCGAACTGCGGGTGTTCCTGTTTCCCATGGGACTTTTCACACTGAGAGTGTCTCTGATTAGGTGAACTTGTAATATGTAAATACAGTACAATAATACGACATTCATTTCAACGCCAGACACTTGCCCAAAGCTACATGTCATATATCCTGTAGTAACCGGAATTTAACAGAATCATGCTAATTTGGGTTATTTTCGTACTTACATGTAGAGTAGCGTAGATAATGGTTACTAACCCGGCAAAGATGGCCGCCAGATTCGCAATGAACCATTCAGGAGAATGTTCTCCAAGGATACCGACGCCATTACACCTATTCAGACCGAGCTATGAAAAACACATACAGTTTTAGGAAGTCTAGCGTGTTAATAAAGGAGTCTTACGAGTTAAAGGAGTTTTGCAGCCTAAAGGAGTCTCATGTGCTGATGGAGTCACACATAATTATTAAAGTTGTGCAAATTAAAGGAATCTAACGTGCTAAAAATGGCTTTAACATTTATAAGATACAATGCAGTGTCATCATTGCCACATTCATTGTCAGTATCGTCACTATACATATATCTAAACGAACTTCAATAAATCAGTTTGAGTAGTTTCTAATTTTCGCATAGATTGTCGCAAACGTCAGACGTCCACACGTTACCAATCCAGGCATTTCCAACTTCCGTTAGGGCGCTATATGATGCTTACAGAGCAAAATGTTACTATTGCTGTACCTTAACGAATGCTTTGGCAATCGTCACAACTTGTTCTAGATATTCTTGAAATTTTATATGCCGCCAACTCTTCTTCAACTTCGAAGCTAAGAAACAAATATAAACACATGGAATACACAGCACATGAGAGATATTGTTGCTGTTGCTCTTGCTATTGTTGTTGTCATCACAATAAATATTATAATTATTGTTTTCGTCCTACTAAGATCATTAACATAAAATTGTGATAATAGCAAACATTATTATTGTTATGCATTTATGAAACAGATGTAAATACATAATAGGCCTATATTATATATATACATAATGGCATAAGGTAATATGTACACAATTCATTTTCACATAACTTCAGTAGCTTCGAACATGTTGGAGTTTTCTAATGCTAGTTTACTGTCCTAGAATAATTCGTCGGTAATTGCAAGGATTTTATGCATCTGAGAGGCGTTTTGTTCACAAGTTGCCTAAGCCATGTAACTACACCAGACCATCCCTTCTGATGTAGGCTGTCGGGTTTCACCGTGCGGCGGTGTACGCCTCCTGTAGCCGAGTGTTTACCCCTCGGTGGAGGACGAGCGACGCGGCCTTTGGATTGACCTCAACCGATAGTCACGGATGACTATTCAAACTACCGACCAAAACACGACGAATACCTTTCTATGTCCTCCTTGTACCTCGACGAATATCCGGACGCGTGTCATCTTCCACCAGCGAATGACTACTCGTCGACCCCGTCCCGTGTTTGCAATCGGCGTTGACAGTTGTCGCTCAACTCATCGACGTAACTTGCCCCAAAAACTCTGAACATCCATGCCGTCTGTCAACTGTCGACGGGAATCCGTTGGTTGGTTCCACGCGTGTGCGTGGGCTCACCACTGATGACTCTTTTCAGCTTGCTGTTCATAGTTTTGTTATTAGATGCATTTTTTTAAAACTGTAACATTTAACATCATTGCGGCCAGCGCAGAGAGCTGAGTAGATGTCTCAAATGGGTGCTATATAAATGTTTTGATTTCATTTATTACGTTACATAGACTCTACCAGATGATTCAATGTTTGAAACTCGATGACTATTTGACTGATGAGACTGAGTATAACCTAGGGTGATGTTGTTGGGCGACAGCTGCACCCTCTGTCTCATGGAGGTCATTATGGTCATCGGAGTGATCTCAAAGGTTGCAGCGGAGTCCTCTGATTTTTCAGATGAATTGAAGATTCGAACAGGTTGATCGATTGCAGAGACGTGGACTGATTCAGACGGAATTACTTCATCAGCATCTAGATGACATTATAACGCAAAGAATATAATAATTATAATAATGTTATTAATAATTATAACAATTAAAATTATAAAATTTGTAACAAATATAAATGGTAATACTATTATTATTCATATTAATTATTATTATTATGATTGACATTGCTAAATGCTTATTGATAGTAATAATAATAATACTATTTTTAGCACTAATATTTTATTCTCACGATGCTTTGATCCCAATGGATCATAATAATTTGTCTGCATGTATACACTTGGATATGAAAAATTGCTTGGATGATGACGATGATGATGATGATGATGATGATGATGATTGTGATGATGATGATGATGATGATGATTACGGTGATTATGATGATGATAGTGATGACGCCAATAACGCATGGGACGAACGCTCTGACCTATGCAACATACCAGATCAACAGTAAATAGCTGAGGAGTGTCGTATCGCATTTATTTGGATTTATATAGCGCCTTTTGCAGAATAACTATTCATAGGCGATCTCAGCACGGATACTCCGCAGTTAAAGAGTGAGAAGCCGAGGGAGAGAATAGTTATTAGTTTAGTCCCTAATGATGGTGCAGAACTTCTTCCATTGTGCGCTGGATTTTGAACATGACTACCATCGACAGTATAACGAAATCATAATGTGACATTGCATTTTGGGGCCTAATAGCGAAACTTACCAAAAGTATAATCTTAAATATTGAGAAACTGCTCACTTCTAAATCTGACATTATGTTATTGAAAGACTTATGTCTCACACGGATTCCCATTGTCGATAATACATAACTTTCAAACTGCGATTGTCACGGTCATAAACGCAAGGAATGACAACTAATTTCAATAGGATCAGCGCAAAGAAATAACATAGGAACAAAAATCGTGTTACATAGTGTAATATATCGAGACTAGATCGTTCAGTGGAATTACATAATAGGCCCATCATTCAAACCATTCAACGTTTCCTTATCTTCTAATCACATTTTCTTATGGAAGGGCTAAATACTATAGTTCCAAAAATGTTAGCTACGTGTGAGAAGTTGCTAAGTAAAACCTGCGAAGGTCGGTCGCATTTTCGTGAAATATCATGACCTTGTCGGTCTGAAAAGCACTGTCGGCATTGAGCTGGGGGCGATTGCAACTTGAGACATAGGTAAGAGACAAATTGCCAAGATTTCCTAGCTCGACTTAACTGCCGGGGTTACCTACTGGGGCATTGCTGGATAAATTGTTTGTCACTTTTACACGGAAAGATTTCTGGTCCTGAATAAGTGGCTTCGTTTCATTGATGCATGTCCAATTGTCTTCCAGGCGATGTCATTATATTCACACAGCGATAAATGAGTTCAACACATCTTAATAAAATATGCTATAGGAGATCATTTATTGAACCATTTACAGGGAACTACCCAGACATGGTCAGATCTAGCGCAACGCTATGATGCATCGGAGCTTTGTAGAACGAAATCGCCTGTAGCTATGGCCACGACGAATGGCGTCGTTGAGGCCTGAAGTCGATCATCTCTCGTTCACTCTCTCCGTCTGACTCTGCTTCTTACAAGGTTGTACTGAAGCGACGGGAGGGTACATAGTTCTTTGGAAGTCAGACTGGGATGAGTTTGGTCGACTTTCATTTGGATTTCCGTGGGTACATTGAGCGGATCTCGCAGTCATACTTCCTCAATATTACGAACCGCTTCATCTTGCACAAGTGACCTACACAGCACAACATAACACCACAGTAATTGCAATCGAAGACAAAACAAAGACCCGATCGCTATTGTAATCAAATATTTATATAGCGCCTCTTATAAATTATCAGAGGCGCTACGGATCTGACATAGCAAGCCAACGATCGAATAGGATGGAACCCTGCGTGTATGTGAGTGTCTGTGTCTTTCCAGTTCTGTATGTGCCAGTCTATTTGTCTATCTTTCCGTCTGTTTTGTGTCGTGTTCACCTAGTTTTCTAGAAAGAGTGTTCTGTGAGAAGGAATGGTGGTCAATCCTTAATCACATACGGTTCATTGCATTGTATGATCGACTTCATTAAATTAATCCATCCGAGGGAAAATTCGTCTTTTAATTTAATGAAGTCGAGCATAGAATGCAATCAATCATTATTATTGAACATAGATCGTCCATTGATAGGTGATAGATGTATCTGAAAACATGGGACCAATAATTGTGTGTACTATACGAGCAGTAGGCTATAAAGGAGCAGTAACAATTTAGAAAGTATTACGGCAAATAAAGTATGCCACGAATGGAAGTTCCTCAGCGGATTTCGGGGCAAAGCCCTGGTAGAAACTGATGGTTTGCATATGTTCCATATTATGCTAGCTTGAGGAGACAATAAAAAAAATGCAGGTATAAGTAGTAAAAGTGTAACGACTTGAATAAACTTCACAGTATTTTATAGCATTTAGCAGACAAAGAGTGGTCCGGCAAAAGTATGCTTGTGCCGTACCACATGGTACGAGTAAAAGTCCCAAGTAGGCCTATAGGCGGCGACGTCAACCCTAAGGACGCCTGTACACTTTATCATCAGCCTATGTTATGGATCACAATAAACGTACTCAGTTCTCCCCCGTAGAATGAGAAAGTCTGGGGCAGCAGTTTCCAGCGCTCGATTTTAACGGGGAAATTTTCGTTAGCTTTATCGATACCAGCCTGGATGGCATCTCTGAGTCGCTGGTCATTTTGGCCGATGAGCTGAGACAGGGTTTCCGCTTTGCATCCGATCATCGCACTCCATCGCTTCGTTTGTGGATGCAGACTGTCCAACGGTTTACTTGTATTTGGGTCAGAGTAAGTCTGAAAAGACAGAAAGGGCAAATTGAGTTGAGCTGGTCAGATGTGATAGAACTACTTTGTTTAGCAAGTTGCTTAAAACTGATCTGTATAGCCGTGATTGGGAGTAGTAGAGAATTGGATATACGGACCCATTTTCAGCATTTAAAGCAACTCATAACTAGGCTTTCATTTAAACTGTCTAGGTTTAAAGCTTTCAAATCAGCATGTAAAATTACGACTACAATTATTGTTGTAAAACATCTAGTTCTTTAGTTTAATGTTATAAACCTTCTTTTGAACCCTGTCTAACTAGTACTTTCCA
Source organism: Bimastos eiseni (assembly GCA_959347315.1). Lineage (NCBI taxonomy): Eukaryota > Metazoa > Annelida > Clitellata > Crassiclitellata > Lumbricidae > Bimastos > Bimastos eiseni. Next base: position 5,131,637 of record OY365810.1, on the reverse strand, counting down.
TCAGAAGCTGTAGTACAAAGTTGGCCAACATACTTACATAGGTCATACTCAAGGTGCGTACAGACCAATTCCTGCTTAGGATGCACGCACATCTTTTGAAAAAACATGCACTCAAAGTAATTAAGCAAGGATAGCCTTTATTGCAACATTAGCAGGCGCACAATGGGGCATAAAAATTGAGCGTAAAATATGTTAAATAAAAGCCAAAAATAATAATAATGTATAGCAATATTAATGTAAAGTAACAATAATTTACCATTATTTAAAAGTAAGTTGCAGCTTTTGGACCAATATGCAATATAAGCATGTTCAGATTCATCACTGGAAATGCCAATGCAAACACCATAAAAAACAGCCATCGACATACATGGTGAATTGCCAATATGGAGAGCCTTTTGTATTCAGAAACTGTCATCGAAAGGTTAGTACCAACGTAGCAAGACGGGGAACTAGACGTCTTAATAATACTGATTTCTTACTCTAATAAACCCTTTCGAGACTGTCAGTATCAGAGCGCAGACGTCTTGGAATGTCCATTTCTCCCAGACGCCACCAACCTTAGCGGCTATGAGGCAACATAACACAATGCATTTAAATACTAAACAGTAGGCATACAATATAACTATTTATAATACGCAATGTGACAATCCCCTCTTTGCAACATTTGAAATGTGGATTGAAGCAGAGCAATTGGAAATATAATTATTGTAATACCGGTGGGCTATAAATTGTAACATGAGGCGACTGCATCCCAATTTCTTTACCCGTGCTAGATCTGAAGTGTTCAAAATGGCGTTTTAATAATCCGTGGATTAATTAATTGCATTCAAACTTGCAAATATTCATCAATCAGGATCATGTTTCTCTAGTCATCACTAGTTGCAACTAATTCTCCCAATAGTAAATTTTGCAAACAATTTGCTGGCGACGAAGGCAACGCATAGTCAGTCCAACATCCTACACTCAGCGATAGAATAAACTCCGCAAATTTCAAGATTTTGAAGCATTTCGTTTTCCTCATCCTAACTTACATTTAACTACATTACAAGACCTGGCCTTATTTAAACTACTTGATCCCGTAATCGTGATCACCACAAACTTCTAAAGCGCCACAAGACAGCCAAGCGCAGAGCACCAGTTTATTTACATTAGTTGTTTAATAGTTGTTATTATTTCAGTCACGCTATGTCACGTCAGATTACTTTGAAGCTCATGACACCGACATCAGAACATCCATCAGACTCAAACCTGCAATAAATGAATTGCAGATACAACGCGTTACCTAATTTATAGCGATTATAACCTATCGCCTACTGAAAGTGACGGGCCCTCACATAAAGCGACTCCAGTTGGATACTTCTCGACGGTCAGTTTATAGGCCGACATGATCGTAACTGGACGTTGAGCGAGTGCACCCTCATCAGCCGTCAACAGTTGAATGGGTTTATCAATCTTCCAGGTCATCTGTATATCCGAATCCAGAAGATCGTCAGTGTCTTTGAACATAACAAACGGAACAACCGTCACAGTGTGAACTTCATGTTACATGCTAACTCCAGATGGGAATCTTTTTAAGGGGTCTTACCAGCGATATTTCAGTTCCAAGAATCCTCAATTTTAATTCTTTACATTCTGAAATAAATTCTGAAACTCCAATTCCGAAAAAGTATTGTTTCCAATTCGGCATCTGTGATCTGTCGAATTTGCCGAATTGTGCAAGAAAACAACCGTTGCAAGCCAGTTTCTGCTTGAAGCATTAAAAAAACTTCAAGATTATTTTGCCGTTTGGAAAAATTCCTATATTCTCTTTTCATGCAGCCGTTTTCTATAGAGTACTTGCATTATCAAGAAAAACGTTCACATTTTTGATCTCATTCTCGCTAACAAAAATTGGTAAATCTACTTATACTAATTCTTATTTCCGTTACGAAGATATCACTGAGCTCTAAGTGTGCACATTATGTTATGTTATATTATTATAAGGCTATTGTGTGTTACGTTGTTGCCAATGGAGAAAATAACCTATACAAAGCGATTGTGGCACTAACAGGCATATACGAATCAAGTCATAGGCTAATTAGGCTAATATCTAGGTTTTGCTATACATTTTAATGCTACCATGGTGCGCTTACCTTTACCGCTGAGATAACCCAACGCTCGACTGCGTCTTGCTTTCCGCCTTCTTGCACCAGTGAACTTATTGCCAGCCGGTAACATTTCGGAGAAAAAACGCCGAATCGATCCAAATGATTCGAAATACTGAATAAATCCGGGCGTCCACGAAGAAATGTGCGACGATCTCTGACGAAGATCTACTGTTGTTCAATAACGACGAAAGGAATTGTTCTTCATTTGACTCTTTCTGACCGGCAATGGTGTGATTTTTCGAACTGACCTGCCTGTGAACTGGTGGCATTTTATAACATTGCTTAGCCTTTTGGTTTTTTAGGAAATTATACAATGATCAGTACGGTTACTTGGACTAAATAAGGAGCCAGACATTGTCAACCATTTCGGAAGCATGACTAAAAGAGAAAACAGTTACAGTCGAAATACAAAAGTAATATAATAAAGACTAAATAACTCTCACACTAAGAATAACGGCAGAATTTGTAAGCTTAGTTGCCTACATTCATGATTGCGGTTAGTGGTAGACATGTCACACGTCTCCAATTGCTTTCATTTCTTAAGATATCTTATAGATATCTAATAGGACCCTCCTTTTTCCACGCCATGGACTTGTACTTACTGGCACTATTACAAATGGTGAAATCCTGACCCGATGGCCATTTATTGAATACACCTTGCTGGTAAATATCAAAGAATTGTATTTAGAAAAATATTTGGCCTACTCGTGAATATGAGGTTTTATCCGTTTCACTCTTATCCACTTCAAAGCTTGATTTTCTGAAAGAGCGATTAATTATTATGTTATCAATAATTGCTTGTGGAGATGTTATACTCCGTTTAGGTGTCTAACACAGGCAATTATTGATAACATAATAATTAATCGCTCTTTCTTCACTGATAAAATTAACTGAATGCGGTGTAATGTAAAAATTTGCGACAATTTTGTGACCCAGATTATCGCCAAAACAGGAAAACGATGTTGTATAAGCCGAAAGAGTTTCCAGTCCTGTACATAATAGATTCTTGGGCCAAGCTTGACCGCAGAATCTGTAAGCTTACAAACCTATTGAACTGTGAAAGGACAGTAGAAACCTTTGAATACACATCTGGCCTCACTTCTTATTAGTTTCGCTAGCATCGTCATCCATTTTTCGCGGCTAAACGTACTATGATAAGAAACTACTTTAACGCTTAAATACATCAGATTTAACGAAAAGAAACAAGTGACGTAACCGACTTAGCAACGGATGGTGACTAAATTATCACGTGAATTCAACAATGAACAATTGGAATTTGAAGCCTTTGTTTTATGTAATGCATTGACGCCCCCGACAGTTGAATCATAATAAAGGAATCGTAGGTGATCAATTTATTCTTTATGACGTCATTCATTTTCATCGAATGATTTTATATCCAGGCTGCACTTAACAAAGCAAGGATCGTGACTTCCGGTTTTCTTAATAAAGATTGCAGTTTGATTTTATTTGCAAGTTCTCAAACCACACCTGAAAGGTCATAATGTAAACATTTAATGCAATAATCCTGTAGCTTAGCGTATTTAATTATTGCTCACTTCTTACCTGGCATTTTAGCGTATTTAATTATTTCCTTCATTATAGGACCTCTATCATTATTTTGTAAGTAGAAACTAGATTGATGATAATAATTATGTATGAAATGGAAGCTGGATCTATAAAAGAAATTTTAAAAGTGTGTTTTCTAGTATTTAGTTAAACAAATGTTGATCAGAAATTTCACTAGATTTCATCGCGACTCCATTTTGTCAATAATCGAACTTCTAGTTATGCATGCTATTTTCGCCGATCCAGCTTCCATTTATGCGTATTTCTCTTCGCTGATCCAGCTTCCATTTAAGTATATTTCTTTTCATCAATCCAGCTTCGATTAAGGTATTTTATTTTCATCAATCAGTTTTTTGCTCGAGTACGCGGCCTTGTTTACATCGATTCCACGTCCATCGGAACGATATTCTAGCATCAATCAAGCATGATATTTTCATCGCTCCAGCTTCCATTTCAGCATAATTTCTTTCATCAATCCAGTTTCTACTTGCGCATTATACTTTTTCATCGATCCCGTCTCCATTTGAGCTACAGTTCGATATCTATTCACGCCAAATAGTTAAATACGCTATTTTTTTGATGAAACTTTCGTGGAATAAATTACGCTAAGCTACAGGATTACCTTCAATGCATTCCCAGCGCCACTCCTGAAGAATTTTCTCAAATGACTATAGAAATATTTATGTCTTCAATCAATACAGATAGGCCTAAGTTAAGGGTTTCAGCATTGTTGTTGGTCCCGGTTTTTAATTTTTTTGCATCTGGCCTACATGTAACTTGCAATAGTCAATCGACAAACCATAACAGCTGAATTTCGGGCGAGTGGTTATTTGCTACTACTAAATATTATTTTTACTGAAAGTGGACTTCAGTTCTATTTTCACGTGAAACTAAGAATTGGAGAGTTCTTAAGAATTCTACTGTACAACATTGTGCTGTTGAAAATCGGGGCATTTCTGTCGATACCCTTTTGTGTATGAATTCCGGTATGTGAATATAATGAACACAATGTACCTGTTTGAAGTGGATCGTGATATTCTCTGCATTCACTGTTTGTTTTGCTTTTGGCCTTGTCACATTTGCACACTTCAGCACAACGAGCGATTAATGCCACATCATGCAATATACATAATACGATTGTGAATTCGATTGTGCAAATGGCACGTACGTCAGTCGGTTGTTTGATGCCACGATAAGGACTCTGGAAACCTGATACGTGACTGGTCGAAATGTTACGGGATTTGGATGTGAGCTACAGCCTTGTAGTTTATACAGATCAGGGACGATGTGAAATGACAAAAACGTTGTCTATTATTGGGCACATGTTGTAAATCGAGAAGAACTACATGTGCATTTTACATGTCGAGTGCACAGGCTCATCTGCGTCCTCCGTCGCTTCCAACGTGTCCTATGCTTTTCCCAAAGTCCCCCGTCTCTGAAATAGCAATCAATCGGATGGCCAATGTAGACCTACCTGTTTGAAATTTCTATGTTTCGTGTGAGCGTCTATTCAACCAATCAATGAAACCTGATATAGCGCCTCTAGTTGAAGGCGCTCCAAGACCAACATCAGCCAAAGAGACAGATTTCAGAGTAGAGTAGAAATGGATTAGAGAATTCCTAGATTGGAGCTGATGATCCGATGGGAGGCCATTCCAAGCAATGGGGCCCACAACCAAGAAAGCAAGATACGCATATATATTTATATATATATATTTCACATCGTCCCTGATCTATATATATATATGAATATATAATAGAGGTCCAAGAGAAACGGACAACAAGAAGACCTTTTATTCTGTATTTGTTGAGACTAAGCTATTTAGATATTAGTTGTTTCAATTCCCTCATTAGGTGTCTTCATTAAGGTAAGCCCTATTGGTCAGATGGTAGGCCTGTATTGCGGAGAGCACGGGTTCGAATCTCATCCAAGAAGATACTTGAGTAAGTCTTTCGCGCACACTATTGCTCTGTAATATAATTGTATCTTGGTCATCTGTGCGCGTGTGCATTTCTGAACTCTGCATTAGAAGGGCAATATCAAAATGCAGTTGTATAATATTATATTATGTTTTACTACGGGTACATGCAGTTATATTTAGCTTGAACAACCATATTCCGTTCGCTTTTATTTTACTTTATTCTATGTCGGTGTACTTAACTATATTTCATTTTATTCAATTCTATTTATTTCATTTAATTCCTTAACAGATTATTTTATTTGATTCAATTGCATCCTATCCCATACTGTTTTGTGGCATATATTCATTTCTATTCCATTTGAATTTCTTCTAAAGTTTATTTTTGGTGTCCTATCATATTGCGTCCTAGTCTGTTTTAATCAATTGTTGTCGAATAACTATTCAAGGCCGATTCTATTAGCTCCTCACTGGCGTTTAATGTAGCATAAATTATTGGTGATTGCAAAGATAAAACTGATGTGAATAGTAGCGTAGATAATCTGAACCAGCATAACATCCTCCGTGCTCTTTGAACATAATGCAGTGCATGCGCCGAGTCAGTGGAACGTCCATTGACAAATATCTATCCAGCGTTTACGGTTCGATTGAACACAAAACGACGCCTCCCTGAAGTCAACAAACGCCCACAGAAGACATATCTGATGCAACGAAGGGATTTGCACGTCAATCAAAACGTTTATGCAGCCTCAGACGAGAAGCATCTGCACGTCTACTAGATTGATCTAACAATAATACATCGTCTCAGAACGAGGTTATGACCTGCGCTTGGGATCATTGTAGCGTTCTGGAAATAATGAGTTTGAGATAGCGATTGGTGGAAACAAGACAATTAGAAATTCGGAAGATTTAATTGAAGCTATTTTATATTCTACCAATTCGGCATCTGAAGTAGATTCATTTGCCGTTCAACATGTCGATCTATTTATTCGACAATTTTCAATGGCTAAAGAAGATGTGCTAGCTAGCCATTGGTTAGATTATACAGAAACAGACTCTTTGCTGAGCTGTTGGATATGTTCTACGGTAAAATTAACTGAAAACATTTGATGCACGAAGTCGTCGAGATTGGAAGTTTGTGGAATGAAGAATTTGTCATATTCTGCATTTTTTTCTTCTGCAGATCATTCCATTGCTTCTTCTGGAATTGGGAACTCATGTTAGTCAAAGCTTTCAGCAGTCAATTGCGGTTCAACTTAAAAATTCAAGTTATCCAAGTTAGTAAACCTACGTGTATGCTGACAGGTAAGTTACATATTCTCTGTTTCTGACATTTACTCTTGCGAACTTTTCTTTCAGAATGGCTGGTGAGGTATTTATCGCACTCTATCTCACGGGGTTTCTCTCCGCAACGTCAACAGTAACTGGACAATTCGTGCCAACGTTGAATGATAATGGAACTACCGTTTGTCCCGGAAACGCATCAAAAGTATTCCGTCAATTCGAACTGAAACAGCCCAACGGAGTCCTGGAATGCATTCCATCAAGTGTGCTTTGTGCCTGGAAGTGTTCCAAGACAAGAAACTGCACCAGGTTTAACTGGAAGGAGAAGGAAAAACTTTGCGAACTATTCACTTACGTTCCCCTGCAATGTTTGCCCGTTTCAGGATGCGTACATTTTCAGGTTGTTTCAAATGCAAGTAGTAGCCTCTGTTACGTTTCACCATCTATCTATCATCAATTTAGTTATCTTAGTAGTCATCATTATCACAAACATTACAATGGTACAGATTGAATCAGGGCTTCCTACATGTACTTGAAAATAGTTGGTTCAGCAAAAAATCATTTCCGAAAATAGTGACACCGTGAATGCACAAATTCTGCAAAATATTCGCTTTAACGCACTCAGTTGTTACATGGTAGTATTGACTCATGCAGCGGTATGTGTCGACCGTGTTGCTCTGGCCAATAATAAATTGCATAAAATTGGAGTGATCAGTCAGCAATCATAACTTATTAGGTCACGGAATGCCTAGCGCATTTATTGCTGCCGCAACTAATTACATAAATAAAGGCAATGTAAATTAGAGAAATAGAATATTTGCTTAGATTCAAGTTTGCGGCCTGTTTGCCTAACCTTCTGAGTCTAACTCTAACTTATCGAGCGACTGGCAAGGTTCTGTGGTATTTTCTGTTCTGCTAAACGAACCTGTTGCTGAGTAAAAGTTTGGAGCAATGCAAAACACGTCTGCAAAATTACTCAGGCATTTTATTATAGGAAACAAATGTATATATCTACGATAACTAAGTTGTTTCATAATTAATATCTGTAAACAATGTTTGCGTTTTAGATCCCTAATCGTAGGCCTCTCTGTGGCGAAGTAAGTTGTTCAAACTCAGGTAAGCCACCTGCGCTCAATACTGACTTCATTTGTTTGTTGTGTATTAAACACTAAAATGAACTCAACACATACAAAAACAAGAATTTTATCACATTCACACGGATGTAACAGTATCGTAGAATTCGTCAAATAGAGATAATGCCAATGATGATGATGATGATGATGATGATGATGATGATAATAATAATAATAATAATAATAATAATAATAATAATAATAATATGCTGTTATCACCCACATGCGCGATAACAGCATAATTTGAAACATATATGTATAATAATAATAATAATAATAATAATAATAATAATAATGCCCCTCTAATTTTTTTAATTCCGTGGGATCATATGTACCTCGGGGAAAAAATAATAATAACAATAATAATGATAATAATAATAAAAACGACATTAAGACAATTTTACAGCGCCATAACGCGGTCATACCGCAAGAGGATCGCTTACCAGAACACGGCATCCACGCAAGCACCCATAAGCGGCCCTCTTTGGATATCCTCAATACACGATATTATTTAAATTATATGACCACTAACTCAGCACCTCTGCCTCTGTTACATTACTTTACAGCGTGTACGTGGACCGATTTTCCTATGACGCAGATCAAACACGGGTCGGCCATAGTAGATGTATCGTCTGCAGACGAATGCAAGTGTATCTGTCTGGCGGATCCAATTTGCTTCAGCTGCACTTTTGACTCTAACAGGAACATTTGTCGCAAGCATGATTCGACAACACCAATGGAAAGTGCAACTCAGTTGGATCACTTCCAGTTTGAATGCCCCTAACGTTGACCAATGCCAATAGTTGACTTCTGACAGGAAAGGAAAGAACGTAACACCCGACTTAACAGCAATATATTCTACCTTTTCTGCTGATTATCTGCAAACCGGATTCTGACCTTACTAGGACAACATTTTAGACAAACCCCTGATTTGACGCAGCGCTCGTGAATAAGCTGTTGCCCTGCGCTCGGCTTACAAGTGGCGCTAGTAAGGTTTGGAGCAACGATTACGATTACCACCATTCTCAGTATTAACGTGGAATAGTTGGAAATCGGTGGAGCGCCCGTCTATGAGTGGTCCTAATGGTAACGAGCTTCGGTTTGCAGAGTGGAACTCTTAAAGAGCTTATTGGTCTCTGTCACCAAGCAATAGGACCAGAATTTGGTACCGAGACAAACAGAGAATAAGAAAGATACCAGCGACGCCTTCCTTCTTTATCCAGGCTTGGTAGCCTGCTGGCATTGCTCAAGTTCAAGCACTGACGGAGATGTTAAAAGATAGGTACCTGTGTTCTGCCGTTTTAACTAGCTGAGATAAGTGCCTTAAACATGACCAACATTGTCGAAATCAAATATTGCCACTGTGCTTCGCCAAACGTACATCATAGAGATAGGCAAATAACAGCTGCCCTATATAAGATGGACAATCAATGAGGCTCATAACGCCTTCACCTACACGTAAAGTCGTAGACGATCAATGCCAGGTTAATATTCACCTCGCTAATATATACCTTATTGATCTCTTCAAAGTTATACCTGTACCGGAGGTAGCCCGATAATCTAGGTACTGCGGATTTGGTTTATAACAATTAGATTTAGTTTCCATAGCTCTTTTATTACACCGAGAAATATTGGTGTCTAACTTTGCACTAAGCAACAAAACCAAGCCCTAAGATCCACCGAAAAACAAACGTTTATCCGGTTAATGAATGCAGCGTTTTCATGGACAGACAACTTCACGACTTATATGGCAAGAAAGTGGGTCAGCACTTAGAGTGAGTTGAATACAAACTGAATCGAACGTCTAGTTTTTAATGGACCGCTAAACGGTAATGAGCTTGGAATAGTCAATAACCAACGCCATATAATCTGATACTGGAGCCTAGCCTAAATCTTTTCGATACAACGTCTGACTACTTCAGATCGAAGCTATTGACAAAATTTCTAGGCTGCAGTGCAAATCACACATGACTTCATAGTTGCGTGTAAGACTCACTGAAGCTGTAGACAAAGAGCCCATGGAATTCATAGACAATAGATGCTTGAAAGAATGCTCGTAGTACTTGTAGTCAGGAATTCTGGGAAGACATACGATTGCAAAATTGACGAGAGTAAGTCTAAGCTGGGCTCGTGGTATAGCTGTTTACTAAAGAATGTTAGAAACTGGAGTTTAAGAACTCATCCTGGGATTGAGGTCGACTGAAGAGAACACAGGATAAACCACAGACAATAACTATCTGAAGAAGAGAATAACATTATGAGATGATTGATTACTACATGCTCAAAACCAAGTTAATTGTTCGTAATCGTAATCTTAATCGAAATCTCCAAATTTCTAAACCACCACTTGAAAGCCAAGCGCAGGGCACTAGCTTATTCACGAGCGTTTATCAAAATGTTCGAAATAGTCGCCTCGATTAAAATCGCGATGAAAAGTCATAATCCTTGAGAAGCCAGATGTTGAAATGCCTTTAATCAGATAGTACAGAAGCCAGACTATGCAGGAATGCATGCATATTGATAGGGTTGGCTATCATGTTTAGACCAGAATGATTTCTAAGGAATATTAATTATGACAGCAAATAACAAACGGTAGAATAGACCTAAGGCACCTGAAACCAACACGCGAAAGTTAAGCCAGACACACTACCGTGGAGTGGATAATTGCACGGGGTAGAAAAACACATTCATTCGACTATTCAGAGTTACATCCGAGTTAACTGTCGTAATGATATCTAGTAGGTCTACTGATTTGCGCAAACCATTTTGTGACAAGCGTTAGAGAACTGAAAAATTGACAATAATACCATGACATTGGTTGAATAATAGAACAAATAAGACAACCCACTGTGGCTGCATCTTCGAACATATCACAGATTTAATTGACGGCTAAGTAATATAGGCCTAAATCGCAGAATAAATAACCGAATGCGATGACGGAGCTAAGCGGCGTAAACGATGCCCATTATAGTTGAGTCTCACGCCATCCTCTAAACAACATGAGCGTGAAATTCGTCATTTCTCAACATACATGGAGTCAATTGTCTCAGCGCACGCCTTCTCAATGTATAGCCTATGAAGTCTTGCGGTATAGTCTGTAAATAAACCATAGCCGAGCATTACTGGATTGGTTTAGTATAAAAACACATGAACATCATTCAATCTATTATTGTAATTTAAATTGCAATCAGCAATACATAACCACTTTCCAAAAGGAATCTAAACAGATCTTCTCCCACTCTACTCTGTCATAGCTGGTAATAAACTGAATAATCAATTGGATTATGATCAGTGCTTTTATCTATAAAAAAAAAGCCGGCGTAAGAGGTTAAATTAACTCCCATGATAAATTAACTCCCAGAATGTATTGTACCTAGGATACATTGACTCCGGAGTTAATTGTCTATAAGATAAATACACTCCACCCCGCGAATAAACACTTCTCATGAGTTAATGCTACCTAGATCAAAGTGACTCTCGGGTAGTTAATTCTTCCTAGGATAAATTGACTCACATACCTAATGCAATAGGGGAGTTAATTCTTCCTAGGACAAACTGACTTCCGGGGAGACAATTCTGCCTAGGATAAATTGACTCCCATACCTAATGCAGTACATGTAGGGAAGTCAATTTTTCATAGGACAAATTGACTCCCGGGGAGTTAATTCTTCCAAAGATATATTGACTCCAATACCTAATGCAATAAGGGAGTTAATTCTTCCTAGGACAAATTGACTCCCGAGGAGCTAATTCATCCTAGGACAAATTCACTCCCGGGGAGTTAATTATCCCTAGGACAAATTGACTCCCATACCTAATGCAGTAGGGGAGTTAATTATTCCAAAGATAAATTGACTCCCATGGGGCCCAATGACTCGATGGCCACTGGCACAAAATCATGCGTGGTGGAGAGGGATAAGTACTTGATGCAATTTCGTTCTGCGGCGTGTTCTGCGGCGCCTCAGCTGGTTGATGCCGTCAGGTTTACATTAGAGAAAGCGCATGTGTTGCATGTTGCGTCGCATGCTAGGTGTCTGCCTCTCGCCCATAGAATTAATATGGCGCCATCTGGTCTCTTGCCATCGGTGCGGCACAGTCCCGATAGTTCTCTTGAGCTTGGCATGTTCGCTTTCCAGAGAACTCTGCAAATAATTTCATTGATAGCGGAGTGTCGTGCTACACTTCCCACTGATCTTCTGCAGACCAGTTTGTGATGTCCACCCGGATCGACGCTCTCCCCGCACTGACATGGATGCGTTGCACTGAGCGCTAGTCCTAGGCGGAGTCCTGCCGCAGCCTGACCGCCTCATTGTTTAATCCCAACCCACAGGACTCCAAAGAGATAGTCCAAAGTCAGTCTCTGCGTGCTGGACAATGCTCGCATTCTGGCTTGACTAAGTGGGTTGTCGCATCCGGTTCAGACTTTGGCTTTATCTCCGTTTATCAAAGGTCTGTCTCAGGTCTTCTTTGGTATCCTCGTCACTGGAAGTGAATCTCTACGAGCGTCCAACATTTTAATCAGCAGAACATACCACATAACGAAAGTGCATAAAGTGTTTATTATTATTATTGTCGTTATTATTATTGTTATTATTATTATTATTATTATTATTATTATTATTATTATTATTATTATTGTTGTTGTTGTTGTTGTTCCCTTCGAACTGTCTAAAATGCTTCAGCTAGACTCATGGCACAACTTCCTCGCTTAGTGTATATCTCTACATGTCTGCTTGAAGTCTTGTACTGGCTTCCTGTCACTGGACGTATCCACTACGTCTGCCACGAAGTAAAAGTCTTGTTCTGACTCAAACTAGCGGTCTCGATAAGTTTCTCGTCAACTGTTTTAAAATCTTGCGCTAGAAACTGAAACCGGAATCTGCGAGAAACGATAACTCTGGATAACGCACGAATCACATGACACTGAAATCAATTCAATTGTCTTAAAGTGGAAAATTGTCTGAGAGAGAACCTGAAAATTGTGAAGTTTGCGTTTACGTAATTTGAAGTTATTGACAAAACAATAGCTATGGCGTGCCGTTTGTCATTGATGTAAAACAACCATAAGAGAAACGGTCGGAACAACTTCGAGTTTCTCAGGGTGAGTAATGTCTCACGCCAAACGTTATTTGACATGAGTGTTATTTTTGTCATTTTTTTTCTCAACATACAAGGAGTCTATAGTCTTAGCGTACTTCTTCTCAATGTAAAATCTCCGAAGACTTACGGACCAATCTGAAAAGAAAACACAGCGGAGCATTATTGAATTAATTTCAATCAAATCAATCAAAGTTTATTTGGCAATCCAATAAACGGAACAGGAATGACAGTTGTAAAAATCTTACAATTAATGCTATCCAGAAGACACAATTAGGAATCGGAAGATCCCGCTGGTTAGGGCCACCTGGGGAGGTTCGATGTGACATTGAGCGATAGCACAAATGCTCGTTTTGAATTATTATAAGTTTGTACAAAATAACCATTATCTGCATAATATCAACTGAAAACTTTACTAAACTTAGTTAATAACCGAGCTATCCTAGTCACAGCTATTGATTAATAACATGATAGTTAGCAAGTTGCAACAACGCCAGCCACGTGTCTAGAGAGTAGAGTAACTTTAACTTAGACACTTAATCTCTAAAAAAATCCCTGTTCAACCAGTATAGCCATCCTCCGCTTAGACTTGAACTGACGTACATTTGGAATAAAGCGTAATGGAAGTGGAATGGCATTCCAGATACTAGGTCTTGTGCATTTTATAGAGGAGGGCCTAATGGTTATTTAATGTGTAATCTATTTAACTGCACCAAACATCATTCATACAACCTTAATGTCAACTGTGATCAGCAACACATAGACCTACCACAATCTAAACATAATCTCCTCAGATCGCATAACTGGTTTAAATTGAATTATTAATTAGATTATGATTAAGGCTATATAATGCTACTTCGCATTATTATCGATACCATTAATGTTATCACGTTTATTGCTACTCCTAAAATAAATATTGTCATCATTAACATCATCACCGTCATAAAAATGACTTGCAGAAATAATCATCTGATTCCTAGCACAAGAATTGCCAGTGTTACTGTTATTACTGTATTACTATTTCTTTATTTTTAACATTAATAGCAGAAATAATGGGCGATCTGCAACGGCCACGTCTCAAATTATTATCATAACAGGGCCTAATAATAACAATAATAATATTATTATTATTAATAAAAAATAATAATAATAATAATTGCAATAATAATTACTGCTAGTCCTACTTCCATTCCTGCTATTTCTGCAACTTCCACTACTACTACTGCTACTTACCCCACCACCATTATCGATGCTGCTCTATATCTGCTATGAATATAACTACTACTACCATCGTTTCTGAATCTGAGGTACAAGGCAATCGTGAGCGAATGTTTTCCTTAAATGCTCACTACGGCAATTGTCTGGAATGAGGGTGGCAATGTGTTGCATTGTTCTGCCTCATCTAGCTCATCATTTATAGTATCATCTAGCTCATCATTTATAGTATCATCTAGCTCATCATTTATAGTATCATCTAGCTCATCATTTATAGTATCATCTAGCTCATCATTTATAGTATCATCTAGCTCATCATTTATAGTATCATCTAGCTCATCATTTATAGTATGATCTAGCTCATCATTTATAGTATGATCTAGCTCATCATTTATAGTATCATCAAGTTCATCATTTATAGTATCGTCTAGCTCAACATGTATAGTATCATCTAGCTCATCATTTATAGTATCATCTAGCTCATCATTTATAGTAGCCTACAATATATTAGAAAGTATTGCGATACAGACTCATTTCGCCGCTTTGAACGGTAAAGTCTCGAGGTAGTATCGTCCAATTCCCGATTCTGTGAGAGGGTATCGCTTTGGCGTTCAATCTATCGATTATCGCTTGGATTTTGTCGAGAATTCGTTTATCCGGATCCTTCAGAAACCGATCGATATTATCGTCTTTGTATCCCATCTTCTGAAACAACTTTTGCGAATCCGGAGCTAAGAAATTCGTTACTTCGAACGTCTGCCAGTTCACTACCGTCTGGAAGCGGTCAAATGAAAAAAGTCAAATGATTGTACTTTATAAGTAACTCAGCTGAAGCTACTTGGAAAGTAGGTAATGCCTAATGAAAGAAGAGAGACATTGAGACAAACTAACAGTCAAATAGAACTGACACAATGCAATGCAACTTTCGTCTACTAATACAAAGCTTTTCACCACAAATGCCTTTAATCAAAGGGTAGTAATCTGTTGCATTTATTGGTCGATTCTGGTAGTGGAACCCGTAGGATTAATTAAGAACTAGTGGCACACCCTGAAGAAAGAGGGCGACGAGACCGTGATCAGACCGTGCACTATAAACTGTGGATTGAAACGGTCGTGTAGTCTCCAACCCAGGGAGAATTCAATTAAATTCAATATTCGTTTAATCACAATCAAGTTGACGTACCTCGACTTAATTTACATAGTTAAATTTAGTACAATCTGTGCCCCAGAGTCATACACCTAAAGTTATTCTACAGTTCCTCATAGTTCAAAACTTATCTCTATATAGGTGGCGAGGCATGAAGTTGCGGTCGTCCATGCGTGGTAAGGCTGGAACGAGGTGCAGGCAAGTGTTTCCTCAGGACATGACCAGAGTAATTTAAAATGGCCCTAAATAATCGCCCATCTGTTTCTCTAGCCAGATTCTCTGCAGTCGGTGATGAGGAGGGAGGATATCCGCATCGTATCATCTTGTTGATGAGATGCTGAATTCTGGTGCAGTCCCTGGCATTTGTAAACCCACACCATGCAGAAGAGGCGTACATTAAAGAGACAGCTGTGGTAGACTTAACCACTTGGTGGATGGACGAGGCAGGGAGCGAAGGACCCGCATTGTGGACGTGGATGAAGCACAAGAAGATAGTACCTCATCTAAAGGGTGGTCATTCTAAAGTCAGAGTTGATGATCACACCCAAAACTCGGATTGCCTTAACCCTCTCTGCTCCAGGAATAATTTGTGATGGACAGGCCTGGTGGCTCACGCCCTTTCTAAATATGACCAGTTCTCGGGTTTTGGCGGGGTTTAATTGGAGATTATTACTCTTAGCCCAATTTTCGTGTGATCGAACTCCTCTGTCACCGTAACCACTTGGCTAGATCCCACAAGCAGAGACGAATCATCAGCGTATTTGACGGTGACATCCTGACTGTGAAACGGATTGAGATCTGAGCCTAATACAACAAACGATGGAGGATCCAGTACAGAACCCTGGACCTCGAATCTGTACCCAGGTGTTTGGTAATGTAGCTCCTATCGTTGTAATAATTGATCATCCAGCTGTACGAGTGGCGGCGGACAGTATCGAATGCCTTAGAATAATCCAATGATACAATCACAACATATTCATTAGATTAAAGCAAAGAGGAGATTTGCTGTAAAAGGTCGATTTTTGCCGCTGTTGTCGACCCAGTCGGGCGGAAAGGAAACTGGTCCATCAATATTATTGGTTTGCTGTCGTTGGTTCTTGGAATGTGGGGTATATAATATATATATATATATATGTATATATGAATGGATGATGATTCTCTCAACCAGTCTTGATAATATTGGTACGAATGAGAGCGCCATCTAGGGGCAGAGTAGATCGCAGAGAAAAGTCGTTAGTCAGCATATGGTATAGATGCTCACATATTGAGCTGTCTGCTGGCAGACAATCCCGACGGATGTATAATGGTTTCTTGACCAAACGCCCATCGGGTCGAAGCAGCATATGGCACTACACTATAGGGCTACCGGAATGGTTTGGATCACGTCGTATTGCATAGGGCTTGAAAAAAATGGACACGAGGATGGGCAAGAGAAATAGAAACTGCCACTCCTGACAGCAAGATCTGCGCTAGTGATGCAATAGCTTAGTTCATCACTACGCCAAAGATAACAAGGCTGTGGACCCAAGGTAGTCTAAGAGAGGCTCTTGAACCCATACGCAATCAGCAGGTTTATATACACCTCGATCATATAAACCATTGAATTCCTATACGGTGTGAAAGTATTTTTAAATAAAAGTTGATATTCTTTCTATAAAGACTAGAAAAAATAATAGCATGCACTGATTTCTGCTTGGTACAACATTTGTCTCTGCAAAACTATTTGAAGTTGAGGCCAAACCTGAAGACTTAAGGCGCGTTACCTTAATTGCCAGCAGCATGGATAAGTATTTTCTGCCATGTCCAACCAACATACAGGTTCCAATGAACGGAAGCGCCTCTCGAAGCATAACTTCAATCGGTTCAGGAGATATCGATTCGCCATTTTTTAAAGTCACCAATGCTAAAGATGAAGCGAAACAAAATCAGAAACTACTTCATAAATCAGAACTTATAGGATTGTTTTACAATTATTTGCTAATATCCATTTTGAAAATGCTTAATTGCACAATCATCACGCGTCTTGTTGTATTGGTAAATATAGCAAAATATGATGAACAAACTAGACTGTCTCTTTTTAAATATTATACCATCACTTCATCGCCGCTGTAGAAGTTGAACTAATTGAAGCATTCTAATCTCCTCATATCAATACGCAATGTATCAAGCTACTGAATATGTTTGACCGTTCGTAAGGCATATTGTACCATTCGTTTTTCTTTTTACTTTTCTGAGAGAAATAAGCCTGCATGAGACAGATTAATTCACATGCAATCAATTGACTTGTCTTTAATTAATTAGCCAAGGAAGTGCAAGCGTGAATTTAATTACATAACTTTTAGACTAATAAAATTAGAGACTACTTGAGACTAAACTTGCATGTTGCAAATTAACCAATCTGGGACTAATTGGCCCATTTGAGGCTGATCATTAGTCCGCCAGCGATCAATTAGTACCTGACACCAAGCTGACATCAATCATCATACCTGAGACGAATTATATAATTGTTTATCATACCTGATACCCTGCCGCAGTAATATATGAATTCGTCTTCGTCTCTCCTGGCCAAATCACCCGTTTTGAACCACCCATCCTTATCAAATGCATCATTGGTCAACTCTGGTTCATTCAAGTAACCCATGAAGATGTTGCGACCTCGAACTAGCATCTACAAGTTTAAAACATTGATTTCACAAGTCGCTGTTACTTTATAAACCTTCACGCGCTGTCTCTTATCGTTCAGTGTTTCCTTTAGTGCCTTGCATCGACAATTCATTGTAGAGTTGTGAACGACGATCGTTCAGCGGGTCATATTAACTACTTTCTAATTCTTAACCCAGATATAAACGTTCTATGTAATATGTGAAACACATAAAAATGTATTTGGTTAGTCTGTTTCAACGTGTTTACAGCTCACGGCTTGATTTCTCGTTTTTAGGCCGGTCACATTAAATTTCTCGACCGCATTTAACACCAATTTATCTCAACATACTATAAGCGACAACCGAATGATGCCTTTTTGCATTATTGTTTAATTTAAACCATTTAGTATTTAGTTTTATTCTCGTTCCCTTAATAAATTGGTAAGTCACAATTATAGGCCTACTGGCAGTAGGACTGCTAAAAGTAAATTATATGAACCCAATTTTCTACCCGTTAGTTCTTTCTCTCTAACGGTGTATCTTAGTTATTTAGGTTTCATGCTTAAAACGACAATTCAATTTCTTCTCAGGTACATGTACTATGTTATCGGTCGGAGTTAATGTTGATATATCTATGGACGACCTGAGGTTACTAACATCTCCAATTCCGTTGACGTTTGGTCGTACGATTTTGGTGGTACAGCCGTCTAATATTTTCCCAACGGATGTGGTACGGAATATATCTGGCCTCGCTGCGACCGTGATAGGACCTAAGAGCACGGACATTCCAAGATGGAACAAATGGCCAAGACTCAAACGAAAGAAGCAACGTAGCTAATAATTATTGTCGTTAGTCTTTGAAGGCCAAGTGCCAACAATCACTGATAGGGCCTTGCCTTAAGGTGAACTATTCAACTCTATGGTTATTTAAGGACTGTCATAAGGTAAGGTAAAGTTTGTCAAGGCATAGAAACAGTTCCTTTAACGTAAGATCAGGGATTTTATTGAAGACATTAAGATGCAAGTCATAGAACGTGATCCCTGCTAAACGCAGAACTGTGACATTCAACTTAGCGCATTAGAAAGTCTAGAGATAACTCTTCCAACCTGTGCCTTCCACCATTCCGTAAACCTCGAGTACTGGAATGTTGAGACAGGTGAAGAACTCGGAGGCTTGTGGAGAAAGCATGCGACCAGCGAAGAAGATCTCATGACTGTTCTCTAAACCGAACTTCATCCGGATTTTCTCATAAACGAGAGCATTTGCCAGCGACCAACAGATTGGCATGGACCGCCTACGGACAAACCAATATCTCTTGCTAATGTCCAATGAGAAAGCAGATCAGGTGAGTCAGCGAGTGAGTCACCTAAACGCTGCTCAGTCAATAACTACTCAGCCAATTACTACTTAGCCAGTCACTGCTCAGCCAATCACTGCTCAGCCAATCACTGCTCAGCCAATCACCTCTAAGCCAATTACTACTTAGCCAATCACTGCTCAGCCAATTACTACTCGCTAATTGCTGCTCAGACAATCACTGCTCAGCCAATTACTACTCAGCCAATCACTGTTCAGACAATCACTGCTCAGTCAATCACTTCAGTCATTAGACCAGTCGGTGAGTCACTTCCCAATCAGCCAGTCAGTGAGTTGGATAGTCAATCAGTGACTATCGAGTGATCGAGTCCTACAATAAGCCAGTCAGCCTGTTTCTAAATGCATTTGTAAACGTATTTAAACATTTTTATAAAAAGATGATGCACCAAGGTTTAGTCTACAGATGTAGACCCTATATCCAGTAGAGATGGAGACAGAAAAACAGACAGACAGACATACAAAGATACAGAGAGAGAGAAAGTAAAAGAGAGAAAGAGAGACAAACAGACAGAGACAGAGAGAGATAGAGTAAGAAAGAGATAGAGAGACAAAGAGACAGAGAGACAGACAGAGAGAAAACACGAGAGAGAATGAGAAAATGGGATCATTATGGTTGATAAGCAGTTCAAAACAGGAGAGCATCAAGTCGGGAAAGAATGACATTAGCTATATACAGACCCGAACAATGATAGGTTCACACAGTTTTTAATCAAACAGTCGGTAGTTCTATTGCATTAACTTGTCAGAATTTTCATGCGAAAGTGCAAAATTGAGTGAGCATGCAAAATAATGTCCTGCTCTGTGCATGACACTCACATAAATATAAATATGTAAAATATCTGGACATTGAACTGCTTAACCTTCTTATCATGGCTTCGTATCCTCTGTGGCCGACTGAGTTGGCCCACCAGTAGATAATTCGCGCGACGTAGGATCGTGTAAGATGGGATGTCATTTTAAACCGCAGTTCTTCGAAGAACAGAAATGGTGCGTACACCACGGTCGGGTGCACATCCCTTGTCCATTCGATGATATTCTTTCCCATAGAAACATATTCATTGGATAGTTAATGAGTTATTATTTTATAATTCGCATTATAAAAACTGCGCATGAACAACTGATTCTAAAAAATGAATTTTAAAAACTAGCTTGCAACTGCAAATTTTCAGCAGTTACGTTTTGGACAAACTGACCTTCCAACTAATAAACTGACTGATTGATGACTGAGCATCAATCAATCAATCAATCAAACAATCAATCAATCAATCAATGCTTTATTGTTCACCAACAAAATACATGATACATAAAACGATCACATAAACAGTAAAGTAACTTCGCATGCGGTGAACAATGACAACTGAACCAATTAGGCAACAATGAGTCAATTCACAGAGAACCTTCCAATGATAACATCAATTTCAACTTGTCAAATCGTTAACATATAGCAATTAACAAGCTCGTCTCACACAATGAGACCAAATCTATTAAAAAAAGTAATATAGCATTGCCTTAAAGATTCTGATCGATCAATAGATGGGTTTTGAATTTGCTTTTAAACTGAAACAAAGTTGTTTATGCGTATAGAGTAGCATTATTTTGATTTGTCATCTGGCCGTTGCACGGAGGACTGCTGTCGCTTTGGTTCTGGTCGTCATTTAGTTCTGCTTTGTGCAAAAATAAAGATTATTTCAATGTTAGTGTAAAAACTAGGATTTTGAGCAGTTTTAGTTTTGTGATTTCAATATTTTTGAGCTATTTGTTTTTGCACTGCATTTTTAAAGCTTGATTTTAGTTGTACCGGAATGGCCGTAATATTTTGCACTTACATCCAATACAATTCTGGTGCTAAAGCTTATTGTCCAATGAGATGCTATGATTGCTAATAGTCGAATACTAGTAGAGTACTAGCAATTTTTTTTCATTTTGGTGCTCTTACAATATTTTCTAGATGACGGCAACATTATGCTGAAAGTGCGTTTTACATTATAAAATAAATAGTACAAGAGTTGAAATACTGTGTTATATATTATTATTCGAAGTTGAACTAGGCCTATAGCTGCTGTAACGCTTGGATAAAGTAGAAGAGCAAACGGTTACGATACGAAAGATAAGGTGGATCAGGGAATTATATAAGTTTAGAAGCATATTTTTAGGTAGAATGTGTCAGAGCAGAGGTATTATGCCAATAGTTGTACCAATTTTCGCGAAATATATCCTACGTGTTGTTTCCACGATAGTTGATCATCAATGTAGACCAGCAAAAACATAGAAGAATTATGTCTTGATTATCAATAATTATAACGAACGAGTAATCAATAGCAGAAGCAATCTCCTATTTGCATTAAATTAGTATAATTTGTCATAGTTAGGTTCAATGATAGTCTATTAGCTGTAAAGCACGCCCAAGCCCCTTCAACTTCCACATTAAAC
The DNA here is from genome assembly GCA_959347315.1 of Bimastos eiseni. Lineage (NCBI taxonomy): Eukaryota > Metazoa > Annelida > Clitellata > Crassiclitellata > Lumbricidae > Bimastos > Bimastos eiseni. The sequence continues at coordinate 5,109,679 of OY365810.1, read as the reverse complement.
TTATTAATTAGTTCAAAGAGTGAGCTAATCGACATGAATGCATTATTGTAATCTTCGAACATGATAAATTGCAGAGCTGATGATGCAAGTTGGATGTCATTTGAATATAACAGAAACAGCAGTGGACCTAATATGGAACCTCGTGGGACTCCACAATTTACTCCCAGAAGCTTTTAAATATATCCATTATAGAGGGTTCACTATGAAAATGTCGTAAGGAAAATGTCGCGCATAAAAATGTCGCAATTAAAATGTCGCAATTAAAATGCCGCTCATTAATAATGTCGCACGACAACAATATCGCAAGTCGTAATGTCGAAATTGAAAAGGTCGCACGTTAATAATGTCGCACGATATTAATATCACAAGTCAATATATCGCAATCAAAAACGTCGCACATTAATAAAGTCGCACGGTAATAATATCGTCAGTCAAAATGTCGCATCTTATTAGCCAATAACTTTTTTTATTAATAGTAACAATATTGTAAATTATTTATAATGCGAACAATGTCTGTTTTGTGCGTATAACGAACTTTGGTAAACCATAGTTTATTTGGGATTTTCTTGCAACTATCATGCTCTCTCACTTTGAAACAGAAACTTGACAGATGAGTGGAATCCTTGCTTACATCGAAGCTGGAATAATTAATAGAATCTTGTTTAATTAGACGCTGCATTGATGAAATTTTTAATGATTATTCAGAAGTTGGAGTGAAGAAAATAATTTTCTGTAAAAAGAAGCTGCATTGATGAAAAGAATCATGTTTAAATAAGAGCGGTAGGCCTATCGATGAGGAAATTCTGCTGAAGTGGAAGCGGGATCAATGAAAATAATCGTGTTCAAGTTGAAACTGGATTGACACAAAGTTGTATGCCCAACTAAAAGCTGGATCGATGAAAAGTAATATTGCTCAAATAGAAGCTGGAATGACCAAACACTTCTGTCTTTTAAGTAAGCCTTAATCCTGACCAGACCCATATTCCTCATCTCCTAACGTTCTAGTTTTTTTAGAATTTCACAATTCACTGTGTCAAAAGTCTAGGTCGAAGAATACGCCAATATTTTAATAAAGTTATTCTTAGCAGTATCTCATTCATTGACTCGCTAGCTCATTCACAGAATGCATACCAGCGATGGAGGGAAGTAGACGGTTGAGGCGAACACCAGAGGTACATAGAGATCAAAGACGAGTCCACTTATGTGTGCATAAGCCATTATGGAAACAATAACTCCAGTCGCATGACTACAGTTCATCCGATTCCCCAGTGAACGAGCTGTCCAAATGAGCTACAATATCATTAATATTCTACTGAGCTTGATAAAGCTTTTATATATTAAACGATGCTCCCATACAAGTATATATTCAACAAGAACTGTTGCCATAATTGTGAACAATTGTCAGTAATTTAAAAACTTTCATTTAGCTTCAATTATTATTATACAATTATTATAATAATAATTATGCATTAATAATTATTGTGACAACGATATTGATGATAATGATGTTGATTATGATGTTTCTGATGATGACGATAGAAATGATGACGACGACGACGATGATGATGATGATAATAACAATAATAGTAGTAGTAGTAAACAAAATTTAAAAAAATTATAATAATAATAATAATAATAATTGCGTTTGATTTCATCAGCGATATCGGTAGCCGGACTTTTCTGATAAGTGGCGACAATCGTGAGACGACCTTTCTCTTTCAGCGTCTTTCTGTTTGTATCCAACAATACAACCTAGTCGCTCTTATGGGCGTCTTGCCATTGACCTCAGAAGACGAAACCTTCAGGACAATTAAGTCTCTATATTAGTAATCTCTAAGCCACTGTCTATTGCCTCAGGGCAAAAAAAGTAATATTAATAATGATTATAATTCTTGGGCGGAGATCCTATCATCTAATCAGCAGCATCATCATCATTCTAATTTACATCTTCCACATCATCGTCGCCATGATCATCAATATTAATATTTTTTGAGGAAATAAGAAATCGCAGGATTAAATAGTCATCATTTTTGGGAAGAAGAATATTGTTACTGCTGAATATTGCTAGTTGTTGGTGTGGTCATACCCATTCATGCCGTCGTTGCTACTTTCATAAAAATTAGGTCCATTGAGATTTCCACATCCCATGTAATTTAGCCACAATTTTCAAACGCCGTTTTTTGCGAGTTGAACGTTGGGCACATGGTTTTGGATTATAGAATAAATTGATTAGTGTATAACAATAATTTTCTCGTCAATAAGCGCGCGGGATAAGTGAAATTAAAATGCGATGTATTTTCATGACAATCAATGCATTCAACACGATGTGAGATCTTACGTTGTCTTGAGAAAGCATGACGGACTTTGAGGGTCCTGTCGTTCCAGGCTGAAAGAATAAGCAAGAACACTATACATGGTTGTGTTGTTTTATAAGGTATTGCATTGACTTGCATTGAATTGCAAGCTTTTAAGAATTTCTCACTATCAGAAGAACCTGTGCCGTAGATTGTGCAGAACAGTGAAGCTCAACAATTTTCAGCCAAATTCTATGGAGCATAACAGTACAACCGCACAGAGTTGTCCACGGGTCGACTCACGAATTCGGTTGGATTGGGTCACACACATACATGTATGTACTGTCGGTGGGTCGACATTTTGGATGGGTTGGGTTATGAAAATTGTCTATTGCGACCTCTGCAACCACAACCACAAACCTATGCTGCGCCAACGAAAATAGAGCCAATTACAACAGGATAAACCTAGTCCAGATTGGATTCTTCACAGTTATAAACTCAAATAATCTACCATTGTATCTTGACGTTTTTGTGAGGCATATTGAGAAATAAGTATTGTCCGCTTACCGTGTGAACGATGGTGCAACATAAATTCGGAGCCTGGTATTGAATTCGTTCATTGAGACGTTCATCGTCAACTATGTCTCCCATCGCCAACAGCTTCTCCCACTAGACACACAAACAAGCAGTTGCTCGGATTTTAACAATTCTTATAAAATATTTAGTGCCAAAGAAATCATGCAATGAACTACAATATGCCACTTGAAATTCTTTAATCCAATCAGTGCTATTCAATGTAGTCAAAGCAAAGTATTATCATATAATTTAATACGTCTTTTAACTTCCATTCATGTACCGATCTAAAGCCGCTTCAACTAAACCAAATTCAACCCAGTCGAAGAGCGGAGATCAAAACTGCAAAATAGAACCAATGATTGACTTCAACCCAAAATCAATGTAACCTACTTATTATCTGGCAAAATGTTAAATGGAAAGAGTAAAATTCTTAATTAATTTTCGGTCAACCATTCTAATCATCTATTTAATTCATGGCAAATAAAATTCTCTATGGATGTTGGAAATTGAGGTCAATTACATCATCGCTTGATAATAATAACTGATTTTTATTTTGACGCCACATCGCCCGACGCTGTAAATGTTTGCGTCACGCATGTGGATGATAGCAGTTACTAATTAGAAACCCATTAAAATTAAAGTTGTTTCGTACCGTATGAAAGCGAATTGACTTTTCACCGTCATCTTTGCCGTATTTAATGACTGCATTAATAAATAGCGACTTTTTGCGAATATATTCGACGGTTTCCAATTGTTGAGATGAGCCGATGACTAATATGCTGCACCCTGTATTCTTTATTATCCTGCAACATTCGTCCACTGAAAGTGCCGTTGATATAGGAACAACGACTCCGCTGAGCAGAACATAAGAAACACGAGCAACATGAAGGACTCCTTGAACAAGTGTCAAACGATCGTAATCCAACGTTAAGTGCTTAGTATAAACCGTTTGACTAGTGCAGAAATATCAGATTATAGTCCTGCATTGCAAACTCGCAATCAGTCGTCTTCTCGTGCTGCACACGCTAATTAACAAACAGTTAGAATGACACTATTATTCCAGAATTCAAGCAAAGTTCTGTAGAATAACGAAAGTAGGCTATGAAAGATATGTTGGAGAGTGGAATGAATTTTTCATTAGACGATTTGGACAAGTTAACAGCGTTACTCGATTGCGCTAAGAATGCTGTGAATGCAATGAATGTTCTGGTTGACGAATATACCATACTCACCCTGCATATATTGCTGCAAAATTGGCGATTGCCCATTCGGGGGCGTTTGGTCCAATAATAGCGACGCCGGAGAATCTTTGTAAACCGAACTGATTGGAAAAGAGAAATAAATCTAGGTGAATAGGAAATAAATTCAGGCGAATAAAAAATCAATGAAGGTGATTAAAAAAAGCAAGGTAAATACGAAACAAAATCAAGGAGGAGTCCATGGTAATGACTTATCCAGTCAGGCCATTAGTCAATAATAATCTAATTTCTCCAATCTGATTGGTCTGTCCAACCGTCACCCTTGTCGGAGATGATTACTTAGCACAACTTCTGAAGCGGCTAATGCAGTTAATTCAATAAACATTTTGTGCCGAGCAACAAAACTCGGCTGCGGAAGGATGCAATGATGGACTGTGTCAAAGGCGTCACTCACGTCAAACAGACTCAGCTGAAAAAAACTTTTTGAATAGTAACTGGTTTTTTGGTAGAAGAGCGTTTTGCTGATAAGCTGCACGAAACGTATTTATCGATTGTCTTGACAAGAAAGATAGAACAGAATATAGGACTTTTAAATGTTAATCTGTGTACATACCGAAATGAATCCTTTAGCAGCCCGACCCACAAGGTTATAAAACTCTTTGTAGGTGATATAATGCCACGTGTCTTCGGATTTGTATGCTGAAATATCGCGAAGAGAATTACTAATAATCAGAAAACACGAAATCGTGATCGGTTTGCAGCTGATGTCGTTATACTTGCACTGAAAAATGTTGTTTTTAATAATATTTTTATTATTACTGAAATCCTCCTCCTCCTCCTCCTCCTCATCATCATCCTGATCATCCTCCTCCTCCTCCTCATCGTCGTCATCATTGTCGTCATCGTCGTCGTTGTCGTCGTCATCATCGTCCATCGTCATCGTCAACACCACCAGCACCAACACTACCGTCATCGTCATTTTTTATAATTCATCAATTTCTAAATGCAAGGATTGCCCTTCGCTAAGTTTCGCGTATTTTCAAGGCCTCAACTATTAATCCGCAAATTTCAAGCTAACCATAGGCTTGCCTTTCCGGATATTTCTCGTATTTTAGACGAAGAACGGACATGATGGTGATGGGTCTCTGCTTAAGTTCTCGTTCGCCCATCTGCAGTTTAACCGGTTGTTCGACCTTTGTTGAGGTGAACTTCTCCGCAGGAAGCACATCATCATAACCTAGACATATGAATTATATTCCGGAGAATCATCACAAAATAAATTCGATGGTTAAAACGTAAAATGCGGATGGTAAGAGCCAATGGTATGCAGAAGCTTGGCCGTGATGAGATAAAACTGATTAAAACATTAGTGTTTGCTAGCCGATCAATACAGTCTTACAATGTAGGCTTAACTACAGATGTCCTTGAACAACAATCAAAAGTAGCCGAACCGTTTAGTATTAAGTGCGGCACAACAAAATTGTCTTATTTACATTGTAGATCAACTAATAACATTATTACGTTATATTTTATTATCATCAATAAGATCATATTCACTTAATTACCTGACAGATACATGCACGATAATAATGAGTTTGCACCAAATAAGGTGGAGCTAAAGACAAAGCGAAGAACCTATTGTACACAGGACTGGAATGTCTCTATGTAACGCCGCTAACCGGACAATTATTGTCCTAGGACCGTAACGCCGTGTCACTAGTTTTTGGGCGATAAACAGGATCAGGAAATGTTCACATATTGTTGACATAACAAACTTATTCGTTAACTTTTGGTCATGAATGGATTGACGAATAACCATGAGAGCAAAGTTAGAGCATTTAAATTGACACGGCATCTATGCTTACACGTACGAGTGATACGAGTACACAATTATTCAACAGGTGACCATTGCTGTAAATATAGGTAGTTGCGGCGCTGGCCTTGAAAATTTGGGACGCAATTTTAAACTGTAATTTAAAATCAAAATGAAAACAACGTTTTTAAACAGGCTATGTTTGATTATCGTCCGCTATGGAAAGCCGTTATTATATAATATTCTGAGTCTCGAAAACATCAGTACACTATAGGTACTAAGTAAATATGTTCTGACGAAGTTGAAAATTTCATTCTATTTACATATTATTTGGTTAAATATTTTAGTGTCTTTTATTTCGTTAAACATTGTTGTTGAAAATTAATATTATTGGTGATTGCGGATCCCTTTCGTCGGACATTTTCTACGTCTAATTTTAATATCTGTAAACTGCAGTAGGCCCTACTAAACTTCAGCAACGTGAACTTAAAATATCAGCACAACTACATCTAACAGTTTCACAAAATTGAAAATAGAATTTTAAAACACATTTGCAATTTTAAACTGTAATTTAAAACCAAACTGAAAACAGAACATGTTAAAACAGGAAATGTTTGATTATCGTCCGCTATGGAAACCCGTTAATATAGGTGCCTATAATTTTTATTAGCTATTCTGAGTCGGGAAAACATCACTATACCTTGAGTAGGCCTACTAAGTAAATGTATTCTAACGAAGTTGAACATTTCATTCTATCTACAAATTATTTGGTAATATTTTTATTTTTTTGCTTCGTTAAAAAAGTTTGTTGAAATATTTTTACCCATTTTTATCTTTTTTGGGACGCAATTGCGTATTTTGCGTCCATGCAGCGCCGCCACTAAATAATTTTATAGGTTCATTGAATCAGAGCCAAGCTTGAAGCCTTTAGCAGAAAATATTTTATGTAAAACTAACTGATTCAGATGTATGAAGCTATTAATCTAATCAAACAGGATTATAGAAATTAGTCTGGAATGTGAAATTACGAGTTGTGATTTTGAAAATCAGTGGGTTTTTTCTGGCGACGCCCCGGAACGGCTTTCCGGCACCCATTTCAATTATAAATAAAATATAATAATAGTTGTGCAGAAGCTTATGAATTTTATATAAACCTTTACAATTTCATTTTCTCACATTATAAAATTTATAAGTAAGCACTCTTTGTGTCCTATGCAATTTGTATGCATTGGTAGTTAATCTTAGTATAATTTCTTTCAACAATAGACCTAAAAGACCAACTAATTTCCGCTCTGTCAAGTGATACCAACCGGCGAACTGGTTAGATTATGACAAGCTGTTCGGCCAGGTGAAACTAAATTGTTTGTCTCACTTGTTCGGGTCACTGTTTCGAAGAGATTTCGATTGGAGTTGTCTGCGCTTATTTTGCGGATGGCACGGGAGCTAAAGGCTTCTCGGTGCCCAACCGGAGTATATGCAGGCGTCGTTGCTCTTCGCTTTGCTCTTTTTTCTTTCGACGAGTTTGTCGAACCCGAATTTGTGCTTTGTTTGTGGCCGGCAGATGGGCTGATGGTCACTTGGCGTTCGGGAGGAATCAATGCAGCCGTCGTTCCCTTTCGCTCTGAGTTTTTGGCTCTCCGCTGTTCTGTCGGATCCGGCATAGTTCTTCCACTCAGTTCTTTTGAAGCCATCAACTTTGCTTTCATTCAATAATGGAAACTGACCCAGGCGAAATCCTATCAAATGGTTGAGGTAAATCAATTTATATCGAATTAACCTGCGACTGAATGGCCGGGATATTTATTCCTAGCGATCAGTGTCCCAAAAAAATATAAGGAGGAGCAGAATGCGATGAACAGGAGAAAAGTAAAATGAGAGAGGGCAGTTTTTCACACTAGTTTAAGAGGCAACCAAGACAACGAACATCTAGCTGTTATATATCTAGTAATTCATCGCTTTACTGGGCTTAATTATGTGAGGCAATAGACGTATGTTTAGAGTCATGTAGACCACAGGATACCGCTTATTTTTAATTGTATAGCTTTTCATCGATCCCACCTCTAGTTTTGTATATTATTTTCACCAATTCAGCTTCCATTTAGGTTTATTTTCTTCACATCAATCGAGTCTTTGCGTACACGGCCTTCTTTACATCGATTCCTATTCCATCGTAACGACATTCTCGCATCAATCCAGCCTCTACTTAATCGTGATATTTTCATCGGTCCTGCTTCCATTTAAGCATAAGTCCTTTCATAAATCCAATTTCTATTTACAAGGTCTTCTTTTCATCAAACCCGGCTCCATGTATAAAACGGTACAACGCACGCATGTATACACCATAATAAGGCCCGCTATTCCGAAATGAGAATTTCTAAATTAAGTAAACCCGCTAAAACGATAGATTACCCATATCTCCTAACCTTTGTATTTGAAGGTCGATTGTCGATTGACTCCTTGACTATCTCGCTCCTTATACGAAACACTTATGCGTAAAATGTCGGAACTTTAAATATTAGAAAAGCATATGTAACAAAATGAAGGTGGAAACATATTACCGATTACCTCAATACCTGTGAAGATTCGCTACATTGAATACCAAGGCTATATTAAAATAATAACACCCTCAAATGTTGACAACCAAATCACTGTCATACGCAAGATATTGATAAAGAATTGATTACGTGATCGGTGTAGGGCTCGGTTTATTAATTTTAAGGTTGATTAATTAACATAAATTAGGATAAAATGTATTTAGATATATTTATAATAATACCTCTGTGGCTTGATATATCCAAAATATTGACAACGATATCCTTATTATCTCGTAGTTTTTTTCTTTACCCAGAAAAGTATTGACTTTTCTTCTTTTTGCAAGACAAAGCGTTACGTCATCTTCTTACATAAATTATTACCATAGCAACTCTCTATCGGATTAATAATGAAATGGTTATTAGGTGTAGAGGCGGCGCCAGACCTTTATAAAAGCCAGGGCAGTCATACAATTAGCCAGTGCATGGAGCGATTGAAACGCTCGGCTGGCAAAAGCCCTGGGACTCTTTTACAGGGCAATGACCAGGCCAAAGACATTTGAGTATGTCGTTTGCTTTGGCCTGCCATGCTGTGGCGCCGCCATTTCTTAGGCTACCAATAAGGTAAAAAATTATGTAAATAATAGAACGTTGGATGTCGCTATTCGTTGTACTTGGTAAAAGTGTAACTTCGCTGTATTTCGGATTTGCGTGCAACTGCGTTCATTACAGGAAGTGAGAAGGAACTGCTGTAAAATACGATTAGACGAATTATCTTTATCGGTTACATACCTTGTGGAACTTCATTTTGAAACCAATTCATTCATCACAAGCACGTCTTGCGAAGTCTATTCTCCTGAGCTCAGAAGTGAAGTTCTTGTAGTTCTTCCGGTCAAAAGGACGATGCCCTCAGGAAGTTAAGATTATGTTTCTGACGGCTATTGCAGGAAATTCTAAACCCCTTGACAAAACTCCTTAGTATAAAGTGCATGGGTCACCCGGTGGTTAAATTTAGGTGGTGGAGCAGGAGGAGACGAAGACCCATCCGAAATTACAATATTTCAATATTATTTCAAATTTATACAATGTTTTCCACAGTTCATCCTTGCTACATTCATGCCTTAAAATTGAAAATCCGTTTTTGACCTTGAACTATTCCGAAAATTGTCGTCGCCTGTCGTGACGTTAACCTGTTGTTGTACATATTTCTTCACAGTTTCACCAATTAAGATGAAAATACCATTGCAAATATGGTCGTGTCGGACTCATTGTCACTTTTGCTCGATAGTCCGAAGATTGCATGGTGTCCGGTCGATAGGTGATAAGATTACAGTGTCGATGGTAGCTGGATTGATGAAAAGAACTACGTGTAGCTAGAAGCTGGATTGCATCATTCTCTTTATTCATCAAGCTTCCATTAAGCGTTATTCTTTTCATATCAATCCTGCTCCCAGTAATACACATTATTTTCATCAATTAATCCAGCCCCTAGTTAAATTAATGTGGAAGTATAGAATCTTCGGACTATCGAACCTTCGGACTATCAAACCTTCAGATGATCGAGCGGACACCGGCGTAGGCCAACTAGAGGCCTGACCTAGTAAACCCGGACCCTAGTGGACCACACACGCCTCAGGACATCAAGTTCTCCGAGTATTCAGCTTCGATAAAGTCGATGCCCTTAGCTGACGACCATTTCTGAATACATCTTAGATTTCGGACAGCGACTTACGGGATTTTCGTTGCTATTAGTATGTTAATGTAATCTTATTCCTGAAGCTAGCCTGAAAAATAACCTTGTTCTGAGGTATTTCCACTTATTACTGATGCCCTTGACCTAACTGGAGGACTGTATGGCCTGGAAAGCACACGTCCAAGACTAAGTCAGATTGCATATATAAAATATCTAACAGATTGGGAGGAATCACAATGTATGCTGATCATAGATCGTTATCCAGGTGGAGGTAGGAAATAACATTGACCAGAGAAGACAAAGGCCAGTCTACGGTGGGTTTGCAGGTTAAAATGGTTGACCTTCATTTGAGATCCTAATGGGATCAAACGAATTTTGCACAAATAACGAACTCTATAGCGCAGTCCAGCCCTTATCATTAGCGCTCAAACTAGTCCCAGAAACCAACACGTGAAAGTTTTACCAAGCAGTCTATGGGTACAAAGAACATTCATTCGACCTGTCAAAGTAATAATCTAAGAATAGGTATGGGGTGGTACTGATTTACGTGATAATGTCGAGTTGCAATTTACACTTGTCCAGCAATAAAATACTGAAATTGCTTCAAGGTTAATTGATTAGCAAAAGAAACTATCCAGAGTTGCAACGCCATCCACCATTTAATTGCCAGCTAAATAAAAAAAATCGCAACGCAGATCACTGAATATCACAACCCAATACACAGTAAGTGATTGAAGGCTTAACGTTTGTTCACTGTGGACAAACTACCTGAGTCAATATTTGCCAGATACGCCGTAAGTAAGCAGAGTTAAATGGCGTAAGCTTAGCACACTGCAGTCACGTTTCACGCCAAACATCAGTCCATAAACAATATGAGTGTTTATTTCGTCATTTCTTAACATACATGTACATTGAGTCTATGGTTTCAGCGTACTTCTTCTCAATGACAAACCTCCGAAATCTTGTGGTAAGATCTAGAAACAAACCATAGCGTAGCACTAATTTAATTTAAAACGCCACATCGTAAGACCTATATAGGCCTACATTTGTTATTTTGAGTGCTGGCCTAATCAGAATGACCAACCACAATTAAGGCAGAATCTACTCAGGTTGTCTCACACTCAGCGCCGGCCAAACCTGTTTAAAACTGAATAATGAATTAGATAATGATCTTGGTCTTTATGCTTATACTCGTTATTATGGCGATGGTTAATATTATTGATTGTAGTGTTACTTTTATCATTGATAGCATCGTCATCATTAACATGACCATCGTTTCAAGTATCACGCAGATTATAGATTATAGATTATAGATTATAGATTATAGATTATAGACTATAGATTATAGATTATAGACTATAGATTATAGATTATAGAGTCGATGTGTAATCCTCTTATCCATTTAGCAATAATTGCTTTTGTTTCTTTTGCTATGGTGCTGTAATAATAATAATAATAATAATAATAATTACTATTATTATTATTATTATTATTATTATTAATTTTGGGATTAAATAATTCATCTCTCCTGATATTTCGTCTATTGAACTCTATTCCATATAATTATGGAGTTTAATTCTGAAAAGTTCCGTTCATAAGAGTAATAATAATAATAATAACAACTAATATAATTGTTATTATATATTATTATTATTATCATTATTGTTATAATTATTTTCAGGAACTAACCTTCATTGGATGACTCACTGTTCAAAAAATAATTGTCGAGCATGTCAGCATGGAGATCTTATCGTCGCAATAATCATTAGATCTATTATCCCCACCATCATTACTACAACTACTACGACAACTACCTCCATTATCATATCTACTTAACTACTATTACCGGACATAATACTAATGCAACTAACACCGCTTTTACTGCTACGAATATTACTACTATCGGTATGTCATTGCATTTATTAATCAGATGAGTTAGTCTAAACCTGGGGTGCAAATCATTCGTAAGCGATGAGCTTACTTGACCCGGTAGCTGTCTAGAATGAGGAATGAGAGTGGTAATGTGTAATACAATGCTTGAAATACTGAACATGAAATAGAACAATACAATGGAAAACAATGCGTACTTAATTCTCCGCTTTGAACGGTAAAGTCTCGAGGTAGAATCGTCCAGTTCTTGATTCTATGAGATGGTAACGCTTTGGCGTTCACTCGATTGATACTCGCTTGGATCTTTTTGACAATTCGTTTATCCGGTTCCTTCAGAAACCGATCGATGTTATCGTCTGTGTATCCCATCTTCTGAAACCACTGTCGTGAATCCGGAGCAAACGAATCCGAGATCTCAAACGTCTCCCAGTGCACCACCGTCTGGAAACGAAGCAGATGAAATAGGAGATGAAATGGGAGTAGAGGAAAGGACAAAATTAATGAGGGTACTTCATGGCTGTTCAGAAGCTGGTCACGGGAGTACAACTAAACTGCACGTACACCTTTAAAAATTGTTTAAAATACTCGCTAATACGATGGATGGTCCTAATTGATAAAAACTTTAACCTAGAAAGCCAAGTAAAATGAAAACAACTGGGCCTATTTTTAACAAAGTACATCAACTTCTTATCAAAGAAGCGAGTGATAAATAGGAGAATACACGCGAGCTCAACAAATTTTACTGGCCACTGCCACAGATGGAAAACTATAGATATCTGCTTTCTAATGGTGAACAGGAATGTATTGAAATGTATTTTCCACTTAACGTCAGCCAGCAAGATCTTCACTATTCTGCCCTGGCGAAGTCTGATGGTACTCACCAGTCAAGCCCGTGATATGCATGGTACCACCTGAAGGAGAGTAACTGATTTGTTGCCTTCGTGTATGAATGAGCGTCAACCAAATATATTAATTCTAGCTTCTATTGTCAGGCGAATCCTGAAGCGTGTATGCGATTGTTACCTTAACCGTCAGCAATACGGCTAAGTAGGGTCTGCCTTTTCCAACCAAAAAACAGTTTCGAATGAATGGAAGTGCCTCTCGAACTTTAGCCTCAATCGGTGCTGGAGATATCGCCTCGCCAGTTTCCAAAGTCACCAATTCTAACGATCAAAAGACAAAAAAGATATATATGCACAAATCACTAAATCGCAATACCCACACAAAATTTTAAGCAAGCCTATTTTAATCACCTCAAATTCTTACAATAGCCTACTTCATGCTAATACACCATGAAGTCGAATCTTTTGAGGTATATTGTTGCATTTGCTTACTTATTGACTTTTCTTAGACTAATAGGTCTACGTGCGTTATTCCCTTCCGATAAATAATTTACTATTCTATAACTAATTAACAAAGCCGAATTCAATTTTGTCCAATGGCAATATATATATTATATATATGGGTTATTTTCACTCATTTTGGACTGGTATAACATTATTATACATGTTGCTACGATACTATGATATAATATCGTCAATATTACTATCTTCATCATTACTTAGGCCTCGTGTAGGGTAAAATACCTAAATGTGAGAACTTTCACGAAAATTTAAAATTATGAAAAAATGATTGAGTGCAAAAAGCTTGTGATAATTATGTGCTAGAGATAAATCAAATGAATATCTATACAATTTTATATGCATTATATTTGCAAATCATTGACGTGATATTTTAAAATAAATAAATATATGTTGTAAAAGGTGCTCACATTTGGGCACTCGGATTAAATGTGAGCACACCTTGGTTAGTAATGTGAGCATACATGCTCAAGCGTGTTCCATGCAGGTTCTACAAACGGTTTAGGGCCTAGTCTAATAATAATGCCAATAATAGGCCACAGTATCTCCGATAAACCAATTGTCACTTAAAATGTAAAAAGCTGATTGAGAAAAATGCTCATAATGCGGTCGCAAAGTGAGTACCATGCTCACAATGCGGTCCTTAGGCCTATATGGCGGATAATGGTGCACACATTTCATAAAATGCAATCGGCGCAAGAAAAAAATCCGTGCAATTAAAAGGAGCAAAATAAAAATCTTATCATCGCTCACTCACTAAGTGACATAATACACACTCTAACAGTAACTGTAGTTGTATCATGGCCAAAAATGAGACCAAGTTATCGATCATTTATGAAATGGAAAAAATAAGTTTTTTATAGAATTTTGTTTTAAAGCACTAGCATTCTGTGAAAAAAGAATTTAAAAACTCTTGTTACTTTCTCTAACATGCTTGCTGTTACTATTACAATATATTCACTGAGTAGGCGCCACCCCATAAGCTCATTAAGTGAAATAATCAAAGGTACTCACATTTGGACAGTGCTAACCTTTTTGGTACTTTACCCTAACGCATTATCAATATCTGTTTCTTACAACTGCAAAAATTGCCATGTGTTAATTTGTAATTAAGCCATTTCTAACTCAACTTTATATTGATCCCTTAAACAGTCAATAATTAACTTTACATCAATGCTATATCTTTTCCACTAATATGTTAATCATTTACCATAGTTGACATTAGACCTTTAATAACTGCATTCGTTAGCTTAAAATTAACGAAATTTGCTAACCTGGTCTTGCTTGAATCTGATAATCATACCTGAGATTTTTCCGCTGATGTATATGAAACCGCTTTCGTCTCTCCTAGCCAAATCACCCGTTATGAACCACCCATCCTTATCAAACGCTTCATCGGTCATCTCAGGTTCATTTAGGTAACCCATGAAGACGTTTCGACCTCGTATTCGTATCTGCAAGTTTAGTTAAATGAGTCCACCATTCTAGGTCACTCTATCTTCATAGCTCCATATCTAAATCTCATTAAAAAGTGTGAAACATAGACAATTTAGTGACTACTTCAACATGCGAACGATTTAAAAATTCACTGATAATTCACTAATCGTCTAATTAGTGGCGAGATATCGGGCATGACCTAGATATCAAAGGGTCGGAATGTCACAATGTCGAAGATCTACAATCCTCCGAGCGGCTGTCTAGAATAAAAAGATAATCTTTGATTTGGATTGATGAAAAGAATTATGTTTAACCTTAAGCTGGATTGTTGAAAAGAATGTCATTTATATGGAAGCTGGAATAATGTGATGAACAGATTTTGCGCGTGTGGCGAAGATTTCTGCTCAATTAGATGTTGAATTGGTAAAGAGAATTATGTTTAACGAGAAGCTGGATTGATGATAGGATTGCAGATTTAATGGAAAGGGGAATGATGAAAAGATTTTGACAAGGGGTAGAAAATAGATTGATAAAAATCGTCATGCTGAAGTAGAAGCGGGATTGATGAAAAGAATCATGTTTAAGAAGTGGTGGAATTTATTAAAAGAATCATGCCTAAGCAGAAGTCGGACGGATGAAAAGAATCATGCTAAAGTAGAAGATCTCATTATTTTATTTACGTTTTTGATATTTCTTTTAATTTGGAACCACCTCTCGGAAGACTAGCCGAAGTTAACTAGTGCATATAATATCGATAGGTTAAAGCAAATTGTGAGTTTTGAATAGTTCCGTTGACCTAGAATTATGCATGAGAAACTTTTCTAAATATTGTATTTCGCAATAGTGTTCTGTAAGCGATGGATCGCTCTGTTAACAAAGACAAAACTAGGGCAAGCAAAAACTTTCAGACTTATAGAATAGATCAAACGTTTGAACCCTGCTTCGCCATGGTAGAGTAGACATGGAGCCTTGCGACGTAGTGTCATCCGTGAGACGGACTTAGACAATTTTTAAATGTAAAAAATGGGCCTATGTCAAATTCAATTTTACATCGCTGTAATAAATTACCAACCTAAATAACGGTTTCAGCAAAACCAGAAAATAACTAGAACTAATAGTGATCTGTAATGTTGATAATACTATGGGGATAATGTATTGCGCAGTTATGCAAACGGAGTTAATAATTTGAGGCTACTTACATCCCCAATTCCGTTTTTGTCTGGACGAATAATTTTGGCGGTACAACCGTCTATTTCTTTGCCAACGGATGTGATACGGAACATGTCCGGAATCGCCGATACAGTGATGGGGCCTAGGAACAAGGACATTACAAGACGCAGCAGTGGTGGTTTGCGGCAAATGATGTAACGTAAGATTAAGCTATTTCGCTGATTTTTAAAGTAAAGTTTCAAAAATATAATAATATTAATAAACTAATGCAACGTATTGCTAATATGAAAAAAATTAGGCCCTAAGTTTGATGAAAGATAAGTCAAGAGGAAAGGCGTTGATAATAATTGAACTGCATTCCTAAAGAACAGTGTCTAGCGTATAATTATGCTAGTGTAGAGTAACGTTTGCCAAGACAGGTAATAAGACACGTTAAGCTCAGGCGAAAGATTTAAACGAGGACGGCGTGCATTCGAGTGGACTACGCAGATGTGTAGGGCTATGCATATGTCCAGGGTCGTTACACAGAGTAACCTCTGCACGAACGAACTCTCAATTGTTGATTTACGGACGCAGTGCGCCACCGTATAGATTATCTACTCGCTGTGATATTCAAGTCAAAGTAAAAAATTCTTCATTGTTCACAAAAATTTTATAAGTTTATATCCGGAAACAGCAGGATTAGGAATTGTGACCAGTGATTACATACTGTAAACTATGGTTAGCACATCTTTATAGTAGTAACCAAAAAGCATACCAAAAGGAACGAATCGTTCCGCTAGAAGGGTCAGCCTCCTTACATCAGCTTATTCTCAATGGAGTGATTACAACAATATTCAGTAACTATGGTTCAATAAAACGTTTTTACACACTTTTTCAATAACACTGCTCCACAGTAAAACAGACAATATTCAACAGTTATAGCCAAGAAAGTTTAATTCTACACTAATGCCTTTATCAATATGGTGCAATATTGCGATAATACCCAAAGTTCTAACATCAATGAGTCGTCAGTGAATTAAAATAAATCAATCTACAACGAAGATAGAGACAGCGAGAGCAGACCATACATTCAGCAGGTAGCTCTTAACTTGCGCTTAAATATTTGCAAAGATGGGCAATGGTTAGAGCCATAATTATATTATATCACTATGTTGTCTAAGGGTTGAAGGGTTTCATCTTCCAACCTGTGCATTCCGTCATGCCGTACATATCGAGCACTGGAATATTTAGACCAGCGAAAAACTCGAGAACCTGCAACGTTTGCATGCGACCACCGATGAAGATCTCGCGGCAATTCTCTAAACCGAGCTTAATCCGAATTTTCTGGTAAACGAGAGCATCTGCCAACGACCAACAGATTGGCATAGGTCGCCTAGATATTAGACAACATTTTCTTGTTAGTATCCAGTGATTAATTGAGAATGATTGTTTGCAGGACAATGAGTCAGTGAATCAGAAACTCCACAGGCAGCTTACTAACCAGTAAATAACAGAACATCCAAACAATGAAATAACTGCTTATTCAGGCAATATGTGAGTCAGGGAGTCAGTGAGTCAATTCACAGTGGGTTAATGCGTTAATCGGTGTGTTAGCCAGTCAATCTGCGAGTTACTGCGTTCATGTAAATGACTGAGTCATTTGATTTGTTCAGGCAGTAATTAAAATTGTAGTTGTATTAGGTAAATTCTGAGAACGGATCGCGAGAAAGAGAGCGAGAGAGTGCGAGAATTAAAGAGACAGACAGACAGACAGACAGAGACAGACAGACAGAGACAGACAGAAACAGACAGACATACATACATACAGAGAGAGATAGAGAGAGAAATTGAGTTGGATAAAAGGAGATAGACGAAGATAGAGAACACTAGAGCTATAGAGGGACAGAGATCACGTGACGGATGAACAGTTTGAAAGCGTAGAGTCTTACGTTTGAGGAAATAACATGCATTCATCTGGTTCTCTGCCTTTTTGCAGGTACAAGTAACCGACGACTGCTGAAATTGAAGCTTGATTGATGAAAAGAGTCATGCTCAAGTAGGTTTACAAGCCGAACTGATGAGAAAATTCTGCATCAACGGATGCGGATTCGATGAAAAGAATTATGTTTGACTAGATTCATACCATCAATCAGAGTTCAGCAGACAGTCGCGCAAAATAAGTAGCGTATTGTAATAACAACCATCATAACAACCTCCTTATAATGGCTCTGTATCCTTTGAGTCCGATTAAGTTTGCCCACCAGTAGACTATTCGTGACCAGCAGGATCGTTTCAACTGTAACGTCATCTGCAGCCGCAGTTCCTCGAACACCAGAAATGGTGCGTACAACATGGTCGGGTGCGCCTTCCTTGTCCATTCGAAGACATCCTTTCACAATAAAACATATCTATTGAATAACTAATGAGTAATTATGTCCAAATCACATCATAAAAACCGTATTTAAACAACTCGTATCCAAAGAAGTGGAGATTGATTGTTTAATTTAGACTACAACAGAATATTTACAGCAGTTACCTTATAGACATTTCGACTTACATGTAACCCGTTAACGACCAGCGTTGAAAAGTTATCGGTTAAATTGTAATGGCTCTGTCTGACTAACTCACTTACTGACTGACGAGTTATTCACTCACTCGATGTTGTCGCTATACCCCTTCGATGCAGCTCACCCCAAGGAACATATATGCCATTCGTCAGCTGCTGACGGGAATCCGTTGTTTTGGTTTCACGCTTGTGCGTGGGCCAGACATTGACGACTCTCTGATTAATGTGTAGGACTACTGTTTTTAATTTCTCTAACAGTCGTTGAAATGACAATTAACATCATGTGGGATAGAGCTAAGAGCGCCTCTGAGTAGATTTTTTGAAGAGGCGCTATGTTAAGTTTCCTTGATTCGTTGATTCATTCATTGATAGCGTCTCAAACTAAATAGAATATCAGAATACCGGCGTGGCCATGAAGTAGACGGTTGAAGCGAACAGTAGAGGTATATACAAATCAAAAATCATCCCAGAAACATGGCAATAGGACATCACGGAGACTACAACTCCAGACGCATGGCTACAGCTCATTCTGCGGCCAATAGTGCGAGCCGTCCAAATCAACTACGACAAAATATGCAACATCAAGAACATTGATGACATTAAAATTGTTTGTTATAATAAGCAATATTATTTTAATTTCGATTATTGCTAATTTCGTTGAAAATAAGCATCACTTATTAATTAATAACATACTGTTCTTAGGGCTCACTATAACATTATGAACACATTGCTGACATTATAATTTTTCATTGCAATAAGCATTAGTAATATCGTATAAATTATTGCTTCGTTTTTTAAAACATTAATTAATTATTGATTGAAAATTAAAATATTCTTAGGCCCTTTACAAAATTAGTATCATCAGTTCATCATCATTATTACTCTCGGCATCATCATCATAATTATCATCGTCGTCAACATAATCATCATCATCATCGTCGTCGTCGTTGTCATTATCATTATCATCATCATCGTCGTCGTCGTCGTTGTCATCATCATCGTCATCGTCGTCGTCATCGTCGTTGTAGTCGTCGTCGTCGTCCTCGCCCTCGTCGCCACCGCCACCACCACCACCACCACGCCACCACCACCATCATCATCACCCTTATCATTGTCATTATTATTATAATCGTCATTATTTTTATAGCTATCATTTTATCATTTCATCAAAGAGAGGAAAATTGATTTGAGACAATATTTGCATCATTTTCAGAAATGTATTACTATAATAATTAAGTTTGTACTCGTTGCTGTTGGTATTGTATACATTATTGTCTATAGTGTGACCGTTATGATCATCAATGTTAATATTATTACTATTATTGATGTACATGTAGTCACTGTCATTTTACTTTTGCTGATGTTTGTACGATTAAATTCATTCATGGAAATCGGTAACATCATACCTCCTGCTTTAGAACTTGAGCAAATAATTATAAATGTTGAAAGTATTTGAATGTGTGTAATTATAATATTCTTATAAGTGCAGCATATAGATCGTGTCACGTCAAATGGTCAGCCAACAAATAAATTCTGAGAATTGGCTCTCGGACAAAAGACCAAAAGTAATTGCTCGCCCACTGCATTCGGTATAATAAAAGTTGGAGTGATGACAATAATTCTTGTTTAAATTGAAGTTGGAACGATGAAATGCATTCCTTCTAAATAGATGATAATATAGATGATACTAATGCTTGCTGAAATAGATGTTAGATCACTGAACTTACATTGTCTTGAGAGAGCATGACTGGCTTTGTAACTCCAGTTGTTCCAGGCTGAAAAGATAGGCAAGAGACATGGTGTTTCGTTTTATAAAGCATTGCATTGAATTTCATTGAATTGTAACATATTTAGAACCTAGTCACTGGAGATGCTGTCCTAAAGATTGCCGCGCGACAGGAAAACTCAACACTTCTCAGCTAAACTAACCAGAGTACCAATGTACAGCTACAGTCACAGGCCCATTCTGTTCCAGTCTAGTCTGAGCCAATAATTGTACAGAAAATTGTCAGAAGTCGAATTTGGAGACGAAGAAGCACAAGGACGTAAACAGATATTGAAATATCATCTCTCCCGTATTTTTCAGAGCCTTGGACTAAAATAATGTCTTCAAGAGTTCTTCACTAACCGAACATTCACTTGACTCAGTTTTTCAAGCACTTGAAAGAACCCGAGCGTTGAGTCAAGTCAGACAGGTTGTCCGGAAAAACCGTACAAAGAGAAGAATGCAGATTTGAAGAAACCAAAGACATGGAAAAAAAGAACCAAAGGAAGATAAAGAAGCTCTTAAGATTGTTTGAGTTCAGGTTGAAGACAAATTAAAAAAGCCTTTAAAAAGCAAGGCAGCGAATGGTAGCGAATATAGCGAATCACGTTAGGGTGTCCTAAAAAACGTAGCCTTATCGAACACAATTCATGGGTAAGAAGAGATAGGCCTAAATAGATTTGCTTGAAACAGAAGATCGATCGAGACTGATGGAGGAGGCGCGGGAAGAAGTAGATGTGATGTCCTAGAGTAGCGTTTCACAATCAGTTTTGGGCGTGGAACCCTGCTGCTCGCAAACAGGAGAGAATCCCCGTCCAAAGCCAAATATATTCAGTTGTAAGAACAAACGCTTGAGAAATGCTAACAACTACATAGGTCTACGTATGAGATTAGAGTAATATCGGTAGCAACAGAAACAATGACATAATGAATACTCTTTCATACAAAGCTATAGACAGATATTTAGGCAGCTAAGCAAAAAGCCTCAAATTGTTCACACTGAAAGATTTCTGCAAAACCGTTTTCTTCACCTCACGGAACCCTTGGGTTCCGTGGAACACTGTTTGGGAAACGCTGTCATACAGTCGCAAGCACAATAATCTGCCATTTGACCTTGACATTTTCACGATTATAACCAACGTTTGTACCGAGTGCATGATGGTACAGCATAAGTTCGGAGTCTGTGATGCAATTCGTTCCTGGAGACGTTCATCTTCGACGTAGACTCCCATCGCCAGCAGCTGCTCCCACTAGACACACAAACCAACAACTACTGGAATTTAAACAATTCTTTCAACAGATTTAGTGCCAAAGCAAAAAATTCACTGAACGTGAATCTATATGGTATTTAAGACTCAAATCGAATCAATGCAAAAAGTACAAATCAATTCAATATATGACATAATTTATTAAATTCTTTATAATCGTGTGACAAGGAACCTATTCAAGGCAGATAAGACTAAAACCAAAGTCAAGTCTATCCATGAGCGAGCTTCAAAGTTGCGAAACATAGCTCAAGGTAATCTACGATAAAAATCAGTGTGGTAAATATCTGGCAGAACAATTGGTGGAAAGAGAACACTAATTTTATAAATTATTCTGTGTTAACCCATCATTTTGGTCGTAGTAAATCTAAACATTCCCCGTTCATTCAATGGACTTGCTTTGAAGGCTAGGACCAAGAAAAATGTTAAGTTTGATGAAATATGTTGAAAAAATGAGGGTAGGCTAAGATAGAGTAAAATCAGATCAAATCGGGCTAGATGCAATACACAAGCCAATCGAATGATTCATATAAGAACCACTGATACATTTTAGATCTGACATGTATACATGTATTTCTCATTGAATATGTACGTAGTAATCTTCTAGATGCTGGTCTAATAGGCCCTATTAACTTCATTTTGATGCGCCACCGGTCGATTCTGTCACTTTTCCGTAAGTATCTAATAAAACCCATAAGAATAATGATTTCTTACCGTATGAAAGCGAAATGACGTCCCGCCGCCATCCTTGCCGTACATGATGACGGCTTTGATGTAAATCAATTGGTTGCGAATATGTTTGACAATGTCCAACTGTCTTGACGAACCGATGACTAATATGCTGCACTGTGTATTCTTTATTACTCTGCAATATTCGTCCAATGAAAGTGCCGTCGATAAAGGAACAACGACTCCGCTGTGAAGAAAATTAAAAAAACCACGAGCAAGGAAAATGAGTCCGTGAAACAATATAATACGGTCGTAATAATGTATAATACGGTCGTAATCCTACATCGTAGTTGATGATCAAGATTAGAATTCTTGTCTTGCTTGCATTGTACTCTCGTGCAGTTATTTTTAATATCGTTGCACGTGGCTAATTAGGCCTAACACGTAATCAAATGTCAACAGCAATTCACAGGTAGGCCAAGACTTCCCTCACCGCACGAAGGCATGAACGACATAATTTTGTACAACAAACTATCTTGCAAATCGCATCGTTTTGTCCTAAAAAAACAGAGTGAAACGTTTTTATTCATATGTTAGCCTACTTTACAACTCACCGACGCCATTCCAATGCGCTTAGTAGGCCTATGTCGCGAAGACAATACATGTGCATTTCAGGTTGACCTACGTACCATACTCACCCTGCACATATTGCTGCAAAATTGGCGATTGCTGCTTCAGGGGCATTGCGTCCAATAATAGCGACTCCGGAGTATCTTTCTAATCCAAACTGATAGAAAATCAGAAACAAAATCAAGGTGAATACACAGTTGGTACCATCGGCTAATATTGGCCCAGTGCCGAACATTGCGTTTGTTATGACAACCAACGTCATTCAATGCAAAGGCCAAACACGGGAACCAAGATTAAAGGCGAGTGATTAAAACAATCGGTTAGCATGACCCACGATGTAACTATATATTAATCTGTGTACATACCGAGATGAATCCTTTGGCAGCCTGCCTTACATGGTCGAATAAATCTTTGTAAGTGATATACTGCCACGTGTCGTTGAGTTTGTATGCTGAAATGTCACGAAGAACGAAATTACAACCAGGAAAATTGCCAAAATTTTATTGATTTTCCATTACAGAGTTGTAGGCCTACACTGAATTCTATATGATATTTTGAATGTAGAGCCTACTCATCAGTTCATTGTGCAACTTAGGATGTTTAGTAAGATGCCATTAACTCCTCTCCATTAGTATGGATATTGCAAGTAGGCTATGTTTGGCTTTTCCCTTCAGCAGTATAAAACTGAACGCAGTTTCACTTCTGTCATTTTCGTAATGCGCATGATTAATTGAAACAGTTAATCGCCAAATTTCGTGTAAATTTAGGGTCCCGCTATTATTCCGAAAATGTCAAGCTAACCATAGGCTTGCCTTTCCGGATATTTATCGACATTTAGACGAAGAACGGACGTGATGGTTACGGGTTTCTGGCCAAGAGCTCGATCACCCATCTGCAGTTTCACCGGTTGATCGACTTGTGTTGACGTGTAATTCTCTGTAGGAAGTACATCATTACAACCTAAAGAAAAGAGTAACAATCTGGTGAATAATTACTTTAAAATTGCGAAAGCGTAAAATCCAACTGGTATGAACTAGTGGCATTGTAGTGAAGGAGGGGTAATCGGCGACGATAATTTTGATATAATACGCGCTATAGTTTTCTAATTTACATTTTTTTACAGAAGCATAGGCCCTACATGAAAACCCGTATGATCATTTAAAATATTATAACAACAAGCCAATAATTAACACATTCGCCCCCACCCCATATTTTCTACCCGCGCCACGGAATAAGTGCGAAAACGTAACAATATGCTGATAATTCTTCTTTTTAGATACCGGTGTGCTAATTTCATTATTTACCACAATTATTTATGCTACATTTATGATTTAGTTATGTCTTTTCAAGCATCATACAAATTATTTAATTAGGCTAGATTAGAGTATACAGAAATTGCATAAATATTGAAAACGTATTTCTTATTGCAACGTCTAAATTTATAAACATAGTCACAACACGGCGTCAGTGTAGAACTTCTCAAAACAAGGCACAGCGCAAAGTACTGTTTATGAATGTGGTGCCCGTTTGGCAGGCGAATCGAATTTCTTTTTGAATATTCATTATATAGCAGTCAGCCCAATTTGTCAAAGGTGAAGTTTTTATCGCAGTGTGCTTTGCCAATGAACTGTTTAGCCTATTAATTAATTAATTTTATATATCATTTGTCATAAATATTTTATCTGTGATAAATTGTTGTAACACTTCGATTGGCGTTGCCTGTGCTGAATTTTTTCCGGGGATACCAATAAAAAGAATGTACGCAGGCAGCCTGACAGTACTCGCCCACAAGCTGCAGTCGACTGCATCAAAGTTTCATTGTCACTGTATGATTCATTCTCCGAACTGTCTATTCTATCATTCTAATTATTATCCAAACTCTTAATGTCAAAATCTTGATTCTCTGGTAAACCATCCAACAATAACAAAGCTTCACCTGCACTAAATCTGTTTCTGGAATTTCTCACAAAAATCGTTATTTTTATGAATACATTTTCAGAACAAAAACCTACTAAATATTGCGAATCAAATATTTATATTGATTCGCCATAATCATCGACTGAGAATTATCTTGTCGTGTCTCCACTTTTTTCCAATGATGAGTGTAGAGTTGATTTGCAGCAGACAATGTGTTATCAATGTTCCGTGTTCCGTGCTGCCTTTCGTTCGTCCAGCCTCTGCTGCCCAGATTCTTCTCGGGTGGCATCATCTGCCGAGGGGATGGCTGCGACGTTCAACTGTGACGTGTCGCCGTGTAGAGCAGTCGACATCGCGTCTGTGGTATGACCGGGATTGTCGTGAAGCGAAGCGCTCGTCGAGAAGGCTTTAGCGCCGCTCTCGCCGATAGACATCAGACTACGCGCGTGACCGCTGGCTTAAATCACTTCGCTCCCTGCATAGTCTGGCGTCTGAAAAGCGACGCAGCTCCTGGAAAACCAGTGTGGATTCTCGTCACGCTTCTCGTACTATATGGCGGTTGATAGACGATGTGCTGTGCCATGGTAATGTGACGAGGCTAATTTTCGGGCGACGACGCTTCGACCACGTGAGGTTTAATAATAATAATAATAATAGTAATAATAACAAATTCGCCTGAGGGATTATTTATACCTCGGACACTAATAAAATAATAATAATAATAATAAGAAGAAGAATAACAATAATACTAATAATAATAATAGCAAATTCACCTGAGGGAATTCATCAAAAATACCTTGGGCACTAAAAATAATAATAATAATAATGATAATAATAATAATAATAATAATAATAATAATAATAATAATAATAATAATAATAATAATAATATTGTGTTGCAGCCACTGATATACTTCAGACAAGGATTCTGCGGGGAAAGCCCAAAAAGGACCCTGCCCTGGAGATCCTTCAGGCCAAATGAATGGAATCCAGCGGAGTACCAGAGCCGGAAGAAGCTTGGACCCACAAACAATCGAGATGGGACGACCCTTTGATCGAGCTCGGAGTGGCAGACCTCGCCTCCAGAATGCCTGATTCCCAGAATCAGGCACGTCTTAGAGCAGTGGCAGCACCACACGCAGGCGACTGGCTTTTAGCCCTACCGATTGCAAACTGCGGGCTGAGACTTGACGATGAGTCCCTGATGGTGGCGGTGGGTTACAGACTTGGGTTACCTGTCTTTTTACCTCATTCCTGCCCATGCGGTGCCCTGGTCGAGAGAAACGGATATCACGGTCTCTCATGTGGCCTGGGCCTTGGACGCTGGCCCAGACACGCGGCCCTGAACGACCTTATTTGTAGAAGTTTAATCCGTGCAGGTATCCCCACTGTCAAAGAGCCGGTGGACTTGACCCGATCTGATGGTAAAAGATCAGACAGACTCACTCATATACCATGGCGGGCGGGGCTGTGTTTGATATGGGACGCGACAGTCTCAGATACAATAGTAACGTCGTATCTGCGAGAAACATCACAAAGAGTGGGCGCTGCGGCCGAGAGGGCGGCGAACCTCAAAACTCAGAA
Organism: Bimastos eiseni; assembly: GCA_959347315.1. Lineage (NCBI taxonomy): Eukaryota > Metazoa > Annelida > Clitellata > Crassiclitellata > Lumbricidae > Bimastos > Bimastos eiseni. The sequence continues at coordinate 5,083,337 of OY365810.1, read as the reverse complement.
ATACGCCGAGTTAGCCTCCACGTACGTCTTCACACCGGTGGTATTCGAAACCTTTGGCCCCATCAATTCCGAAGGCCAAAGCTTCCTTTCAGAACTGGGACACAGACTGAGCGCCGTCACTGGGGAGCACAGGGAGATGACTTTCCTCTACCAGCGCATCTCGATGATTGGAAGACCCTGACAGATGCAGAACCACCAACAGGAGCAGCGAGTCATCGCCAGAAAGAATGGGACCTCCGATTCACAGACAAGGTATGGAAAGGTCTGCTGGATTCCAATAACAATCCATGCGACCGTGCTCGCCTGCTGGCCTCACGAGCACCTCATTCTGGAGACTGGATGCTAGCGCCCCCTGTGACTGCCCTAGGCCTGCGCCTCTCGAACGAGGATGTACGACTGGCAGCCGGGTTGAGGCTAGGAACGACGCTCTGCGAGCCACATTTGTGTCACCAATGTCAAGAGAGCGTCGACGCAAAAGGGCTCCATGGACTAATTTGTAGAAGAGGCAGCGGAAAACATCAACGACATAGCATGTTGAACGATGTCATCTGGAGAGCTCTTGGCAGGGCGAAGATTCCAGCGCAAAAGGAACCTCTCGGCTTGGTAAGAGAAGATGGAAAGCGACCGGACGGCGTCACGCTCATTCCTTGGACACGTGGTCGATGTCTGGCATGGGATGTGACAGTGCCCGACACCTACGCCAAGTCACATCTTGTCGACACATCTATCAGAGCTGGCGAAGCAGCCGAACGCGCAGCTAAGACGAAGAGGGCCAAGTATTCAACCATAACCAACACCCACGACTTCGTAGCCCTCTCCTTGGAATCCGGCGGCGCTTGGAGCAGTGAAGGACTGCAGTTCATCGCAGAGTTGGGTAGACGAACGAGTGCTGCAACCCACGATCCAATGGAGACGTCATTTCTGTTCCAACGTATCTCGGTTGTTCTTCAGCGTGGGAACGCCGCCTGCCTCTTCGGGACATTGCCAACACTCACTTAGCTCATCATGGGCGATAACAGCATAATGATAATAATAAAAATAATAATAATAATAATAATCCGTTGGCAATGCCAATGATGAATAATAATAATAATAATAATAATAATAATAGTAATAATAATAATAATAACAATAAAATAATAATAATAATAATAATAATAATAAAAATAATGTTCAGTGTCAATAACTAAGAGATGCGACATGTCGTTTTAAAGATATTCATCAAAAACTAACTGTAATATCTTCTGCTTCCAGATACCGTTAATCGTACCTCCAGAGTTGTATGGAAACACGATAAAAGTTTGCACGATGTAAAAGTGTCTTTTGTCGTATATCCCGTAAAAGCTCATCATAGTGGTTGATTGCTTATATTCAGAAAATTAAAAAAAACTTTTCCTTAAAAAATTCTAACTGTATTTATGAACATTTAAACAAAAACACTCGTAAATAATTTTCGATTTTGGATATTCGCCAAGATAATTCTCAGGCGACGATATGTCGTATGACCGCAAGCGGTGTATAATCTAAGAAATATCAATATAAATCTCACTTGATCTGGATGCCCTTTGGAAGAGAACTCGATGATTGTTGTCTGTGCTATTTTTGCGACGGGTAACTTGGTTGGCTTCAGATGTTACCCAACGCTCCTCTTGTTTTGTTCCAACACGAAATTTTTCCGGATTCATTAACACTTTCTTCATATTATGGTCAGTTATCGACTGAGCTCTTATTCAATGATGGAGCTTGTTAATCCAGAACAATTCCTATTCAAAAACCACGTTAACTTAAGGTATTGGAACATTCCTGCCGGCTGGCAGCTGAATAGGCGCCGCTATGTCAAATTTCAATAGTCGTTTGTTTGATTGATTGCCTGATTGATCGCTTTGCTTGCTTATTTGATTGATCGATTGCTTGATTGAAGTAATTGAGTCACGTGATTGATTTTCTTTGTTAGTAACTAATCGGATAGTCAGGTAAAATTTATGGTTGGCTAACGTTTAAAACAAATGTCTGAGCCAGAATTTAAGTCAACTGGAATGGGTAATAGCTGAAAGCTACAGTAAGCGCTTGCAGTGTCTGCCCTGCGTGGAGTGGAACATGTGTATTGCATCTTGACTGCTTCAAATAAATAGATAATCTCGGACTATCCTATCACGGAACCATTCAAATGGGCAGCGCAGCTATAGACGATCAGAATCACAATAAGGAAGAATAGGTGTAGTAGAATTAAAAGGAGGAGGAGGAGGAAGAGAAGGAAGATGAGGAGGAGGAGGAGGAGGAGGAGGAGGAGGTTAAGAGAAATAAGAAGAAGTGCAGTCTGTTAAGCTATTGTTTGAATGGCAGCCATGTGAATGAAGTTCTATAAATTAGGCTACATATCTGTCAGCCTCGATTGTCAGTCGTTTCCATCAGTCCTTAGAGATTATCTCGTCCTCTCTTACAGTAGATTAATTAAGATATCAAGAAGGCACGGGACTTTAAAGTACAAATATGTTTGCCTAATATGTACGCAATCATTGAAGTAAACTTATAAAATTGATGTCCTTGAGTTGTGTGATGATCAATTTTATTGAATTTTGAACCAAGACTATGCTAATTTACACTTTTAAATATCAGCAACAAATCAAAGAGATGAGTAGGATATCGATGGATATGTTATTACACGACTGGCATAGGGCTCAGTTGATAAATTTCAATGTTGAAAAATGAGTTTGAAATATGATAATTATGTATCTGAGATGCTTACGCAAATTCCTTTTAATCCGTGCAGTTGACTATTCTCGACATAGTTACGAACCATCTCCGACTTCTCCGTGTAAATTCGTGCGATTTCCTGTTGCCAGAAATTTATTGACTTTTCACCCGACTGCCAAACAGACTGTTAGGTCGTCACATGGTATAAGTAGTTACCATGGCGACTCTGTTACGAAAGAAAGTGACGTAGAATAATGAGGACTCAATAGGTCGCGGTTAGTTGTAAATAATAGAACACCTGGATGTCGGATTTCTGCTGTGACTGAAATTGAACTTCGCTTGATTTCCGTTATCACGTTCAGCTACGTTATAACTTATTGGAGGAGAAGACAAACTTTAATGGGTAATCTTGGGTTTTTGGAGAAATAAGGGTAAAGTTGTATTTCTGGGCAATGTATTATTTGACGTGAATAGATGTCCAGCTGTAGCTTTTAATGAAGCCGTGATTAATGAAAAGACCCCTGTGTAAGTAGAAACTGGAATGATGAGAGGAGATATGCTTTAATGGAAGCTGGATCGATGAAATATGCGTAAGTAGAAGCTGAATCGATGAGATAATAATTCTACGATGGAAGAGGAGTCGATTAAAAGAAGGCCATGTACAAAGAAACTTGATTGATGTAAAGAAATATGACTATATGGAAGCTGGATCGATGAAAAGGAACATGTACCGAAGCAGAAGCTGGATTGATGAAATGAACTATGCAGCTTTAGGACAGTTTTGCGTATCTTCTGTCCCGAACCCTACACTGAGTCCTAAGGATTTTATCCCAGCAGAGTGGTGTCGAAATTAATTGATATTTGACCTTAGCATGAAACAGTCTTCCACAGTCCCAGTGCCTAGAATATACTAGACCTCTCACCTTACCTGTTCTGAAAACGCCTTAAGACTTTCTAATTATCTGGCCAAGCACAGACGCATGTTGGCAGTGCTACTGGCTTTGAGCTTCGATTTACAAACGTTAGATTACGTTACATTAACTTATAAAGGCAATGCCCTTACATGTAAGTAAGTAAGTAAATATATTAATTAATACCGTTTGCGAACGCACTACGGGTACATGACATAAACAATAGTATTTATATAAAAGTTATAAAGTAATATTGTCGATGCTTGAACATTATATAAAAAGCATTGCTTTATGCCATTAAAATAGTCTGTAATCCAATAATTTAGGGATATTCCTCCAACCCCATAGTTATGCATTTTGAGATTAAAATGTCGTGATTGACAGTGTGAAATGCCTTTGACACATCAAGATATGGAGAAGTGGTTATTGTCTCAAGCTTCAGTAATGTTGTCATACATTTCTACGACTGCCATAAAAGTAGAGTGCCATTTTAGAAATTCTTACTGTCCCTGATATAAAATATTATTTCCATTAATTAGGCCTATCATTCTTTCATATATAATTTTTTTCGAAAAGTATGGCCAAATGAATGTTGGTCTCCGAATGTCAACAAATTTTTCCTTATGATGTCTCGTACAGAAAGTAGTCAAACGCGTCTATTCTTGAAGTCATTGATCCTTCCTAAAATCCTATAAAAAGCGATGTAATTCCTTCATGGATGCACACGTCGGCTATTCCAGAGGTCACGCGAAGAATGCGTAGCTCTAATGGTTCAAGCCCTTACATAATACGCAGGTTATCAGAGACTAAAATAATAATGCCGATAATCATAACATCAATAATTTCATATAGAAATATTAGAAAACAACAATACTCCATGACAGTGGATTCGAGCACCTGCAGACTTTTTGTGGAATAAGTCATTAACATTGCTGGGAATATAATTGTCCTCGGAAGCGGCAGAGGACCATTTCATTCCCAGGTGGTTTTGTAAAATCAATGACATATTTGCTACTCTTTTAATTTTTTCTTGAAATGTGCTATATAAATGAGCAATTACAATTACAGCTATATCCGGAATGTGGTTGCCGATGGAAGAATTGAAAGAGAGAGAGTCAACCTTGATTAAGGATTGTTATAGTCTGGTTAAACATACAAATCGATTAGCTCTGTGCAAACCTTGTAGCTATCGTTGATATGAGCACCCATGTCATCTGTCAGCTGTTGACGGGATCGTAAGGGAGGGACAGGTTTTGCTATAGACATTCTCCCAGTGGGAAGATTTTCGGCGAAACTCTCTATTGTGAGATTCCTGTCGTTAGCTTCTCAGTGTATGGGATTCTACTGCTTAGTGACAGGAACGCGTAGGATTCGTTTCGATGAGCCCGCTCATTTGATAATTATAGACAGTCCAAGCTATCCAATATTCAGTGCGTCGCGCAGCAATTTCTAAACGTCACACAAGAGGCATGCTATATATACCAGCGCTCTATCAATCTCAAAAGTATCATTTATATTATGGAAGTAACTGAAATACATAACAAGAAACATCGGAGTGCGGGTTACAGAATTAGTTTTTATTTCGTCAAATCATGCATGGCTTGATAACGAACATTTTGTATAGCAAATATCAAGCAGCAGAAGCCGGATTCATTGGCGGTCGCTCAAGCGCACCTCGGGCGTCGGGCGAACAGACGGTGTAGAGATTCCACCCTTCACTGATACATTGATGCAATTGTGAAGGCATATTTCTTCAACACAATCCAACGCCTTATCTTAAGCGTAGGACCTACAACAAGAAAACCGTAATGCCTAGAAGCACTCTCTCCAGAACTTTTAACACTACATCACTTATCGCATTGTATCTTGCAATTGAAAACAGTCGAATGCGTCTCTCGCAGTTCAACGGACCCCTTGAGAAAGTCTTTATTTTACGGCAGCGGATAGGGTTTCAGGAAAAAATTGGTTCACGGACAAAACATTATTTTTCGCCTGTTGCATTCGGTAAAATAGAAGTTGAATTTAAAATAATAATGCTTGCTAATTAATTTTAACTTTTATTTCAGCAAGAATAATTGTAATCAATCCAACTTCAATTCAAGCAGGAATACTATTAAATAATCCAACTTCTCTTATAGCATTCAAAGAATTAGTATAATCTATTTAGGAAGAATTTTATTCGTCAATCCAACTTCTGTTTAAGCATTCGTTATTGTCATCAATATAGTGTCAATGCTACCGAATTCTAATGGCGGATACGAACTTTTTGATTGCGGACCATTTGCCTTTGAACTGTGACTGTTGTCAACGATTTGTTGGTGAACAATGTTCCGCCTGTAGACCAGAAGTGTAGATCCTATGCCATTCCAGACTACATTTTCTTATTCCTATTAATTTAAAAAATGATAATAATAATATAGATAATAATAATAATAATAATAATAATAATAATAATAATAATAATAATAATAATTGAGTTATCATAGCTTTTAGCTATTCAACATAAACCCCTGATGAGTTCCGTAAGCACCAAAAAATTCCGTCACTTCTTCAATGAAGATACTGACCCGAGTCACGAGCGCACTTACCGCTATATAAATACTTGATAACAATAAAGATTTTCCTATTGTGTGTATGTATGTATGTATATTTCTATGTGTGTATGTATGTATGTATGTATGTATGTATGTATGTATGTATGTGATATTTGTTAGACTGATTAGATTGTTCGGGCGATGCTCACTCAGTTCATCTGATTGTGTCGTGAAGTCATTGGAAAGGAAAGTCCATCGTTTGATCTTGTGGGACTCGTGTTGACTTTCAGCGTTGATGCGATCAACGATCATCTGGATCTTATCAAGCAGGGTTGGATTCGCCTTTGAAACAATGTCCTGCACCAACTCCACTTCATAGCCCAATTTATGAAACCAACTCACGTCCATCTTGGTCAGACGGTCCGAAGGCAACTCTGTCTTCTCATCTATGTCCGTCTGTAATTAATAAATAAGTGGCAATAACAATTTTATTTAATTATGATAAAAATGATAGTAAGAATAAAGCTAATAGCCTGCCACCTGTAATAATAATAATAATAATAAAAATAATAATAATAATAATAAATGACAATAATAATAATAATAATAATAATGACAATAATAATAATAATAATAATAATAATAATAATAATAATAATACGAAATAATAATAATATTGACCGTTGCAGCTCACCCATTTCTTCTGTCAGCGGACACACATTTTTGTTGTCACCTTAGGGATCAGAGCATCCGCAAGCAAAAAAAAATATTAGGCCTAATAATTACAGAAATAATAATAATAATAGTCAATAATTATCATAATAGAAATTATAATGATACTGTCACTGCTCCATTATGATAGTGATAATATTTGTGAGCCTTTCTATTACTAACACTAATGATACTAACAATAATTTTTTTTAAATCAATCACACTATCGAATTATCAATACTAACGATAGTTGTAGCTGCAGTATTAGCATTCATGTATCCTTACATAAGCGCATACATACATACATACATACATACATACACATACATACATACATACAAACAATACACACGTACATAGATATACATACATACATAAGCTTACATACACACATACATACATACATACACATACATACATACATACATACAAATCAATAAATCAAACAAATATGTTTTTATTGATTCCGTTTAGATTGTACGCTGTTATTACATAACAAGTAGAAAAACGAAAAACTGTACAAAAGAATATTTTAGCAATAACATAATATTATAAGGGACGGGACAATAGGGAAAATTAATGACCCTAAGGGACCCAAAGACCCCGCTATAGCCGGGTCTACCCTTTCCATGAAATTTAATCAGCTGTAGGTCAAAGTGCAGTTAACAGAAGTTTTTGTCTTAATTAGTTAACTAATCAAGTCCGTGTAAACAAATCCCAAGATATTGATAGTGGCAATAAGTAATGATGATTAAAATGATTATGCAGTAACATGAATACGATGACGAAACAGTAATAAAATAATTACGAAGTATTAGTAGCAGATAGGTGTGTCCTGGGTTTTTTCTGAAACATACTGATACTCTGAGACTGTCGAATATCAATGGGCGTCTTATTCCATTCATTAGGACCCGTATACTTAATGGAGAATAATCGAGTGCTCGTCCTACAAAAAATTGGTCTGTAATTAGACGAAGAGCGCACATTGTATAAGTTAGTAGAAGATATTTGGATGAACTGACTGGAGAAGATTGGTGGCAATAACCTATTAACTTATACATGAATTCATCAATTTGGAGCCTTGTTATTTTATGGAGACTTAAAATGCGAGAATAAAAACAAGTCATTAGAGTGCCAATGACGAACCTTTTAGTGACCAAGGGCTACCCGGAGAGCCCTTTTTTGGAGAGTATTTAACGGAATAAGTCTGGATGAGTAATTTATAGCTCATACTATATTACAATAAGAGAGATATGGATGAATCATGGTATAATATAGGTTAATCAAGATGTACGTTGTAAGAAGATAAGCTATTCTAGATAGTATGCCTATGTTTTTAGCAATTTTTGATGAAATGCTAGCAATGTGAGCCTTCCAAGATAGAAATTCATCAACCTGAATGCCAAGAAATTTGGTGGTGGAGACTTTGAGAATTGAAGTGTTATTAATAGAGAGCAGACCTTCAGTAGGCGGAACATGCTTGCGGTGCGATCTAAATAGAATAAAATTGGTCTTAGAAACATTTAATGATAATTTGTTAGCAAGAAACCAGTCAGTAACATGGGACAGTTCTTTGTTCATTAATTCAAACAAAGCATCATAAGATTTATGAGAGGCAAAAATATTGGTATCATCGGCTAAAAGGAGGAAGTGAAGCAGAGATGAAGCATTCGGTAAGTCGTTAATAAAAATTAAGAAGAGAAGGGGGCCTAGAATTGAACTTTTAAGAATGATAACAGGCCGTTGCAGAACACTTGTTGGTACCTATTGTGAAGGTAGCTACGAAACCGGGTTCAGAGCCAATCTGCGAATTTCTAAATTTTTCATTTTAATAGGAGGAGTTTATGGTCGATGGTGTCAAAAGCTTTGGCGATATCAATGAAGATGCCAATGTAATATTCATTATTATCGATCGCTTTAGAGATATTATCCTGAGGATTAATTAAAGACACAACAGTTGAATGTCCGGACTGGAAGCCATGCGGAGTTGGGCAAAGTATATTTTGATTTTTAATACATACATACATACATACATACATACATACATACATACATACATACATACATACATACATACATACATATAGACATAAAGACATGCACGCATACATGCAAACCTACAAACATAGGCATATATTCATGTTCATACTAATTCTACATGCCCAAAATCATCTGATGGATTAATTCCTCTCTGTCTATATGAAGTACGTATATGTAGCATCATCGCCCTTTACTCTCAGGGGCAAGATCTCGCCGGACAAATTCCAATTAACTTCTACTTTAAATTAAATATAACAGGAAACAACCACCAACTGGTGTTTTGGGCATAATGATAACGTTGTGTATCTGTCGACGGGAGTCCTTGAATTTGTTTCAAGCTTTTGCGTCAACCCACCACTGGTGACTTTCAGCTTACCGTGCATTGTTTTTGCTAACTGTTGTGACCGTATTCGCTAGAACTGACCTTTAACGTCATAATAGGCCAGTCCAGAGAGCGCTATGACAGGCGCTATATAAATCTAAAAAACAATACAAATTAAGCTTGGGGATAAAACGAACCTTGATTGTCATCATCATTGAAAGATACGGCTTTCCATCACCAACAATAACAACATGATTGACGAACGGTAGACCTTTCATGACGGCCTTATTTAAAGGAATGGTTGAGACTCTTTCACCCCCTGACAACGTCACGGCCTCTGCCAAGAAATCAACGAATATCAATCAATCCTCAGCTTATTGTTAACGACATCAATGATGTCACCTGTAATCGCAAATTCATTTGCCACCGTTTCAGATCAACTAATCAGGCGATAATTCGAAGATGTAATGATGCCACGACAGAACAGACTGGTCTTCAAGGGTGGATGAGGAGTTGACGAATGTTTTACACAAAACCGTGTGTTCTACGTATCTACAATAATAATTACCTAAATCAAGTGCGTCTGTCCGCAGTCAGGTGCTGTTTTTTGTTGCAAGAGTCTTGCATAATGTAAATAGATGTCTGATTCGCATTTTAAAAAAGTGTTATTCACGTCTATGTAAGTATATTTGCAGTAATTAATATTAAATACATCGTGTAATGTAAGTGTATTTGCAGTTATTAAAATGAAATGCACACTTAATGGATGAAACTCGATTTTGAATCGGTTGAATCGCCGTTAATAATATACGGATGTAAACAATGTTGTTAAGAGGGCGTTTCACGGGTAACCAGAGCGACGGCCGCAGAATTTCGTCACCTTCGGGGTGCAAGTTGTAGCCTTTCCGTACAATGGGAGGAAACGAGTTGAATCGTGAGTTATTATATTATTCGACCCGTGATTCTTCACGGGTTAACAGCTAGTATTCATCTATGTGTCTTTTTATTTATTTGCACAAGAAATTTGAGAGACAAACGACTGGCGTTTAAGATTATATGCCGCCGACGTATTCTACGAATACGATGCGAACAGAAAATCTCAAATAAAATTATCAGAAGGAAAGCAGGATAACAAAATGAAAATTGTACAACGGAAATTGAAGGGGAAACTGAACCTCTTTGGTCACATCTGCAGAATGGAGAATCAACAACTGGCGAAGCACGTGATGATTGGGAGGATGGAGGGACTACCAGCAAGAGGACGATAATGCAGAGAATTACTGGACGACATCAGGGACGGGTGCCACAAAGAAACACACGTCCTTAGCCGGCGAGCGCATACCGAGCAGATTGGAAGAAAATTGTCAAAAGCGTATCGGATTGTTTATTTATATTTTTTTGATAGAATGATTGATTGATTGATACTGAAAACATACCTGATTCGGTGTCGACAATGTAGATGAATCCTTCAGCGTCCTTACGAGCAAGGTCTCCCGTTCGAAACGATCCATCGGCCATGAAGTATTTCTTCGTAAGCGCTTCTGAATCGAGGTATCCCATTGCTAAATTTCGGCCACCGATCAGCAACTGTACATGGACGTATGAACTCCTTAAGAATTTCAGTGCACGCTAATATTAGGGCCTAATAAATTTAAAAGGGATGAACCGAGACTCAGCTCGGAACTCGGCTCGGTCCGAGTTTCATAGTGGGCTTACTCACCATAAACTTGGACTCGAAAAAAAATTCGTCCGAGTGTTAAACTTACCGCTTTCTGTTTTGTAAACGAAAAATGGGATCTTTTCATTTGCAAAGGGACAATTGGCCTAACTAAAACACACACAAAACTGAAATCATTACCACTTACTAGTTACAATTTCTTAGTGTCAACTAGAGCAACGCAAAAAGTCTGACAGTTGTGCAAGCTGTCCAATGGAAATAAAGAGAATGAGACTTTCGTAAATATTCCAAACTTGGACTGGGCAAAATTGTAAAATTCTTATCGGACTCGGCAAGAAATTCAAACTCCGTTCATCCAACAAATAGATGAGCTATGTGTCTCATTCTATGCCCGCATTGATCAGTTTCAGCATCGTACTTGCGCAGCGTTCATATTCATTCATTCGTTGGTTCGGTCGTTCCATCATTTAATCCCTTACTAACTGAGACATGTTTTGATTATTTCCTTCCGACCTGTAGTCGCTGCAGCGTGCTCTGCTAATAGTTGCTCATACTGTAGCTGTTTGCAAGCAGCCATAATTAGAATGTCTTACAACGTTGGTTGCTGAAAATTACAGGGATTTCAAGACTACGATAAATTAAGAAATGTTGGCAGTAGAAAATCGCAGCTGTGCTTGAGTAAGTCGTTCAACGAAGACTCCAATTGGTTGGATATACAGCTAGAATGCCAGTCTTCCGAACTCCAAGCACAACATGCACAACATACAAGATGCGAAAGAAAGAAACAAAAGGAGACCAAGGCTATGACAGATATCATAAAACCTCATAATTATAAATAACTACAATCCAGAAGAGATGTTCTACCTTGGTGGGAATTTAACTATGAAACGGAAATGGCTGTAGTAAGTAGCAAAGCCAGACCTCTCCCACTCCATTGGCGTCGGGATTGGCAATTTGTGTGTTGCATCCGTCCATTCCGACCCCAACGGAATCGATGCGGAATCTATCAAGCAAGCAACACGTGTGCGACCCTAAAACAGTAAAAAAAACAATGTAGTAACATTACGTAGCACCAATGTATACCAAAGTGGATTGAAAACAAATAGTGTGCGTGTTACGGGTCAGCCCTGCATGCCAACCCATATTACGTCACAATGGTTCACCGACGTATAGTTGACGACAGATACTTCACGACCAAATGTCAAAGTATTTGGTAAAATTGAAGCTGGATTGATGATAATAATGCTTGCTCAGGTAGAAGTTGGATTGATAAATGTCATTTTTTTATAGAGTAATATATATATATATATTTTCATATATATGAAAATGCCATTCTGCGCCTGTCGTCGGCCGTGTCGGTCGATTGATGGGGCTGTTGTCTAATTTATACGAATATTATCATCTAAATGCACAATGTGTGCAGTGACTTCAAAAATGTTGGTATCGCGTCAATTGATCCTCCGTCAATTGATCCCTCAAATATCTAGGCCGTGTGTCACAGACTTGCAGCTGAGACTTTTAGTGAGCAAAAGATTGATTTTACAGTTTTGCAAAATAACATTACAAAATAAATAATTAATGCCCAGGCTTCTTGTCACTCCGCACTGTAACCACTTACGACCGTTCGAAGATTCTTTTATATCTCAGAGCAATGGCTCATTTATCCCATGCATAGACGCTTACGCTTATGCTTTTATGCTGATAAACTAATCATATCATGAGTCCATGACTCTCAATTACATTTTTTTATTTTTTTCATCATTTTAACATTTCGTGTTTTTTACATCGTACTTTTAATAAATGGAGAAGGTCGCAAGTGGAACATGAATGTTGAATCGATTGGGCTGGGTTCAAAAGGCAGAGGATCAATTGAGAAATTCGACTAATCGATTAACCGAGAAATAGAGATTAATCGGACTAGGGTTAGGTTGAGGTTTGGGTTAATCGGGTTAATAATAAGTGTTGGATTAAGCGATTAATCGCGATTTTGTTCGATTGTTCGATTAGTAAGATTAGCTCGATAGTTCAGTTAGTATGTCCACGCATAGCTCGATTGTTCTGTGTGGCAAAGCTTTACTTGTGCGGCAGAGCTTTACTTGTGCGGCAGAGCTGTACTGCAATCACACGCGTCCACAAGTGACGGATAGTGGGTCGACATCTAGATAAAAGGGTCAGCTGCGACATAAGCAGGTAAATCATCCTGAAGAATCAGCAATAGCGGACCAATAGCGGCAGGGCTAGCAGTGTGTGGTGCGGGACGTGAGTGGTACCCGTCCTGCAATAAAGGAGATCTGTGTCTGGGCCCAGGCCGCCTTTTTAACTAAGCCTAATGCCCTCGCAGCCTTGTGGGTAGGTGCATGCACCAAACAGTGGCGGCGCTACATGGAAGCAAAATACGCAATTGCGTACCAAAAGAAAGATAAAAGATCAGTTTCTAACGAAATTTGTGTACATCTTTCAATATGTTTTAAATAAACACCATGTGCAGAACATGCGTATTGTCGCTATTGCGTGCCAAATTTTCAAAGCCAGCGCCGCCACAAGTACCAATGGCTAATTTTCCCATCCAAAAGAAGCTTGACGTCAAGACGGGCATTCCGTTATAAAAACATTTGCTCCAAACTGTTCAACGAATCTGATACCACTTTGGAATACGCGGCTGACCCATCCCTTGAGAGGGATTAATTCAAATCTGAAGATTAGTTCGATTGTATAATAATGATATTTAAAATAATAATGAAGCCGCAAACGGTCACACTCACACTGCACGTTTACCTGAGTATAGATATGCAGCTGATCAGAATTCTGAGATTTCCGACCCAAAAACATGCATTGTGTCGAATGCATGTTTTTATTTCTATTCATCATCATCATCACCATCGTCGTCATCATCATCAGCAGCAGCAGCATCAGCTACAACAACAACAACATCATCATCACCAGCAGCAGCATATTTTTAATCAACTCCTTCTCCTCATCGTCGTTTTCTTCTTCTTCCATTTCTGCTTCATTTATTCCTTCTTTTTGGGTGATTGGTGTTTGGCACAAGATGCTCACCCGATGATTCCGTCGAGCCATAAGCCATCAGGAGAGGCATATTCAGGCTGAGAAAGAAGTCGATGTCCGATCGCAGCATAAATCCTCCGGCTGCGATCATCTCACTGCATGCATCCACTCCCAGCGCTCGTCGCACATTCCGAAACAAAAGGCTATTTCCCAATGACCAACAGGCTGGCGGGTTTGTCCTGCAGAAGCACACGTCAACATCAAAACGGCAGTAGGGCCTACTCTGTATGTCTGCAATATGCGGCGTCGGCGTAGGTTTTAGATGCATGGATGGATGTAGGCAGAGATTAAATTATCGGGGTGGAATTTGTTAAATTCAACGCTTGTGAAGTAGAAACGGTTTCATAGAATGTAGAAAATTAACAAGTCCTGATGACAATAGGCCTATATTAAGCGGTTTCAACGTTCCGTTTGAATTTGAAAACCGATAACCGGAAACTCTAACAATAGTACATGGACCATCTATGAACTAAGATAAAAGCGTCCGTAGCCCTCTACCGACTGTTGTCTACACCACTTAATTTCTGCATGGGTGTAAGATCCAGTGTTGTATGCAAGACTTGAAACTTCAAGATCAAGACGAGACCGAGACAGTGAGGTGGCAAGACAGAGACCGAGACAGTGAGGTATCAAGACCGAGACCGAGACACTAGGTCCAAGACAGTACGAGACAGTAAAAGACACGTGATCCTATATAAAAGGCTATAAAATACTAATGCATCAGTTTTCGAGAATAAGGTTCATTTGTAATTTCAATTTGAAACTTATATACCATATATAGTACCAATTCCCGAGAACAGTTTTTATATTGCCGCGTTTTATCTTTTTAGATGTCTCTTCGTCGGCCCATCTTCTGAACAGTATAAAGAGAGCCTTTTTAGACACGTCCGAAATCTTCCTGGACGATTTTAAACAAGAAAATTTGATACCAAACTCCAAACGAAATTATAAATTTGCGCTTATTCTTAATCACCCTGATAAACTCGAAGTTGTTCCGATCGTTTTGATTATGGTTGTTTTATATCAATGACAAACGGCACACCATAGCTATTGTTTGTCAATAACTTCAAATTGCGTTAACGTAAACTTCACAATTTCAGGTTCTCTCTCAGACATTTTTCCTCTTTAATATAATTGAATTGATTTCAGTATCATGTCACTCGCGAGTTAACCAGAATTACCATTTCTCGTAAAATCCGGTTTTAGTTTTTAGCGCAAGATTTTAAGAGAGTGCGAAACTTATCGAGACCGCGTGTTCGAGAGACAGAACAATTGACTTCACTTCAATACAGTTTCTAAAAATTCGAGACTCTACCGCGAGACCGAGACCGAGACAACAAGTTTACGAGACCAAGACACTAAAAAACTGTCTCGAGGCGTCTCGAGACCGAAACACTGTCTCGAGACCATGCAACTCTGGTATGAACATGTGTAGGCGTTGTTATTGTTATTCTAAATAGGTACAATTTCAACAGTTTTCACCCCACTATTAACTTCTCAGCCCATCTAGTTAATTGTGGGTTAAACTCCCCAGTGCTAAGATCAGTGATCATAGTCTGCTGCGGATTGTCATTTTGAAATTCAACGAAAATCAAAAAAACAAAAATAGGGACAGAAAGATACAAGAAATGAAAGCCAGAGAGCCGCCTAAAGGCTGATGGACAAACAAGTAGACATACATTACACAGACACTCATGAAAGTGCCATTGCCTGGTGCTTACCTTGCCGTAGCGCCATATAAATTTAGCTTACGACTACATTAACGAATTTATTGAGTGATGTATGGATGCCATGGAGAGCATACTCACAGTCTTGTGCGATCATCGAAGGCCTTTCGACCGATCCTCATCGCCCATCTGCTTAGGGTACGCTTCAAGAAGTTGCAGTTATCCATTTTTACAATTAGCTCTCGGTGGATGTATTCGTAGAAAACTGTAGGACCGAAAAAGATCGTCGGGCGAATTTCTTGCAGAACACGTAGCAAAAGAGCCTTGATAATTACATCAATCCGAAACAATATATTAGGTAGAATTTTTGCACTAGGCAGACAAATTATATAGGTCAGACTATTTACAAAAGTGCAGATGTGATGTGCATGATGATGGGCGTGTGCACATAATTTATGGACAAAACTGCGATTTAGCCAAGATTGTTATGCATACATATGATACAGGGTTTTTGTTACAAACAGTAAGTAACAAATAATTACCCTTAACTGAGATCAAACTAATTTCATACTTTTCTGATCCCATAGAAAGGTCTCGCCAACACCTCTACCACATTTATATATTATAAATACTCCCAATACCCAGGTATTCTAGGCTAAATAGTTAGCAATGTACGTGGTACGTCAATTATCATGGACGGAACATAATTATTTTGGCAATAACATCAAAAATTGCGATGATCCTGAGAATATTTTCAAGAATTTCCAAGGCTTCACCTGCAAAAACAAGCTCGACCATATTATTAGAGTGAAGTATAGGGTTCAGCGTGCCATTGCAGGCGATCGTCAACGATTAGGAGCCTATGTATTTTGATTTTGGATGGCTGAATAACCTACTAATGATTGATTGAATGACTAATTGATTGATTGATTGAGATTGCGAGAATGAGATTGAGATTGCGCTGCTTGATTGATTTATTGATTGCAGTGCTTGGCCTTCAACGGATGCACGCCCAGCAAGCAGTCTAAACGACCAGTTCTTAGCAACTCGTGTCAAGGGGCCACGATTCGATTATCTATCGAATACAGACGAGAGTCTCGATTCGAATATTAAAACGTCACAGATTTCAACGTCATCTGTATGGAATAATCACATGTATAACTTTGCATTATGTTACGGGGAGGTATTTTGAAATCCGGACAAAGCAGTCCCTTGCACAGACACACAGCATAGAATGTGCAAGTGGAGCTTTTATCAAAAGACAGAACAAATTCCGCATCAACCCACACCTTGTTTCTGGTCATTGGAATTAAGTAGACGGTTGCTCCGAATCGGACGGCTATGTTGATGCCAACGGTAAGGCCGAATATCGAGCCGAGAGGTAGAAAGTTGACCATAGTTCCGTTTCCATCGCTCAACGTCAGATATCGGCCGATTGTGTTTGCTCCCCAAGCTAGCTGAATGTACAACACAAGGCCTTGGTTTTTGAGTCAATATCGGTAGGAAGATATTTTCATAAATGACCTGCAATCAAACGGCGTCTAATAGCAGTCTACAAACCTTTCAGCCAACACTTGTGTGATGCGGAAAGACTGAGCCTTAAAAACTACATCATGATGATAATGATGATGATGATGATGATTATGATGATGATGATGATGATGATGATGATGATGATGATGATGATGACGACGACGATGATGATGACGATGATGATGCTGAAGGACCATGTTTTAGATTCATATTCTGAAAAACTGGGAGTCACACACTTTATGTTCAAAGAATGTCTTGAACTCTTATTCTGAAAACAGTGACCTGAACTCTTGGAGTATTACAGTGACTTCGACTAATGCTTAAACACTTTGTCCAAGACTATTATTCTGAAAGACAGTGGTTTGAACTCCTGTACCGAAAAACTACATCTTAGACTTTAATAAGTATGTTATAGAAAATGTTATTCTGAAAGACTCTCAAGATGAAAAGCTATTTCCCAGATTATAATTGTTGCATTGAATGACTGTAGCATAGACTATCACTGTAGCATAGACTATCGTTCTGATATCCTATTACATAAGCTGTGTATGCTAAGAGGCTGTGTCTTAAACGATCATGCCGAAAGAGCCTGTTTTAATGTTGGGCAGAATATTGATCTAAAGTATGCGCTATATAAATAACAACTATAATACCCCATTATGATTATCAGACTACAGTCACCGCTGAAACTGTGACCATCTGCTTACTTACACAGATGTCATTTCATTGCATAACTATCCATCCTCCGCTTGACCCCTCGCCCCCGTATTTTTACATGGCACCGAAAAGAAACGAGAGGTTTGGCTATTGTGGACTTGATTCGCTATAACGCTGGTGAATAGACCTAATCTGATTTCCCAGACGTGGCTTTTGTGGGCGCTGAGAAATTTTCAGAGATTTACATTTCATTACATTACATCTGTTGTACCTTTGTATTCAACACAACCGCAAAGTAGGCCTACAACGGCATGGCAAAATAATTGTGCATTTTGTGAAACAAGCATGACATTTTTGCACAGACATTATAGCCTACTTGGACTTGGTCTATCTGCAGTGTTCTCCAATATCGCTGTTGCACTAGGGCCTACACATATTTATTGATCAGTTTTTCAGCATCAGTATCTTCTGGTGAAAAAACTGTCAATGTCTTGCAGCAAATCAAAAATCACCATCGTTCAACAATTGAACAACAACGGTTGAATATACTGAACGATGCCTACTTAATATAAACTGTGATATTGCACGAAAAGTAGGTTTCTCTAAAAATAATGTTATCTTTTGCGAAACAAAACGGACAAAAAGCATTTGTTAAATAAGAATGATCAAGTGAAATGTTATCTTCGATTCATACCTCTGGTCTATAGATAGATAGATAATTTAGGCCTTAACATTTGTGATATTAATTACGACGAAGAATCAGAAGAATGAGGAACCTAAATTTTGTGGATGGCTCGGTGTAAAGACTTCAAGTTACCCCCCATTTCAGGTTACCCCCGGTAATCTGAAATCGATTTCAGATTAAGCCCTCCGTGTTCACATTACACCCTATCTGAATGAGTCAAAATGTTAAATTGTTATGCTTTCAACTGATGATAACCAGTATGTTAAATAAAGCACGTAACACAAAAAGATAGAAGGCTAGTTTTAACGTGTGAAAAATAATATATAAAAGTCAAAGAAATGTAAAATGTGTGAAATCATTAATGGCTACACGAGATCAAAGTGCATCACATTGTAACATACAGACATAAGGTAATAAAGATTTAGCCTGGTGAAGAAAGTAGTGTAATTACAACATAAGTATACAACAACTCTCGATGTAACTTTTGACTTGATAATTCAATCCTCTACGTAACTCATCAAAAGTAACAAGAAGACTTAGCAAATGCTGCAAGTTCAAAGTGATGGTATATCCTGTTTGTGGTCTGATGGTAATTGTTACTTAACTTACTAGTTCCAATTAAATTAGCTGATATCATTTTTTACCAACCATTATGCCCACTTCTCTTTTATGCTTGGCTCCACATGAGTAATAGATGCTTATTTCTTGAGACACAATATTGCCACTCTAGGTCCATCGCATCTCACACTGCCCCAATATTTCAAGTTTGTATTCTTACATCTCTCTCACCACATGCGCCAATTTCCCTGTATCATAATGTTCTTACATTCCAGTATCCAATTTTTGACTTTCCTTTGGTCGTTAAGATTTGAGACTTCTGAGTCTTGGCTTCCTTTGGGCTTTCGCCACGACCCTTCACAGATGGGTTCATAACCCTCTCATCTTCTGACCGACCTGCCACGACAATGAGTTTGAGCTTTACATGTGTCTTTTCTGTTGCAAGATGTGGTTCCAGGCTAAGGACTGGGACTGCTGAACTGCAAGGCAGTGGAGTAGCTAGTTACCGGGGGTAACTGGAAATCAATTTCAAGTTACCGGGGGTTAGCCTGAAGCTCATTTCAGATTACCCGTGGAGTAATTTGAAATCGTAGGGGTAACTTGAAATCGCCTTCAAGTTACCCCCGGGGATAACTTGAATTCGATTTCATATTACACCCCGGTAACTTGAAATCGATTTACTAGGAGGTAAGGTGAATGGGGGATAATTTGAAATCGCTGCACCGGGCCTCCTCGAAACTCTGAAAGGACCTGGATTGAGCCCATCAATCCTCATCATTCTCTTGCCAACACAATCGTTATCATCATCATTGTCGTTATCATCTTCGTCGTCATCATCATCATCATCATCATCTCCATCTTCATCTTCATTATCATCATCATCATCATCATCGTCATCGTTATCGTCGTCGCCGTCGCCGTCGTCATCATCATCATCACCAACAACGTCATGATCATCCATGCCATCATCGTCTTCACTTCCAAAATTTATTCCACATTTATTATCGTCGTCTTCGCTGTTATCGTCATTTCGTTTTTTAATTATAAGGAACAGTCATTATCAACGTATCTTACGTTGTCGTGAGAAAGCATGACATTCTTAGGGATTCCGGTGCACCCGGCCTGAAAACATTAGACAGACGCTTTCAAAAGTGGGACTTACAGAAAGATCGATAGATGGATAAATTGGCAGTCACAGGCAGATACATTGATGAATATATAGATAGATAGATGGATGGATGGACGATGGATGGATTGATACATGAATAGATATGTTGGTTGGTAGGTAGGTTAGGTAGGTAGGTAGTTAGATGGATGAGAAGGTAGGTACATAGGTAGGTAGTTATGTGGGTAGGTAGGTAGGTAGATAGAAAGATTGTTAGATAAATAGATGGACGGACGGACAGACAGACAGGCATACACAAATAAATTGATAGATGGATGAATAGATAGTTAGATAGATAGATAGATAGATAGATAGATAGATAGATAGATAGATAGATAGATAGATAGATAGATAGATAGATAGATAGATAGATAGATAGATAGATAGATAGATAGATAGATAGATAGATAGATAGATAGATAGATAGATAGATAGATAGATAGATAGATAGATAGATAGATAGATAGATAGATAGATAGATAGATAGATAGATAGATAGATAGATAGATAGATAGATAGATAGATAGATAGATAGATAGATAGATATATAGATAGATAGATAGATAGATAGATAGATAGATAGATAGATAGATAGATAGATAGATAGATAGATAGATAGATAGATAGATAGATAGATAGATAGATAGATAGATAGATAGATAGATAGATAGATAGATAGATAGATAGATAGATAGATAGATAGATAGATAGATAGATAGATAGATAGATAGATAGATAGATAGAGTTTGACAGAGAGCCATACACAGACACATACAGACAGTCAAATAAATAGATGGGTAGCTGGATAAATATAGAGATATATGCTTACCGTCTGCATGACACAACAGCAGAGATTCGGTGCCTGTTGCATGGTTCGGGTTAATACAACATCTGCGGGAACATCATTCCCTATTTCCAGGAATGTCTTCCACTATCACAAGTAAATTAAAAAATATTACACCAGCTAGTTTTAACTAAACTACCCATGTTGACAATGGTGAAGTATTTACTACTATAATCACAATAATAATTATTGTCATTATGGGAAGTAATTGTAATTGCAATTGCAATTACTATTGTAATTGAAAACTTATATAGCGCCTATCGTAATCAGAGGCGCTTACGACATGTAATTATAGTACTAGTAGTAGGTCTAATAATTATAATAGTTATAATGGTCCTACGCACCTTCAGGATCCTTACTGTCATGTTTCCGCTACTAGCAATGCTGACAGGCCGCTGTGCTCTGCTTCGCAGGGTCTTTGTCTTGTTAATTTATCTCAAGCCTCTAATTGTATTGTATTTTATTGTATTGTATTTGAACATTTATAAAGCGCCTCTAGTAGGGTGAACCGTTCCGAAGCGTTCCGAAGCGCTGCCAGTGGGAAAGACCCCGCCAGAAGAAGTAGCTTTTGAGAAAAGCAAAATGAGGAATGCGAGACTGCCAGATAGAATTTGAGCGCGAACAGATAGCAAAAGCGCATTCTATAGAGAGGGACCAATTGAAGCAAAAGGTCGAGACTAAGCCATAGCTGTTCTAGTTCGAGGAACCAAAAGGTCAAGTCTACTGAATGAGCGAAGTGGACGGAGAGAGTAAGCTGAATGAGGCCGAAGTATTACATCAGCCAGGTATTTCGGAGCAAGACCCCGCTGAGCCTTGAAGATTAGAATGATTATCAGAATGAGCATTTTAAATTGTATTCGAGCATGGAGAGGGAGCCAGTGAAGTTAATCAAACATAAAGGTAGAGATGAGAAAGTAACGAGGTAAGCGAGCTATCAGTCTAGCAGCTGCCTTAAGTACTGACTGAAGAGGAGAGAGAGAGACGAACCTTTGGAAGAATAAGGAGAAGGGAATTACAGTAGTCAATTCTAGACATGCAAACATGAGACGAAAAAAACAAATATGCAAACATGAAACATTCTAGACATTCCAAACATGCAAAAGCATGAACCAAAGTAGTAAAGGTGGAGGAGGAGACAGGACGACGAATGACCCGGAGGAACCTTAGATGAAAATAGAAGGATCGTGTGAAATAAGAGACGTCTTCAACAAAAGTAAGTGAACTGTCAACGATAACACCCAGATCACGAACACTTGACGAGGAAGAGAAGAACGGGAACTCTTCACAGAGTAAAAACGAGATCAAGATTCTGACGCTGTAGAGGAGTACCAAACCAGATAAATTGAGTTTTTGAAGCATTGAGAGACAGGCGATTAGATGACAATCAGGAGTGAAGAAGGTTAGAGAGAGACTCAATACTCTCAACCAATAGCAAAGAGATGACCAGCAGCACCTCAGATTAAGAAAAGAGGAGATGTTAGCCGCAAAAAGGAAGAACAAGAGAGGACAGAGAACAGAGCCCTGAGGAAAACCCAATTTAACGTGAACCCATTGAGTTCCGGAGTCACCAGTAACAATTATTTGGGTTCGTTCAGAAAGGTATAAGCGAAACCAACAAAGGGGAAGACCTCTAAGGCCATAGGAGGTCTCAAGACTCTGGAGAAGGATATCATGATCGACCATTCGATCATGATATCAAACGCTTCTAAGACTTCATAGAGAGCCAAAAGAGTTACATCAGACCTATCAATAGCAGAATAGATTTCAGAAAGTAGGGATAGGAGGGTTGTCTCTGTGGAATGGTGAGCCCTAAAGCCAGGTTGAGTATTAGGAGGGAGTCCAGATCGTTTAAGATAAGGGAGGAACTGGAGAGACACAAGTCGTTCAAGCGTCTTAGAAAGAAAGGATGAATTTGATATTGGCCGATAGTAAAGCAAAGGTTGGTGTCAAGGTTTGGGTTTTTGAGCGAAAGAAAGACAAGGGACCATTTCTGAGAAGGAGGAACCTGTTGAATAAATATACCCGGAAAAGGGCAAGATCATCCAAAATGCCATTAATAATAAAAGCGGGTAGTGGATCAAGTTCACATGATTTCAAATTAACAGATGATAAAACTAGACGAAGGTCCGACTCCGTTATCAGTCGAAGGCCATCGAAGACAGTAGACGTTGTAGTAAACGTTGAAGGAGGAGCGTTAGCGGTCGAAGCAAATGCTGTCAGCATTTCAAGGAATTCAGTAGCAGTGAAAGCAGGTGTTTTACTGGAGCGAGAAGACCGGCCAAGTAGACCCGAGACAGATTAAGATCACAGACGTCTTGGATTCTTGGTGTTTTTGCGTGAGACCAACTAATGATGCAGTATCGTGCTTTTTTGGGCCCAGCTGCTTGTAATACCCTACCACTGGATCTTCGGCTGTTGCCTAGGAACTATCTATCCAATTTCTATACGTGTTTTACTCTTAAATAAGTCTTGTTTGGCAACGGATGGACTGATCTTTTGAAGGGAGACTATATCAAGTTTGACTGATTGATTTATGAATTTTTGAATAGTAGTAGTAGTAGTATCAATATTATTACTATTGGTTTGATCATTAAATGTAAGTATATATATATATATATATATATATATATATATAATATATGTTAACATATATTAAACAGACTATATCTCGTTTCTGGAATGCCTTCACGAAGCATATATCCAACGTTTTTGAACAGTTGTTCCCAAAACTTTCCAGGGCAAGGCACCCTTGATAAAAGTTAGTGAGTCAGCGGTCTTTCTTTCATTTATTTCCTTCTTATTGGTTCTTTATTTTAATGATTGGCGAAGTTTATTTAATTAAACAGTGACTATTTCTACTCTAACGCAGCCACTGTTCGCACTTTAACACTGCCAGTCTCAAGTCTGGATAGAGGAGGAGGGAGACGCTAATGACCTTTGATAGCACACAGTGTCGTTACACTGAAACTACTACTAACAAAGTAGTTATGTGACTAGACTTATGTCAGCTGCTAAAATTCATTTCTCACTGTATTTTTACATCTTAGTGCGCGGGACGCAGGTTGGAATAAGGGTATCAAATGATAATGATATTTAACTGAAGATATCTATCTTACTATGTGCAGATCGTCGAACGTGTCGGACTTGTCGAACACGTCGTGTCCATACTGAATGATGGACTTAAAATGTGGTAACTTCTTTCGCCATTCAAGCACCTGCTTTCTGTCTTTGATTGAATCGATAACCATCATGCGGCATTTAGCCGTTTTGACCAAATCATACGCAAATTTATCGGAAGTGTTGATGGTTAGAGGAACTGAAACACCTCTGGAAACATCAGGAAAACACTTTACTTCCTCAAAATAATATTTATAGGTAATTTCATCGCGATAATGATTAAACTATGTCTTCCACTCGAAACATCTAATGGCATCTAACGACTTTATGAACAGATCTTTTCACACCGAACACAAAGGGATGCAGATATTTAATTTATTTTCACTTAGAACATCGATTAACAGAACTTTTACTCCGAATATTAAGCAGTGAGTACTTTTTGACATCGAACATTGATAAGCAAAAGTTTTTCTCCAAACATTTTATATTATTCTGATCTAGAACAAGAATAAGCAAAACTATTTACTCCAAACATTAAGTAGTGCGAACTTTTTGACCTAGAGTATTGATAAGCAGAAATTTTGACTCCAAAATTAAGTAAAGCAGAACATTTTAACTTAGAAATTGATTAACAAAACTGCACTCGGGACATTATTGCATATCATTTCATCGCGGGACATTAACGAATAATATGCAATACCAAATAAGGGATACTTAATTATTGAATGAATAGCATGTTATAACAGATTCAACTGAAATTACCAATGTATCACAATTAAATAACACAAAACACGCTGATGTAACTAATGCGAACGAGTATTTGCCTCTAATGATAACGGTAATTGTAAACTCAAACTGCTGTCGTGCGTAGGGCACCAGCTTATTCAAGAGCGGCGTCATTATTTTATGTATTAGCTCAATAGTGAGATGCTTAGCTTACCCGGCAAAGATGATGCCGAAATGAGCAATGACAAATTCGATGGCATTTTGTCCGAGAATTCCAACACAGTGAAATCTCTGCAGGCCGAGCTGTGACATAAACACAGAGAACGTAATGGCGGTTCAACAACGCTTTGGACAAATAGACGGCTTATAGTTTTGGAATGTGCTTTGAAACGATATTCCCTCTCTGACTGGCTTTTTATTTTAACTGTAGGTGCGTCTGTTTCTTGGTGCATTTCTAAGATTTCTTTATCCATGCCTCTGATTCTCATTCACAAATTTACGTAGCATCTTTCAAGGCAGCTATTCAAAGGAGTTCCCAACTCAGAGCAACTTCAACATAAACAAGAACAGGAAAAAAGAAGAAGAAGAAAGAAGAGGAAGATAAAATAGAAGAAGAAGAAGACAAGAAGAATCATCTGAACACTCCAATAGATGCAGCCATGAAATGTTAACGACTTTATTGTTCTTAGTCTTTGCAAACGAGGTCATTTGGCTAGTCTTCTTTCTTGCCGTCTAATCATCTCACGCACAGTGTACGGGCAGAGCACGGTTAACTGAATTGGCTAGATCACGCCGCTGTAACATAAAATTAATCTGGACATTAATTTCTCCGCTGCCGGGGTTGAACCCTCAGCTTCTTGCACCACAGATCAGCAAATTCCTGGAATTCAGTCTCTGCATATCGAAATGCCAGGACGAATATTTTTAATGAAAAACAGTTCTTTTTCCGAATGATTTGCTCACCTTGATAAATCCCAGCGAGGCGTGTACAACTTGATCGAGAAGTTCCTTATATGATATTTTTACCCACTTTCCATCCACCATCGAAGCTAAAACACGAAACATAAAGATAGCCGGAATGGCAAATTGAAGTCTGGGAACCATCATCTTTAACAGGTTTCAATCATTCAATCAATGAATCAATCAATGTGCTTTGTTGATCATCATATCGACTCATGCGCATAGCAAGGACATTACATAATTATATTGCCATCAAACGGAAAAACTCAAAGGAGCATAAGGAGTGTTACGCTACCAAGGTCGCATATTTGCATTTATTATTAATAAATTAGAATAGTTGCACTTTCTTCAAGGATCTTTCACTCAAAGTAAAAACTGCTTCTTCACAAAGTCTATCCTAGACTTTCCATTCCCCTTTCTTCCCTTGCTGACAAATTTCTTAACCCTGGTCGATCCATTATAGCCTTCCGAACGTCTGCCTGCCAGTAGTAGAGAATTGGATACGCTGGCTCATTTTGCTGCTCGTGCGCGCATAGATAGGAACACGGACAAAGAGTCGGACAAAATGAGCCAACTTCTCCAATTCCCTACTACTCCTGCCTGACCTTTTACATGTAGATCTTGACCTCGAGAGTTAAACCATAGCTGTCATCAATCTTGTTTTAACCAAGCACACGTGAGGAAACTGGTTTCCGCAATCCAGAAGCTCCTAAGCTAGTTCCCGCTAGCTAAAATGATCTTATCTCGCTCAACGCGACATTATTCGGAGCAATACATCAAACTCTTGAAGCAAAATTTGGTTAATTTGCAAATGACAGCTATGATACTGGCATAAGAACTGAATACGACACAATATTAGTGCTGACAGCTCCAAAAATATTTTGATATTATGACATCCTCTTGTGAGAACGCTAGTCTCATTAAAGGCTTCGCGTATTCACTCCATTCGTTTAGTGGCGTTGACTTACCGTACGCCACCTTTTCTGGATGTCTGTTTACGGAGTCTCTTAGTACGGTCATCATAGTTATGGGCTTTTGAGCCAGAGGACCAGTCTTAGTAGTGCGCAGAGCCACCGGACGATCAAGACGCCACGACACGAAGTTCGTCGCGGGCAATGGTTCATCGGGATCTTAAATAAATATGGCGTACAAGTATTCAGACGTTGATAGTAAAAATAACAATTATAATGATGACAATAATGGGCCTAATGATGATGATGATAATGATTATTATAATAAAATATTTATATGATTATAATTATAATAAATATAATATTAATAGTAATAATGATAAAATTGCTAATAAAAATAGTATCAGTGACGATAGGCTTACGCTCAGGCCTAAGCCTATGCGCGCCACACCAGTACCAATATGGCGAAATGACGGAGCAAGAAGGACACCACGGTCTGGTCTGCAAACAATCTGGGGACGATCCAGCAGACACTTTACAATGAATGACGTCATATGGAGAGAGCGGTGTCCGCTCCAGAGAGCGGACACCCCAAGCACCAAGGAACCGCCTGGGATGTTTCGTAGTGGGGCGACGCTGATCCCATGGTCGCGTGGCAAATACATCGCCTGGAACGCCACCAGTCTCCATACATGCGCCGCATTATGCGTCCATCTCAGATCGTCATCACCAAACCACATCATTGCTAATGTGGTCAAACGACGGAGGTGAACTGGCCGCAGCACGAAAAACCACTAAATACGCAACATTCCCCGCTACGCACAGTGTTGCTAACATTGCACTAGAAACTATGGGGCCCATCAAAAAAGAAGGCAGTAAGTTCCTAACTGAGCTAAGCCGGCGATTGACAGTTGTGTGGGGGACCCGCTCGAGACAAGACATCTTTACCTGCGCCTTTCGATTCGCACGCAACGATATAGCGCCAGAACATTTGCACAGGTCATCAAGGTCGAGGACAACTAACCCCAGAGCAGAAAGCGCTTCTTAGGACAATAATAATAATAATAATAATAATAATAATAATAATAATAATAATAATAATAATAATAATAGTAATAGTAGTATAATAGTAGAGGAAGTTGGAGAAGACATAGAAGTAGTAACAATAATAATAATACATTGCAAAATGTGTTTGCTGTATTATAGCAAAAAGGTAGCCCGACTATCGGGTCCATTGGTCCATTTTATCTTCCCTTTTTCTCCTACTACTGATAATTATCATTATGCACTTTACTTACATTGTTCTTTCGTTGGGGTTAATTAAAACATATCGAACTGCATTGAATTGAATAAACACCAATGTCTTATCACAAACAGCAATGGTATGTAATATTCTGCGCTCGGTTGCTAGGCTTATTGGGCGGTTTCCTAAATTCTCCTCTGTTTCTGCATACATGCGCGATGCTTTGCATTGGCTTACAATGTCACAGCGAATCTCACACCGCTTTTCTGCTCCTGTTTCGCGGTTGTGCTCAATCTTACTTGCGTGATCTCTGCTGCCCAGTGTCTGACGTTGCAGCGCGTCGGGTGCTTCTCTCTGCGACGAGGGGTGAGCTTCTAGTTCCACGTGGTCGCTTGGCTATTAGGCAGCCCTGTGGTTTCTCGGTTGCGGGCCTTCATTATGGAATGATCTCCCATTTGAGCTCCGCTCATTGCTCGTGGCCCAACCGTCAAGTTTTCGTGAATCCCTCAAGTCTATTTTTATTTAGTCGTGGCAGGACTTGGAGCGCTCCTGAGTAGGTTTCTTGAAGGGGCGCTACATAAATGCTCAGAATTATTGAATAAACAATAATGGTATATTTTATCACAAGCAACAATGGTATGTATTATCTTAAACAACACTGGTATGTCTTATAATAAACAAAAATAACAACAATAGCATGTATTATCATAAACAACAATGGTAAGTTTGCCTACCTATTATACCCTCGAAGGATTGTGGTTCGTTTCCAACATCGTGTACATGCAGTGTTGTATGTCTTCTTGTCTTCGATCTGTTTGTACCGTCACTTGTCTTTGACTTTGACTCATCATGATCCGCCTTTTTCACATCCTTTGCATCTACTTTTTGGCTGACATGTTCTTTGTGTTCTATCGATTTGTCCGGTTTTTCTTTCATCGATGCATGTTTTGATTTCGCTTTCGGTTCATCTGACATGGTAAAAACTAGGCCCCTACGTATGCGATTCAATCTATTCTTGTCCTAGGCTGGCGGAAGACAAACGTTGCTGTCCAGAATTCTCCAGTTGTAACTTTAACGGTAACTATAACGCTAACGAGCACATCAGCAGTAATAGAATAATATGTTTCACTCATTCAAAAGTTATGTAGCACCCTTTCAAGGTAACTACTCAAAAGCGTTCTAAACTCAAGCCTGGACAAAAAAGTAAGCTTTCAAATAACCATTAAGAGTATTAATGGAGAGTATCAATGGAGTATCGATTTATGGAAGAAGCGTCACTCCAGAGTAAGGTCGTTCCAAACAAACCCTAGAGCCTACCACTGAGAATGCATGGCTTCGCACAGCTGCTGTACGAACCACAAGAATGTCCATCTCAACAGAGCAAAAGTAGCGACGAAGCCAGGCCTTCAATACTTGAAACGGTACATGTCCAGGTCCTAATGGCATCATTTTTATTTATTTATTACCGAAATTTGATACCGCTCTTCTTCCAATATTTTTTGCCCAGAAGTGCACACACAAGCCTCGACGGCGCAACTGCAGTTGTACTGCAGAGCAATGGTGCGCGAAGGACTTGCTCAAGTCCCTATACAGTGACTGACGCCTCGGACGAGGGTCGAACCCGCTCGTTCACCACACAATGAACGTTACGGGCTGACCGCTTTAACTGATCGGCCACGGTACCACATGGCAATTGTAATTGCACACTAATGTAGCGCTACAGCGGATAACAATATGAATGAGAGGCACTCCCAGCGCTAACCGATAGACGATGCAAAGCGTCATTAAGCACGAGGGTAATACATCATTCGGTCAAATACATATTACAGTAAATGCAACACTGACGTTAGACGTAGCAGTAACTATGATTATCGTGGTAATTTTTTTCAAGTGCTAATTCGTTTTTGCAATCGTAATCATGACTATTATCGTATTGTAACTTTCACGGCATTTAACTTGCATCGTT
Organism: Bimastos eiseni; assembly: GCA_959347315.1. Classification (NCBI taxonomy): domain Eukaryota; kingdom Metazoa; phylum Annelida; class Clitellata; order Crassiclitellata; family Lumbricidae; genus Bimastos; species Bimastos eiseni. The sequence continues at coordinate 5,053,349 of OY365810.1, read as the reverse complement.
GAATTGCCATACGTATAGTCGGTTTCAATCTCAATTAACGAGTTTCTCAGTGTTTACATGATGACGCCATGAACTTTTAATTCATGCGCTGTAGAAGTTACGAAATATTATAGTAAGTAGACCTATGTCACTAATTATGATACAAATTGTGGTGCCATTTAAATGTGCTACAAAATATAACTGTCGAAGAGTTTGTACTTTTATTCATTTCGACATAAACTGAATCTAAGCTACAAATAATTATCTTGGCAGAAAAACGTTGTTTGAATGATCGGGTTTGTTTTTTTGGGTATCGTGTCATCCCTCTTTCTTGATGTAACCATCATCTACTCACATCGATCCTTCAAAGAAACTGCACATATATCGTTTTCTTATCACAACTGCTACATGTATGCGATTGAAACGAAAAATGGCATTCTCTAAAAAATAACTGTGAAAGTATTCAAACAGGGCAATTGGTTCACATGAAAAACCAGAAACGTATTGAGCGTTACTTAGTGGGTAGGAGCAGAGCCCAAAGTTTTTTTTTCAAAATCGCTATGTCCAGTCTGAGGAAGACAGAAGCATGAAAAGCAGAAGGCAGAAGACGTGTTACTGTGTTTCTCTATAAGTTCCCTCCTTCCACGCTGTTGCAAATATAAATAAAGTTGTTGCAATTACCTTTCACAAACAGCAAATCCCTATCAGATCTCAACCTAAACGGTCATTTATATTAGCGATAAGTCTAGTAGTTGACTACGATAAGAAACGCTTCAAAATCGAAAAGCATAGTCCATCCGCGCAGTTTCAGAATCTAACAGTAAATTAAATCGTGTAACGTTACTATGGCAGCGCAAATATTCTACAACCGCTTGCGTCACGGACATTTATGCTTAGAAACTATAGTATAAAAACGTTAGTTGTTTTATTTATTATTGAAACAAACTTCACTCGACATTTACCCTATTGCAATTTTTAACCATTAAAATACGTCATAGATTTTGACCAACGGATAGACTGACTATTCTGTAAGTATTGTCTCGTTTCTGCCCTGATTGAATTTGAATTTCGCTTCAGCTACGTTTATTGGAGGAAGAAAATGGAAGACTTTCGATGTGTCGATGACGAAGGGACATATCAAAGCATTCGATTACATACTTTTTTCAGCCTCATTCTGAAATAGTTCTGTTTATTCGAAGACAGTCTTGATTCTTACAAAGAATTGACAAACTTAAGAGACATCCATTCATGGGTGTGAAATTCTAGCTCTTTCGCATCTAGCGGTGATCGAGGACTGCTTAAAAATGCCTCCCATGCAAATACCCCACTATTAATTGACGGTGTATTCATTCCTCAAGTCACTACAGTAAATTTCCGTGGTGTCATCATCGATCAAAATCTGATCTGGAAGAAAAATGTTTCTCAAGTATCAATAAAATTGGTCAAAAATATAAGTATTTTATTGCACATCTCATATAAGTTACCAATGCACATCTAAACCAACCTATATTAGGGGAAAGTACCACAAGACGCACACTGTACCCAAGACTGGGGGTGCCCCAGATTGGCCGATACAGAAACGCTGCAACGAATTTACATAATAAGTACATCATTTGTCCATAGTTATTTTGAATAAGCGTACTTTGTTTTCAAGGGGAAAGCGGTGAATCAAAAGAAAGATTAAGTCAGTTTCGAAGTTTTTCGAGTGTGAAACTAGCAAGGCTTTCCACAATGTTAGTTAACTCTTTTGAAATAATCGTTGCGTGTGCTTCTCGTCTGTTTTATCAGCTGTAAATGTGGCGATGTATATTTTGTTATATAATTGTCCTCTAGTTAGGTTGAGTCTGATCTCAATATATATAACAGATTCTACTCTCCTTGTATTCACTCGGGTTTTGACTAAGGTACTTCCTTAAGCTGATCTGCTGTTTTTAACTATTCTTTTACCTCAAGGGATATATAGGAGCGGTTTCTTTTAAGGAGTGGCTTTGCCTTTATAAGTTGATGCTAAATAGAATGGATCAGAGCGTTGTTGGCTGTTGTTTAATTATGACAGGTGTGTCTTCAGACAGTGATCTCATTTTGCGTATTTTGAAAAGCCATCGCTTCTCTTTTGGGCAGTTAATTAACCCCCTTAGAGTGGAATTGAATTTTTCTTAACTCTCGTCCAGCGTGGAATTATTATTAAGAAATTATTGAGTTTCAGTATTTTTTGCTAAAATGATACTTCTATTTATTTAAAAATCATCCAATAATTTTATTTTATTTTACCACCACACAAAGGAGATTTTTGGGATATCGAACAAAATTGGGGGTAGGCGATCCACACAAAATTTTCAGTGTGCTTTCGCTTGACAATGTCGTGAAACATGTCTTAGGTGATAAATAAATGGAATAATGCCAGCAGCTTCTGCGCATCAGTCACGTAAACCTTACTCCCATGTCCACCAGCCATATGATGGTACACGTACACGCGGAAAAAGGGTCCCTGTTGCACTCTGTGATAATTGAATTTATATTGCTAGCTCTCGTCGTTAGCAAACTCACAAAACCTAGAACTATTATGATGTCTCTGGTAGCAAAATCTGTCACACATACGACCACTTTCCTTTTGTAATAAAATGCCTTTCCCTCCCCAGACAAGCCGCAGTTATGACCTGCCACTTTGTCCTATAATAATTTGTATGGTGCCGGCGGTGGCCGTTTGCAGCCGGCAGAGATGACATAACTATGTCCAGGGTAAATAAGCAGGTGCCGCGATACACTCTACACAATAGCTGTGGTCTTCTGACATTTTCCAATGGTATGTACACGAGCAAAATGCCTATCCGTCTGCCACTCCGAGCTCAATCAAAGGGCCGTCCCATCTTGATTGTTTGTGAGCCCAAGCTTCTTCTGGCTCCGGTACTCCGCTGGTTTCCCTCCATTTGGCCTGAAGGGTCTCCAGGACAGAGTCTTTTTTGGGCTTTCCTCGCAGAATCCTTGTCTGGAGTATATCAGTTGCTGCGGCCGAAACCAAGAAGGCTGGAAGTGCCAGCGAAACCACTGATCGGATGCCTCTTTTGATGGGCAAGGTGGCTTGGAGCCAAATGCCTCTGAAACTGTTAATTTGTAGCCGAATAGCACAAACAAGAACACTGTAGGCCTACCAGAAAACTGTATTTTGTGTTCGATTTAATTTTAATCTTTTTTTAATCGAGAGCTTATTTTACACTAACGTCCGATTCGTGTAGCTGATGATGGTAATATTTTTGTGGTGAGTAATTGACATAGTGAGGCTGCGATTAACAAACAATTAAATCCAAAAATACACGTTATAGCATTCTCACCTAAACCTAAACCGATATTTTTGTGCAACATCTGAATTGAAGCCTTAGTTAGAAGTAGACAACTCTCAAGCTCACTCCAGCAGAATCTCAGATCGAAGATGCCTCAGCAATAATAGAGATATGGAACGACTAACTTTTGAGTATCGACATGATCATTATTTAAAATTATAAGGAGTAAAGAATTTTGCTTTGACTGGAAATTTAAAGAAATTATTCACTTAATTTGACGTCAAATTTATCTGACATTAATCTAAATTATAAACTTGAATCCCTTCGTTGTTTGATTCATTGTCAGCTACAAACAGGCGACCATTTGACTCATCCAGAAAAATTCTTTCTGGATGCCTCAATTCGTGACCATCTGTCACTGATAGAATCTCTTTCTTAAATTTCAAATCAGAATCCAATAACAACACTCGACTGTTGTTAAAATCAGCGACCATCAGAAATCCATTTCCATCGACAGACAAATACACTGGTTCATTCAATAGTCCGATGGTTGATCCACGTTCTCCACCACATGACTTCATAAGTTTCCCAGCTCCATCTACTACACATACTCTATGGAGATAATCGTCACCATGGCTGACCACGAAATGACCATTGGTCAGTTTTATCGCATGCAGCGGATGGTGAATGCCTGAGTCTAATGATAGACTAATTTCTCTGATCAACTGACCATCGGGTGAATATTCGTTTAATTTATTTTGCTTGTAAACAATTAAAATGATATTCGATTCATCTGTAACGGACAGACCCCATCCGCAAGCGTCTCCTGTTGACCATTTTATTATTAGATTTCCATTTGGACCAACTCTCAGAATTTTCATCGACTGATCGGGAGATTTGTAATCGAAGATGTAGAGACATTTATTTCTGTTGCAGGATACTATGTCAACTGGGTAAATTAACTTCTTCAACTTCCATCGACGACTGAAACTGAGTTGAATTGAATCGTAAACTTCAATCTCTGAACTCTCCTCACTCGTCACAAACAATTCATTGTCTAGGATCGTCAGTCCACTGATCGATTTATTCTTCTCTTCTGTGGCTTTTATTCGAATCGTCTGAACTAAGACAGGATTCAATTCGTATCGATGTCTTGCTGAAAGTAAAAATAAGACCTCAACAATAGTCTATTTAATATCATAACTATCGCATTATAACAGGCCTACTCTGTCTAAGAGACCACTAATATAATTAGACGCGAATGTTCATCAAGTATACCTGTTTCCGTCGTCCTTAGCTCTTTCACGAGTTTCTCGGTGCTGGTTTCTAATGGCATCACGTCTTCGGGTTCGTAATTGTTGGTTTGAAGTGAATTGTTGGTCGCTGTCACTGCATGAAATTTCAGCTTCAGTTCCTCATTTTTGGCCTGAAGTGCCTTAATAGCTATTCTATTGTTGTCCAACGCTTTTCTCAGTTTCTCTATCTCCGTATGATGATTAGCTTCCTTCTTTATCAGATGCACTCTCAAAGCCTCTACTCCTTTGTTCAAGTTAATTTTTAGCTGTTCAGTTGCTAAAAGCAAACTCTCTTTCTCTGTTCTTTCGATTTTTATTTCTTTTCTCAAGCGATCGATTTCTTTATTTAGTTCGGCAAATTGACTTCGCTTTTTTCTCTTCCTTGCCTTCAAGTCGCATTCATCTGAAACAAGATAACGGTTTACCTAACATTCATAAAATTCTCGCGATTACTGTGAATAACTTCATTAGTACTAAATGAACCAAGCGATGTCTAAGAGATCACTGTGAGCTCTAGCTATTGGACGTGAGACCAAGGACAGCGATCTATTAGTGGCCTCAAATGTGAAACAATGAAATACAGAATGCAGTCTAATTTGGTACGATGTGTATCCGACGCTATAATAGGATGAATGACTTTTCAACACAAACATAAGGCAGACGTTTGAACAGTTTATGCGATGATTAAAAGTCCATGACACTTACCTTCAATTTCACCAACCAAGTTTCCATAATCGTTCTCCATATAATGTTCGAGTTCGGATTTTCTAAAACATAATTTAAAGTTCATAATTTCTCGTTCATTTGATGGCTGGCATTCTTGTTGCAACAACTCGAGCACACTTTCAGTTAAGTCAAAAACTGCGCGACAGATATCGCTGGATGATCCATTTACCAATATACTTTTACAACACAAATTATAGCTTCCTAAGCATGATAGATAGGTATTAATTTCAGCAATTTTCACTTGAATTTCTTTCAATTTATCTTGTACTTTAGAACGCAGTCCTTGCAGTAGACAATGTGCATGCTTATCTGTCAGTCGTTTTATTTCATCCTTTCTCTTCTCTATTACACTTTCAAAGCTTTCCACACGTCGCTGCATTTCTTTCTTAGTTTTCATGATTTCCGCCTTTTTCGTCTGAACTTGAAAGATGCATTCATTTGTTGCTTTAATATTATTTTGCATCTGTTTCCGAAAGTCATCCACACATTTGTTAACATGAGAACCTTTATGGTTATTATGGTCCTCAATGAAGCAAATGGCACAGAGAACTCTTTTGCAGTCAGCACAATATACATCCAGAACCTTTTGCTCATGAACTTCACAAATACTTGTATTTGGAGCAAGATCGATCATCTTTTGTTGGTCACCGTTGTCTTGATTTATCTTAAACAATTCATGATTCTTCATAACTTTAAATTTTCCATGTTGTCCACAGCAATTTTCGCAGAACTTCTGACTACAATCAACACAGTATGTATCAGCTACGGGAATTTCTTTACCTGTGTCAACTCTGTTATCTTCTAGGCATGCATCACATAGAGCTCTTGAAGACACCCACTGATCTGAAACATTTGCCATTTGTACCAACTTCACAATAAAAATATGCATAGAGAGTCTGTTAAATCCTTCTTGTGGAATCTTGTGCTGGTCTGTACAGATTGGACAAGGGTTCTCATCTCCAGAACCTTTATCACTTTTAAGCCTGGTCTCTTGGATATATTTCATGTACAATGTATGAAGGCGCTTCAACGTCTTTGGATCCGTGTAGACATCACTGCCATTAAACCATGCATTAAAATCATCGAACTCTTCAATTTTCTTATCATCACGGTTGAGCTCATTAGCAGCCATCTTTTCTCGAAGTCCAAAATTCAACGTCACCTTCGATTTCGATATTGGCAGTACTGCGCTATTTTTATCAACTACCGGTACGCACGACATTGACCTAACAGAATATTCTTTCCTACCAATACATCTGAACGCTGTAGATTCTATTTGGTGATGGCACCAAGTATGTCTAGATGTCGAATCAATTTGCTATGGGGCCTACTTGAAGTTATGGATAACACGCTTACGATCAAATTATATTCATACTGCGAGCGCCTAAGCGATCAGCTATTAATAGGCCAATCTAAATTTCCTTGCTGCTGCGCATCCACCAGCAGTAGCGCTTCATATATCCCAAGATCCATGAATGAGAATAACATCCAAATCCGGCGCAATAGATGCTCTGAAGTTTGGTCTCAAAGTATTCACTTAGGTCTAATGTTCAACTCCAAATTTTTAGAATGCGTAAGCGAAAAAAATTAATTTGTCAATTTCGAAATTTGCATTGAACCAAAACGTATTTTGACTCCAAAACGTATAAATTAATTTTAAAGCAAATTGTCAAAACATCCTCTCTGACACAGATGATCTAATGAAGCAGATAACTCGGCACTTTTATGCTTGATCTATCGATTTTTTTGACAGTTAAATTGGATCTTGTATGGTATATGTAGGCCTACTCTTAGTTTCATGTTGTTGATCCAAGCTTCTTTTCAGCGTGAGCAATTTTGATGAATCTAACCTCTATTTAGGCAAACATTGTTGTTATTAATCCACCTTCTATGTCAGCAGGCATTATTTTCATCTATATAATTATCACATATTTAAGAATTACTTTCATAAATCCAATTGCTATTTAAATCAAGCATCAATAGCATCAATTCAACTTCCATTTTATTATTTTTGCCGCGAATACAATGGGTAGTAATAACCTATTGATCGTTAACCATTTTGTCGTCAAGTATTTGTCAGTGAACCAGTTGATATCGTATTTTACGGGATTGACCTACCTCTGGTCACGAATTCTGATAAACTGCTGTATGATCTGGTGGAAGTTTATCTGCTCTAGTAACCACTGGATAATATACTTCTCAAGCGGCACGCTTGAGAAGTACATTGTCTACCCTAGTGATTACTCAGCATTTATTGTTATGCTACAATAAACAGTTTTATTTCTTATTAAATGGTTTAGTTCAAGCATGTAATGTCGATGTCACCATGAAGCTAGGATAAAATTTGTTGATCTGTAAATAGGTGCTAGGTTGCTCAAATGAACATTGACTAGCCTTACTTTTTCTGCACATAATTATGCGTTAAAGCACTATTACATTAATAATCTTTGGAGCAATAAATTAACGGATAAATGAGTGAATTAAACGAATGAAACAATTCAGTACAAAGCCACTATAGCAGTATAGTCTTGCTTTGTCCAGAACAAGACAGGTCACTACAATAAACTGTATTGGTATACATACACGATATACAATACATAGTAAATTTATAATTATTTATAATAATATATTATATTATTATAATAATCTTCGTTCAATATAAAACTGATGAATCACAATATGATTACAAGTTGGCTACACTAAGAACTGAAGATGACAAATCACTACAGAAGCAAATTTAACAGTAGGCCTACGGCAGCCATGATTGCTCTGCTCCTTTAATGTGTTGTCTAGTACTCTAAGCCTCCCGTTCATTATGGTTACATCATCATTTACGATGATCATCTTTATTAAGCAATGACGATAATACTGCCCTATGCAGTTTAAAAAGCATGAATAAATTGCCACTACACGAGCCTTCAAACTTAAATTACTATCTAGTATCACTTTCAAACGCGATATATATCAAATTATGTCAGCAATTATAACCTGAATAACGTAGTCGATATCTTACTCAACGGTCCATTCTATCGAATATCTATAGAATATTTGATATGATTTTCGTTTATTTCTAACCTATTTATTTGTACATGTCGTGCGTTTGCAGATATCTGATTAAAGAATATACTTACTTACTTACTTAATGAAAACAATCTGACAAAAACGTAGAAATGCTAGCATGAGTGACAGTAAACGGTAATTGTAGCTAAAATTAATAACAAACTAGTAAATGTCTTGATACAATGATCTGGGGATAAATTGAGAGTAGTTTTTCGGAGGGAGAAATATTATAAATATAACTAGTGCCTAAATGTACCATTCAGCGTTGTTCTCCATTGTTGATAATGTCTAGTTTTCTATCAGATCTACCTGGCATTAAATATCAAAACTTGGCCATCGAAGAATTTGTCACTGCAGTCAGCCACAAACAACTGACTATTTGTCTCATTCAACAGTAAAGCACGCGGACATCGCAATTTATCTTTCTTTGCGAGCAGCTCAACAGTGAACTCGAGACGGGAATTTAGCATCAAAACGCGTCCATTTTCTCGATCCGTGACCAATATGTTATCGTTTCTGTCCACCGTCAAATAAGTGGGAAAGTTGACGTTCTCAGCACCAGAACCTCTTACTCCTCCGAACGACTTAATAAGGATCCCGTCATCGCTGACGATGCATACTCTGTGGGTAGGTTCATTGGTTGTGCCATGACAGACCGCAAGAAGCCCGTTGCTCAGCCTAACACCGTGAATTGGATATATGCCTCTGGTATTTACTTGAAAGACAACGATCCAATTCGGAGTGTACTCGACAATTTTTCGACTTCTGTGGAAAGTCACAAGAACGTTGGAGTCTCTCGTCAAAAACAATCGACACTCATCGTCTACTAAACGCAATTGTTGTATGCAGTCTTTTCCATTGATATCAAGTCTCACCATTTTGTTTTCAAGACCTCTGTCCGTCCAGTCAACGATGTAGAGACATTTGTTTTTGTCGCATGCTACAATATCTCCAGGGTCAATGAAGCCATGCAGCTGAATTTTTCGAATATATTTAAATGTCGACATATCATAGACTTCAATCTCTGGGTGTCTATCACTGATGAGGAACAATTCCTTGTCTAAAACGGCCACTCCACACACACCAACGTTTTTAGATCCTTGACTTGCGAGGGTTTTGATCGTATGACGTGGCTCGACTTTGTAATCGATGGGATCTGTAGCAAACGAGAGTTTAAAAGCAATTTAATAGAAATCAGGAATGTATTTGACCATAGAAGCTCAGCATTTTGGCACTAGAAATTCCTTATGAATATGTGCTATGAATGAACAATGGTAACGATTGTGAAATGTTCACATTCGCTTGAGTATCGAGTTTATCAAAAAGCACATCGCATATATTCATAAAATCAGTGGCTACTTTTGTCAAAGAATGCTAACAACATTCTCAATCGCATAGGATTCGCTTAAATCGGTGGTTCTCAGCCTCTTTGCGCCAAGGTACATTTGTGCTAAACATAATTAAATGATAGCTTACATTACAACTTGTTAGAATTTTAGAGCATCAGAAGAAATATTAGCTGTCTTATAAACAGAAACATTTCACTATTTCATTAAAATAGATAGATTATATTTTAGCTTCATTCGAATACGATTATTATTGATTTTGAATTTGATTTGTTAATAGCGTCGCGGCACACTTTACGGTGAGTTTTTGCACACCGGTTGACAACCAATAGCCTAAATGGTTTTCAACATCACCTAAGGAGATTCGATTTAGCCTTGAAACCATCACAAAGTCTTGAATAATATATTCAAAATACATTTTCGGATGCATTTGAGTTTATTCCGATTTAAATTGATGCGACAACCACCGTTTGATGCCCTTAAAACAGTTATTTTTATCAAATCGTTAGACAGTTTTGCCTAGAGCGCTTGTATTTTTGGATAATTTTGTACGCTATTCTAAGTGATGCATCATTTTCCGAAGTTGACTGAAATCTAGCAGAATCTTCTTAAATTCATGTGAAAATTCTAAACATCCCAATGTCAGTTGGACATTTCCATTTGGTCCTATTACAACCGACATCATCAGAAGAAACCTAATTTGTACGGTTTCATAAAAATAAGCAGAGCAGATCGAATATAAACAAATACCTTTTGGAGGCAAGCATAAGCTGTGACCTAGTTCGCAATTTATGCTGTAAAGTCGTTTTACTTTCTCGTCTAAGGCTGCCTTCTCGCGCTCTAACTTCTCCAGTTTCTCTTTAAGTTCATTCGCTTCTGAAAGTCACAACAGAAATCAATCACATGATCTCATAACTCTTAGAAGGTCTTCGACACATCGCAAATTATTTAAAAGTCTGCGTCGGCTAGTCAATTGTCTGGCGACATTTTATGGTTGCTAGGGTTGATGGCATCACCCTCCTCGTTTATTCAGCTTTAGCACCACAGGAAAGCGATGTTGCTAGTTTTAAGTTCTCGGAGAGTCACGAACTCTTGAATGAATACGGACGATATAGTATATTTTTGATTTAAAGACATGCAGAAAGTGGGCATGGATCGTATGGTTAGAGAAATGATATAAATGCATTGTAATCTAAAGAGAAAGAAAGAAATTGGAAATAGTTGCATTTTTCAGTTACTTGTTACCACATTGTTAACTTTGTGATCAGATAACTATGTCTTAAGAACATTAAAAACGTTATTAAACCGGTAATCAAAATATCATTGCTTCGCTGAGATAGGAAAAAGGTGGGTGGAGATGCAGTGAGCTTAGGTAAATTGTCATAACTTAACTAATTAACTACTAGCTGCATTGGTTACTCATTCACTTTTAGCAAGCCCTCGTTGTCAATGTGTCCAAGTAAAGTCAAGTATAATGAAATTGAACCACTCTAAGTATGGTGTTAAGATGTGGCAATGTGAAGTAAGAGACACTTCAGGTGAAGTAAGCTAAGGCAAGACGTGTCTTGTATGGCATTACAATCAAACATCATAAGAACCAACATCTATCAGCATTAGTAAGCTGCCTCGTTATTAGTGAGATAATGTACTTAAATAATTAAAATGAAGCATGTTCTCTGAAAATTTCATAAGTGAGATATTGCGAGTACAGGCAGATTTATCTACTCATAATTCATGCATGAAGGCCTATTCATCTCAAAGTTTCTATTTTCATACCCAAACTGAGCTACAATTCGGCTGTGTTTAGACCCTGGGTTAATCACATTTGTAGTTCGATATCTTTGGATATTTTTTTTTCAAAACGACCATAATTGTGCTGCAGAATATTTAAAAAGAATCAAGGTCCTACAGTTAGAATCAAACGAAATTGTTCAATAATTATTTTAAATGCAAACCTAAACTTTTGTTGAACAATTCGGTGTCGAGATCAGCAAGTTGCTTCTGCAATTTTTCAATCTTCCTCTTGCCTTGAACAAAGAACACACTTTAGTCTATAGACTTGTCGAAAATGAAAACCTACGTGCATTGGATAGTGCTTACGACGAAATAAAATAAAAAGATAGCCTAAACCCTATAAGATTGTTTGCGAGAATCCACATCGTAGTGCGAAGTTAAGGCTGCTTTTCTCTATTGTGGACAATGTTGAACGACATTCATTGTATGTCTGAATATCTTTTCACGTTATAATACTAGATTTAACAATTAGACGTGTAGATGGTTTTTTTAAGTGGTCATAATATTGCTCAAAGATTCAGAATATTGACTAAGATTTCTCCTATAGAAGCAGCACTTCTGTGCCATCTGCTAGTAACAGTAATTTCTTGAGATCAATAAAAATAACCGCACAGAATAATTGAGAACAGTTTATACTTGTCTCCAGTTCGTTAATGAGACTTTCATTTGGCAATTGTATGAGTCCGTCGCCCTCTACAAAGAACATGTAACAACCCTAAACAAAGTTTATAATGCTTGAACAAAATTGCTCAAATCTAGACTGAAACATCACTTAGTCAAATCTGCATCCGTTGAATAGCTCCAATATACATGTATGTTGCTAAGCCGGTCATGAAATATATTCTACGAGTATATAGATTAGTACTTTTAATGATAATGAAGAAAACAATGAACATTGTGATACTTGTGATACTGCCACTGTTCCTAATACCACTATACTGTTGTACCTGCTACTACATGTAGGCCTACCCATACCACAACAATAACACCAACAATCGACAATATTCATAATAATAATAATAATAATAATAAATAGCTCATGTAGCTCATATTCCACCTGTAACTTCTACTTCAATTAACAATAAAGGCGGTGATAGCGAGACATAAATTATATCAACCACGCCTACAATGCCAGAAATCGTTTTCTCACCTACGTAACTAACTCTTAGCAACATTTGATCAGAGAAAAACGGTAATATTGGGTGTCAGCGTAATTAATTATTTCCATTTCGTCTTCTTAGTTTTTGGCTTAATAAATTATAAACGCTAATAATGTACAGTCTTCCCATTGAACTGTAGTACATTCGGTTTAAGCATAAATCTAATCATCAGTCCAGGTTCAAGCTATATGCAATTATTTTCATCAATCCAGCTTTCATTTGAACGGCACTCCCTCATCAAGAGTTTAGGCTCGTTTTTTAAACTATTTGTCAAGCATTCCAACAGGAAATAATGAAATACTTTAAAACCTCATAGGATTAACATGGCAATAATTAATTACGTCAAAACCCAAGATCACCGGAAAAACTATGCAGACATACTATGTAAATGCCCGAACTGCTTGTTTCTGCTTAAAAGATTACAACCCCAACTGCGTTTAGAAATAATTAATGATACATTTCGACCAAACCATGTGATTGATCTAATGAAACAAAATCAACAGAAATATTAATAGCGCAGCTCTAGATTTTACTGTTGGATTGTCGGATTTGCGCATAAGCAGAAATATTCGAAGGAGTGACTAATGCTGGCCGTTGCGTGTAGCAAATATCATGTTATGTATGACATTAATATTGTGTTTGTACCATTCAGTGTTCCCAGTCCGTCGAATTCGTCAAATGAATCGTCATTTGTTTCTTTTAATTCTAAATGATTGTTTCCTTGGAACACAAAACATGGAGTTAAGCAAATCCAAACTCACCAAAGAAATCAGATAAGAAAAACATGCATAGCTTCTGTCAAAGCAATCCAAGCATTTAATACATTTAATAATGTTAGTCACTTCAACGCAAAACACAGGCGAAGAGGGAAAATAGATAACAAAAAAGTATGCCTGGTTTCTATCAGAATAATTCTTGCATTTATAACATTAACCCTTACGACTCCTAAGGCCGCTGTGAGCGGCCAATTATAAAGCGCTAGCTAAGTAATTGGAGGGGTGAGGGTTAAAGAATTATTAGTCGCAACAATGCAAGACGCAGAGATTAGTGTGAGAAATAGAGTTGCTACCATCAATAGCCACACGAGTTAATTTTGTAATTGCAATAAGGCAGCAAGATTCTTGTTCAAATACTATTCATGCGGTTATTGACGGATATCTGAAAAGCATGCGATTGATGCATTATTTGACTCATTGTTGCATTAGAAACCTCGAGAGAGTGGTTCAGTCATTGGTTCTTCTCAATCCAAGTGATGAACAGTGGCGTAGCTAAAGGGGGCGAGGGGGCGGACCGCCCCGGGTGACAGCATATGGAGGGTGACACTATGTCACCTCCAACAAAATTTTTCAGCCAGGCTAAGGTGCGAAAATAGTCTGAAAATAGAATTGTGAAAAAAACCCAACCAACACAGGAAATGTGACCGTTATGACGTCACATATTTCGAATTTGAATCTATCAACCGTCGAAAATATTGTCTGAGCGAGTACAGCTCTTTTGGTGAGTCATTTTTCTTATATTTTTTTTATAATTTATGTCGAACAATGTTCGAAATAAATGACGACCATGGCTTTGTCGAATTATATGAAAGAACGTCGACGACAGCATAATATCAATGGAAGCTGTCGAAAGAAGACAGCTTCCATTGATATTATGCTGGGCATGTACAGTCCGCAAGATGCAAGGATGTACATTTGACAAAGCAGTTGTTTACCATTTACAAACTACAATGGACATTTATGAAATTTTCGTCAAATTTATAGGACTAAAAAACATTGTGCCAACGACGAAGAAATACAGTTGTCTGTTACCAAGCTCACAGCCGTGTATGATGAGCTGTCTGAAGAAATGCTTTGTCTAGAAATACCACGTTTAAGGCGACACCTACAAGCAGCCGAAATAAACTTGGAGGAAGCCAAGCACTGGACTGTACTGCAATTCCTACGGTTTATCATCAAGTGGGACTTTGTTGAATCATTGCCATATCTTACGCTGACTCTAAGATTCTTTCTGACAGTATGTGTTTCTGTGGCATCGTGTGAAAGAAGTTTCTCCAAAATGAAACTTATAAAAAATTACCTCCGGTCAACCATGAGCCAGTCGAGATTGTCGGATCTGGCTGTTCTGTCCATTGAACACGAGCTTACAAGACAAATAGATTTTGACGATGTCATTGACCTGTTTGCCACAATGAAAACAAGAAGACATTCCTTCTAGGACTATAGTGTCGAAGGACATTCTTTTGGTCTGTGCATTGCCGTGTTTTGCATTTAGATGTTCTGAAAGTGAACAGTTGCATTTTAAAAATCTTTGGATTTGAACTATTTGTTTTGTGGTATTGGATTCGGATTTTGTCTTGGATCATACATGTAAGCAGTAACGTACCGGTCAGTAGAGTAAAGTAGAGCCTAGAGGTAGAGTATGTAGGAAAATTTAGCAACACCTAACCATTCAGCATAGGGTCGTGTGGGGTCACTGGGGTTACATTTGAACGGACCGCCCCGGGTGACGTTTACTCTAGCTACGCCACTGGTGATGAATGAATGTGTCATTAGACATTAAATTTTAAGCTTCTACTATTTCACACAGGGTTTTATCTGTCGCATTTAAAATTTAAATCCGACAGAAATTTTGTGAAATAGTAAAGACGAATCATGCAGCCATTATCTCTTCAGGAATTTTGTAAAACACCATGCACGACCATGAGACGTTATTTGCTCCGAATGTCTGGTTTCATTGGCTGCTGTGTAAAAGCCTTTCGATTACATGGATTTCATTGGACCAGGTAAGATCAGGTGTTAATACATCTCTACAGGTTACACTACATTCAAACGAATTCAGATTAGGTTTAATACCATCCATGTTTTGTGTTTCAGCTGGAATGTCATTTTGATTGATCACTGGGTAGGACAAGTCTGGCTTATGATCTAGAACCAAATAAAAATGCATGCAGTGAATCAAAGTCTGATTTTTAGAATAATGATGAAGATTTATTTGACAGTTGCTATTAGTTTTAAAACAGTTGACAGATGTGTGTACTATTTAGGTAAGTCGCTAACGTAGTTACACACTGTGGTCATGTGCACAGTGGTCTAAGCAATTTGTTGCAGATTCTTGTTTTATATGGACTTAAGGTGACGAAACAGTGCTCTTGGAATATGCGTCAACATAGCGTTTATTTTATATGGCAATGCCCACATGGTCTGAATCGGCGCTTGCAACGATAAGCGGTGACGCTGCGATTCGTAAATAAAAAGAAGTAGGATGTTAACGTTTTGTGAATCGCGAAGACCATATCTAATAGAGCAACGCAATTTTCATACACAAGTGATGCTCTATAAGCGTTATCTGACTTTTATCTGTATCAAGAACTTATATCCCCACGTAATTGTAACTGGATATTTATATGGCGCTACTGTGAGAAACTAATCAGATGAAATTGATCATTGAGACAAAGATAATTTTGTACGACCGTCCGGTAGACCAGACTGAACGCCTAACAGAAGGAAGCAGAATATACATCAGGTATTCTATATACGACATTATTACCGCATTCCTTTTGCATTCTTTTTTTAAAGTTCAAGTAAAGCCAACTCACTAGTCCAACTCTCTATATATACCCACTTAATATATACTTAATATATATCATGATTGTGAGGCATAGTTGACTGTGGCTGAAAAGGATCACATCAGTGCAACGACCTTTTATTTTTATTGTCCCGTATCTTGTCTTGTTAATCATTTCTCGACCCACAAAGTACCGAATAATTGCCTCCTGGTGTTTATTGTAAAGGAGACTGTGATGTACTATAACAAGGTCTGTGATTAAACAATGACTTGTCTCAGCGTTGCCTGATTTCACCCACCAGTCAGCGGCGTTTATCGGACCGTGTTGATGAGGCTGCCGTTATGTGGGTAGTCACATTTAAACGGCCAACCCGTCTTACCTGACGTATATCTCGTGAGCAAGCTGTTGCCCTGGCTCAATATTAGAGAAATATTTTATAAATTTATGGCTTACAACAATGAATCACTTACTATGTTTCGCTTTGGGTTTGCGCCCCTTGATCAAACAGACCACTAGACCAAGGATGCAGACGAGAAGCAGCACACCCAGTATCACCAAAACGATAATAAGTATTGTGCAATGCGATGCTGAAACGAATTTAAACAATATTAATAGAAACTATCTAAATGCAGGTTCATCATGATATTTACGTGGGTGTTGAGAAAATATATAATACAGGCATTGTGACAGTACTTAGTCTCGTCGTCACTATAAATATGTTTAAGCGGGTCCTATGCAGTCCTTTTGAATTGATTAACTGCATGTACGCGTACAAGACCCACGGTCATCTACGACGTTTAGAGACTGTTCCTTCTTTAATATACTACATTGTATAGCAAGTTATGCAGTTGTTATTTTATCTGCAGGCAAAACAGTTAAGTCTTTTGTGTTGCTCTGAGTCGCATCCCAACCTCCCGATTTGTATAACTTCATCACACAAGCGGAAACCCAGTACTGAATCTAGTGAATTGCTCGTATCACCACGTCTTACTTGTTCAGGGGGTAGCCACTTTATCTGTAGTATTTTTATTTTTTTAATTGCAATTTTTCAATTATTATAATTTTTTTATAATTTTTTTATTCCCCTAGATACATAATTATGATCCCTCGGGATCAAAAAAATTAGGGGGCATTGTTGCGGAATGGCTAGTCTTCGCAGATGGTTTATATATTATTATTATTATTATTATTATCATCATCATCATTATCATCAGCAGCAGCATCATAATCATCATCATCATATTTCAAAGAACAGAAACAAGCAATGAGTCGCTTGAATACAGACCTATTTTGCATTCAAAAACGCTGTAATTCAACTGACCTTTGCACGATGATGTTTCTAAAGCTGAATGTTCCACTGTTGGGTCAAGAATTGCAGTTCTGTTATCTGATGTTCCACAAGCAATGAAAACAGATGTTTTTATAAGTTAGAAAAAATTGCAAACACTATTGAGATGCGCCAATAGGGGCCTACACAAGCTGCTTTGAGACAGTTGACGAAATATTATTATTTCTTTGGAAATTATAATGGATCTTATTCTAAGTGATGCATTATGTAATTACATTTTCCGAAGTTGACTCAAATCTAACAGAACCTTTTTAAATTGACGTGAAAATTCTAAACATCCCAATGTCAGTTGGAAATCTCCATTTGGTCCTGTTACAACCGACATTTTCAGAAGAAACCTAATTTGTACAGCTTTATAAAAAATACGTATAGAGCAAATGGAATGGGAATGTACACAATTAGATGTGTAAGTAATCGAACAATATTATTATAATCATTGATAAGCAATGCATAAAAACCTAGCTAGAATCATCCTACCATCATTCCAAAACATAGGCCACGTCAGTCCAAGGTAAATGCCTGAAACTTATGACAGAGTTTACGTTGCATTCGACGCCATATAAACAGATTTCACATAAATAATTGCAGTAATTGAGGATTGTTACAATAGCGCACACTGATCGTTGGTTTACTGACCGCTTGGAACATAAACCAGCATTGCTGAAACGAAGCATCGCTTCCCTCCGATGTCACACTCTGATTCGCATCTATAGATTCCGGGTATTTCTGCAGTTACGTTTGACTGGCTCCAGAGAACTGTACTGGAACCATCAAATGCATTCCAGATCCATCGGTTGTTGCACTTTTCGCTACTGTTCGTTTTACAACTCAGTTTGTCGTTTATCGATTTCTCAGTTATACGGAAATCATTAAACGAATCTAAAACATAAATTATTATAAAATACAGCATATGTAAGTGAGCAATTAAGCAGCGCCTGATGAGCACAAAACAGATGCTCACGAGGTCCAATGTGATACCCAGAATAGCGATCAACAGCTGTGTACTGGTTAATGCTATGTATTGTTACATATACGACCTTAAATATAATGTGATATTATTAGCACAATGAAACATCATGTGATATACCAAGGCAGATGGACCACCCATCAGATTCGCATTTATATGTGATACTGGTCGCGTCTTGAAAAAATAAAAATAATATATTATTATTATTGTTATTATTATTCCTCGGAATTCAGTAATATGTTGATTACATAATCAACAGATAGTAATTATAAATGTTAAATAATAAATAAAGTATAAAATTATAAATTATAATTACATGAAAATATGGAAATAGACAGAAGTGCACAGATAATGTGTATTTAATCGTTTCATATGCACTACAGAAATGTAACGGTAGCGCCGTAATGCATAATGCTATGTATTGTTACATATACGACCTTAAATATAATGTGATATTATTAGCACAATGAAACATCATGTGATATACCAAGGCAGATGGACCACCCATCAGATTCGCATTTATATGTGATACTGGTCGCGTCTTGAAAAAATAAAAATAATATATTATTATTATTGTTATTATTATTCCTCGGAATTCAGTAATATGTTGATTACATAATCAACAGATAGTAATTATAAATGTTAAATAATAAATAAAGTATAAAATTATAAATTATAATTACATGAAAATATGGAAATAGACAGAAGTGCACAGATAATGTGTATTTAATCGTTTCATATGCACTACAGAAATGTAACGGTAGCGCCGTAATGCATAATGCTATGTATTGTTACATATACGACCTTAAATATAATGTGATATTATTAGCACAATGAAACATCATGTGATATACCAAGGCAGATGGACCACCCATCAGATTCGCATTTATATGTGATACTGGTCGCGTCTTGAAAAAATAAAAATAATGTATTATTATTACTGTTATTATTATTCCTCGGAATTCAGTAATATGTTGATTACATAATCAACAGATAGTAATTATAAATGTTAAATAATAAATAAAGTATAAAATTATAAATTATAATTACATGAAAATATGGAAATAGACAGAAGTGCACAGATAATGTGTATTTAATCGTTTCATATGCACTACAGAAATGTAACGGTAATCCAGAAGCAAGCAGCAAGAAGAGAAGGGCGTTACATGTATATGAATCAATTGGAACCGAAAGGTATGAATGTGTACAAGCTCAAACGTATGGTTTTATTTGCACAGGATATTCTCTATACCAGAGTATTTACCGTCATTTGACTGCACAGGTTGGTCTACACATTTATGACACTTAAAGTTCTACAGGTGGGCCCTATGTTCTTGATCATCGGTCAAGTTTAGCCAACGCGACATTGCTCAAATATCTAAAGGAAGTTGAAAGCCACTTTACATGTATGTAAATCATTATTAGCAACCATGCGTTGGATAATTACTGCTCAGCCAATCATAATAACATTAAACTCCACTCTTCTAAGCGCTACCATATGGAGCTGCGCAAAGGGTACCAGCTTATTCACGAGCATTATGTTGTTTCGGATGGAGAGAGATCGACGTCCAGTTAAGGTCCGAGTCTGGCTGCCAGAGAAACAGGACGTGAGGTCGAACGGATGTCAAGGTGGCTACCGTTAAGCAAAGAAGGTGAAGGTGGAATGTGAAGGATCTAGTGAATAATGGACTGAATTGAGGGTAATTGACATCAATTCAGCCAAACAAGAACGACTTTTGGCTCCACGCCCTTGGTCTGTGCGTAGCCTATGACAGTCTAAAGGCAAATTAACGCAATACCAGTTGCTTTGAAATTCCTATATAGTTAATCATAATTGCGCTCATTGATATAGCGCCTCCTTAGAAAACCCGGTTGTGCTAACGACCTGTCGAAACAAAACGCAAAGGAGTAACCTCATTGAGCGCCATTTTATGATCATCAGTAAAATGCTTGGGAAATAGAAACATTGATCTGTCTGAAGCCATAGATCATCTACCATTTAGTCCGAATTACATTCAAATAGTAACTTGCCATAATGTGAGCAATTGTTCGCACAAAACCGATACAGAAATAGAGTATATACCGAATTGTCCGTGGACCGTATTGCAATATTGTAATAGCAACATTGTGTTTGTAACATTGACATTGTAGCATCGTAACTATACAAGCCGCATCGTAATTGCAATAAATACCATTACTGTAAAATTATGAATGTAGTCTATGACAATATGACTAAAACTACCTTAAAGGCAGACTGACTATACTACGGGTATTGTGTCATACTTACAAACGATGTCTATAGCGTCAGACGTACAGCTGATGTTCGGTGTTAATTCTGACTGACAAACATAAGACGAACCATCCAATAGGAGATGATCAGCTTTTATGGTTAGATTACAGTCCACTCTATTGCTAGAGTTCCTGCATATGGTTCCGCCTGTACTCATGAGACTAATGTCTCCCAAACGCGTCCATTTTAGGATAGGGGGAACATTTCCGTTGTATGTTGCGCTGCAGGAGAGAAGAACCTCTTCTGGATCGATGTTGCAGTTGTTTGGTCCAACGATGCGGTCTGTCTTCGTATCAGAATTACAAACTGGATCCGCATCTGTTATAGAAAGATAAAAAGATATTCGTCGTTTTAAGCTAAACTTCATGTAAAGTTACAGCTTGAAATTGAAAATTGACTTACCTAGAGTTGCTCGATAAATAGGTTGA
Organism: Bimastos eiseni; assembly: GCA_959347315.1. Lineage (NCBI taxonomy): Eukaryota > Metazoa > Annelida > Clitellata > Crassiclitellata > Lumbricidae > Bimastos > Bimastos eiseni. The sequence continues at coordinate 5,032,113 of OY365810.1, read as the reverse complement.
GATGGGCTCTGCGAAATAGACTCCATTAAAATAGCAATGGCAATTTATAATTATTACATTTATAATAATTACAGACATGAAATGAAGTGCAGTTTGTACAACTACAGTGCAGTTGTTTCTAGGCGTATTTATAACTATTTGCAATGTGTGTACACCCAAAATCTCAAGGACGTAAGCAAGAACTCGCACTAGTGCGCAGCAATTTGTTTTTTTCCAATATTCCACTTAAACAAAAATTCAAAATTTTCCTCTCAAGCGAACGAATAATTTCCAGAATTCGTTAGAAGCTGTTTGCGTCTAACTCCTTCTTTCTCCACGCCTCAGATTGGGACATCTAGAACAAGTGGCAAGTACGGCAGAAACTGTTCAGACATAATATCAAAAGCAAGTTGTTTATTAACACTTGTTTCGATTACTACCATCAGATTTGCTTGCCTTTCACGTTTAATAAAAAAATAAACGAATAATAGAAAGTTTATATAGAAAATAGACAGTTTAAATCAGGCTGATGTATTGACTAGAGGTGTAGTGTCAGCTGTAAGAATATTAAAATCAGGTTCAGTTCTCAGCTTCAGAAAGATACCTCAAACCATTTATGTGCTAAAGGCAACTATCACACTACGAGTGATATTCATGTAGACCACACATGTAAGGAAATATTCTCACCAAGAACCACCAATTCAGCGAAACGTTTGTCTCCAAAGCCTTGGTTGTCCAAGCAGTGATATGTTCCGGCGTCCTCCCTTATTACATTTGGTATTACTAGATTGTACGATCCGGTTGCGTTGTCTATCTCTATTCTGAATCTCTCGTAGGGACTCAAGAATTTCCCCCCAGCGTAGATATGTTTGTCGTAATACTGCCAGTGGATTTTCGGTGATAGAACAAAAGACGTTGAGCAATTGAAGTAAGTCGTCTGCCCAACCACTGCGACCGTATCACGTGGAACGGTCACAAGATCTGAATTGCCTGTAAAGAGTCACACGATTGTTGAAACAATTCATCTCACCAACTAAATAGAGATTTCAATATTGACATGTTATTAATGTGTAACTGATTGTCATTTTCATAATATAGCGCACAAAACAGACTCACTCGCGAGAATTAGTTTATTCTTAGTCTCTCAAATAAAACAAACCTTGTATCCAGGAAAAGGTTGGGCTCAAAGGTCATATATACAGTCAGGCGACTACGGTGGATGTTCTGTGAGTGGCGAGAGAGGTAAGTCGAAAAAGAGGAATCAGGAGAAACGTTTAGCAAACGGGTTGTTTTCAATTAATAGTAATGTAATAGGTTCTGCGCTGAAAGATCACGATGTGTGATGTTGGTGAGTTGAACGGTTTGACCGTTTACAATTGACTTAATTTAAGCGATTGCTTTATCCAAGAGGGTATACAGAACAGATTGCAATAAGGCGTAATAGCCGTTGCTTTTGTCAATTGCATGTCTGTAATTCCAGCAAAAGCTTCTCCGTTTAAAACACCATTGTGGAAATCGACATAGCTAATCAAACTTGAGTGTGGTGTAGAAAGGTATAGTCTAATAAATAGTAGAGTGGTATGTCCAGTGTGCTGTTGGATAATGTGGTGTTGTGTAGTGCAGCTACGGTTGGTGTGATATAGTTTAGTGTAAACTTGTATAGTTCATACAGTGCAGGGCAGTTTAGTGTAACGTAGTGTATGATGGGGATGGGTAGTGTGGTGCAATGCAGCATAGGGTTGTGTGGGGTAGGGTGGCGTAGTGTTGTTTTATGTGTTTTAGTTGTAGTGTCCTATTTTGTTTATTGACTGTCAGGTATTTTTAAAAGCTCCATGAATTGTTCTGATTACAAATGAATAGAATAAACCCCTCACCAAATCCAACGAAAATTGCTACAGTTGCCGTCATCGACAGAATTTTAGAACAGTCAAATTTCATCATTGACTTCTTCATGTTGCTCTTTGTTCTACGAGCGTCTTTAAACTGTTAACAATAAAAGAAAAACAATATAAGGAAAAAATTGAACCAATAATCAACTCCAGTATTTCTTGAGACTAAAAACGATTATTACAGGGACCTGCAAAGCTTCAATATTCGATCAAAAAATAATCGGATGGCAATATTAAATTCCAATGGAATATGACGTCGTGATTCGGAAAAGGTGCTTGTCGACATTTACTGAACATAAACCACAGCGAAACTGCATAATTGGTTTAAATTCTCAAAAAACTACTTGCGTTAATACCAATTATGTTGATTATCTTAAGTATGAATTTTATTGATCTGAAACTGAAGAAGAATTTTCAGACCCGCATGGATATATATAGATGACTGTGTTAATAGTTGTGCTTTCAAGTACACGCTTCATGAATATCAAGCTGGTGCCAGCTGATTCGATTCAAGATTCAATTCGAATTCCAACCTTTTCCCGATTCTACTCAAGATTCAGCTGTGATTCGCAAGTCCCTAGATTACAACTATAGAAGTGGTTCACGCAACTCCGCCAAGTATAGGCTAAGAAATGCCCCAGTGCTTGACCCACTAAAGATGTTTTCATTAGAGTATACGCCTAAGTAAAGAAGGCGTCGCTATGCCCAACTTATCAGATTGTTTTATCTGTATACTGATACATAGCTAGTTAAACATTGCAGCTTAATTGCACTTCACATTTAGACTGTCTCAAAGTCCTGACTCGAGAATCAAATTATGTAAAGTTAGAGATACCTTGTCGTAGTAAGTTATAGCTTTTCTAACCGTATAGAGTTATAGACATATGAACAGATCTCATGTATAAGCTGACATATTAACATTTTTCAGGTATAGACTTATTACATATAAGGTGTTAGAGGTACATTGTAAGCTAACACTGGCTTCTGATCGACGATTAGACAGTGAACAGTGTGAACTTTTTCGAAGAGTTTTATTAAAATATATGTTACCAGCATTGCTACATTGGTGTGGCCTAGTCTATGGTCAGTCATATCTTGTTTGGAAGGAAAGCCAGAGTCATTAAGTTTAACGAATTGGTGCCTGAAAGAGATTTAGACCAAGAACATCTACATTTACACATTATAGGGCATAACCCATGCTATACCCACAAGCTTATGTGTGTAGGTATGCTATTAGCTAAGCAACTTACTTAGGCCCATACTTATTGATCATACATACAAGCATGCACGTTAACATACATTCATACATAAGCACCGATAGCATTATACTATTTTGATGGCAGTCAGAAGCAAGAAATAAGCCTATGACTAAATCTATTCGCACGACAAAAATACAGACTTACTCAATACTCATTGTTCATACATAGACTGTAATTACTATTTGCCTAGGAGTCTACACAGAACCCAGCCTTTAGATATAGACACTTCAAACTAAAATCATACGCTTACCTGCCACTCTATGCTACTACTTCTCACAGTACTACTTTCTCTTTATGCATTTAACTCCGCAAGCCGCCATGACACTGAAGGTTTTAACCACAAGCCAGCAATGCCCAAACCGCCTACTCCGTGCGCATAAAAGAACTGCCCTATTTTAAACTGCTGGCGAAATTTGAACTTAACCATATGTCAGACGCACACTGTAGACATAGGGAACTACATTAAAATATTGGAGCTGTTTATTAATCTTTACACAAGTTGTCTCGTGTTTACTATAAGTACGGGACATGTACGCATTGCTGGACTCGTTCAGACCGGATCAAAATTTATATATGCTTGAGTGACAGATGTTTCATACTCATATGTACCTGCTCTCCTGTGAATAACCATATCATATCTATATGCATGTATATTGTATATACCAATTGAAATGTGTGTGTGTGTGTTCTGAGAATCGATGCGTGAAGTCACGTTGTCTTTTATATTTTCAATTCTAATTTAAAGAGACTGCCAAAATTGATAAACAATAGGGAACAAAAAGCACAATTTGTGATCCTGTGTTCAGACAGTAACTCTGTGAGCACTGATGTCTCCTTGCTATAGCGTGTGAGAACAGAGCTTGTGAGGTATGTAATGGAATCCTTAAAAGTGCCCACACGGAGGAGCTAATTGTACGATAAAAAAAATAACTTCACTCGCCGATTAGATTTGGAAGCAACTTGACGGGTTCGGTTTTTTAGAACGGCATATATGCAGATTGGCAATGACGTTTCAATACCCGCTGCTCTGAGCAAAAACGAAAACGGACTTAGCGCCTACAATTTATTGATTGGGGGAACATGACTTGCTAGACAGATACAGCAAGGCGCCTGCAATCCCTGCAGTCAACAACCATGAGCAAATGCAACCTACTACACGACCCAGATAAAATCAGCCAATTATATGGGCAGAAGCATTGACCTAGATAGGAGAGGCCAATTGTATTGACACAAGGTAGGCCTATGACCAAGATTTAAGTAGCCATTGATAAGACCACATCGTCTGACCCAGATATAAATAGCCAATTATCAGGGCACATGGTTAGACTAAGATATAAACAGTTACTTACCAAGTGTGTGGACTCATGTATATGACAATTTGCAATGTACCGTTAGTAATCACACCATTGGCAATTTGTTGTCTGTAAATAGAATTTAGTATTTTATTATAAGGTAGACTAGAAGGACATATCATTTGTTCTGAATTCCTGAAAGGAATGTTCGTAACGTCCCCTCGTCTGCTTCTGCCTGAAGGAAAACTGCTATTGACCGAACAACATTACCTTGATCTCATAGTGTGCTTCCTGCATTCTTATATCTAATTATACATGATCTAATAAAAATTAAAATATAATATAATCAAATCTCATATTATTTTTATTACAATATATTAAATTCCATTAGATTATAATCTTGTCTTTGTGTCTGGAGACTTTACGCTATTGATTAACTTCTGATGGATGGTCGCTGGCGTCTGTCATCCAGTGCGTCTGCTCAGCCAGTGCGACGGAATTCATCGAGCTTCTTTAGGTCCGAACCCGGTTGAGCAAAGTCAAACACAAAATAGATTTTGAGCCGAATGGAAATAGATGTTATCGTGTGGACATCGCAAGGAATAATTAGATTTGTTCAAACGATTGACAAAGACCGAGTAAGCCTACTGTAACAGTTCTTTGTCCTCCTATTTGTCCTCCTAACACAGAAAAGATAATAAACTCCCTGCCTATCAACTTTCTATTGACTTAGCCCATGTTAATAGATTGACTCTGTCAAAATCTGGAGAGCTTTGTTCCATGAAGTGGAAGGAAAGGTAACGGTCCTGTTTGTAGATTCTAATTATTTCAAGTTAAGTGTCTTGTTCTTCTTTCAGGCTCCCGCTGACCAATAACATAGTTGGCTATGCTTATGTTTATGCTTATTTTTCATACAAGGAAGTATAAGCTTATTTCTTCAATTTAAAATCTAACCTTTGATCAGACTTTATGATCTAGCAAACAGTTCAGGCAGTAATACATGTAATGTGGAATGAACGCATTCAAATAGTGCGATGGCTTTCGCTGTGAGGAGTCTTAATCGGAACCTTTTTAGATCTAATTTACGGTTTATGTATCTGGCTAGTTGCAAAACATATTTGAAGAACCTCATAAAGTCTCATTACGTGACAATCGACAAGATATAATATAATTTTTTATCACGTAGACGCTCCTCTCTATATTTATGCAGAGGAGGGTCTTAATATGACCTAAACGGCTTCTGTGCATTCCCATGACAGAATAGTTCCTCCTTCATGATAGACTACTATATTGGAGGAATCACTCATTCATTCATTTTAACATTTATATAGCGCCCCGTCATGACTCTATTCGGAGGCGCTCCCAGCCCAACCACGGCATAAAAAAACTCATAAGACAAACGCGAATGATACTTGTGTTGATAATGATGATGGCGAAGACAATAACTATTATGATAATAAGGAGAATGACGAAAGTTATGTTGTTGATTACGATAAGAAAAAACGATTGAGACGATGATAATGACTGTCATGATGCGGACGACGACGACGATGACTTTTGATAGTATACCTTACTATACATGTAGAGGCGAAGGGAACGCATCATGCAACTAAAGAAGCACATCATTCTTTATTTTATTTCTACCCAATTTGCAGCTTCGTATTGGAGTTAAGTCGTATCACGGAAACACGCAAACGGTTTCTCCTGTGGAAACTCTATCACCAAATCACTCTAATTAGGCTAAGGGTAAAGATAAAGATTTCCGGTCATATTCAAACTGACAAACAGCAGTATGATTACAGACATAGTATGAACCAGTGATTAAGAGTTATCATATGAGTAGAATTTAACTGTCGGAAGCCACGCCGGGCTTCCATTATGCTATACATCTAGTCTAACCAGCTACGCCACCTAGCGAAAGAAGGACCAGCAAACCTAACTGGGAAACGGTCTCGAAATTCCTCTGCGCCCCAAAGTGTCCTCCGTTAGTCTAAGCCCCACGCCCCCAATTACTCATAGTTGCTCCCAGTTTAAGACTATTTGCAGAGTAGCTAGAAATAATTATATCTGCGTTATAAATTATTCTGATAATTATTTGACATCAGTTTGTGTTTAGGTCTACACGATGCCTGTTGTCAAAGCAATTACCGCAACCAGATCACGGATGGAGTTGGCAAGAGAATATATCCTACACTTATGAACACTTTGACTCTAGCGCGTACCGGTACTGTGCAAGTGAAGGCTGATTTCGTTCGTTCTAAAGAGCAAGATGAATTTTGTTGATTTTTTCATTTTCGGAGCTCTTATCGGCTATGGAGTCGGTGAGTAATCTCTAGACAAAACGCTTCTTTATATTTATTTAATTAAATGAAATCAATAGTTTATACAATGTCTTTTCGTAGTTCAACTTTCAAATATATGTAGCAGTGACCAAAAATATTGAGCTATTTCTACTAGGTCAAGCTGTTTTCGATGACTATTTTGATGACCAGTTTCCTCACAGATGTATATCTGTGAGGAAACTGGTTCAAACGACGTAGCTTAGCCGTTGGCACACTTCTGTAATCAATAATTGCCCAATAATAACTATACAACTAACAATAATTTAGATTCCAATTTGTTCTACAGCGGCGATATAAAGCATTATGTATGATACAGAAGACAGCAGTTGGCTGTTGCTCGGAAATAGGCTTATCTTGCACACTAAGCCTTGGAGAAACGCTATAGAACGCTTGAGATTATTTGAGATTGTAATGAGTGCAATTGAGAAGTGTACAGGTAGCTATAACCCGTTAAAAACAGGTCAAAAAACCAATTCGATATAATGTAACCCACAAACCATTCGCCCGAGCTTCTCCTTGATTTTGTTAAACATCCCTCCTACTTTTACAATAAGCGTGCTAGTTTTCAAAGTTAATTTCAATGTAGTCCTTTTTTCCCTCAGCATTTAATCCGCAACTGATGAATCTGCGAGTGTATTATGCTGCGCAATGTATTGCTAACAGCTATAATTCTAGCTCTAAGCGCCATTTGACATCATACATGTAATGGGGCCTAAGCTACTGTCAAAATAATGTCACCAAGAACTATACACTCACAGCTCTACATAGGCCTTTTATAGGGAAGTCCACAAAACATCTCTGAATAGTTTTCCTTCTCCAGTATAGCAAGCTATAACTGTTCAATTACATTTTCAGGTGATTCGTCCTGGGTAGTGGCCCCGAACAACACCGTCGTAGCTTCTGGGCAGCAAATGATCCTTCAATGTAGTACAACAGGGAACGAGTCATTTGTTCGTGAGTGGACCTTAAAACGAACTTTAGATCAGTCGAGTCATCTGATTTTCAGTCACTGGAATAATGAAGCTGCGTTCACAATCTCACCAGGTTTCTCTCATTTCGGTGCCAAAGTAGACGAGTCTGGATCTGCTGTTATTTATACGAACCATTCGAAGATAGAGGATGCCGGTCTGTACACTTGTGTCGTTGAAGTGAAGAAGGCAATATTTCGATACAGCGCACAAGTAGTCATACTTCGTTAGTGTCAATTTATTTTCTTATAATTTCATCATTTCAATATTTCATTACTTCATTGTTTCATTATTACTCAATTAATTTAATTTAATTATTGTTCAGTCGTGGTCGTATCAGTCGTATCATTCACTGGCTTGAATAATCGGATTATATAATTATCACAATTAAAGTTCTGAAAATATTTTCCGTATGAAACCCATTCTATTATTGTCAGGTCAATAAAGAGTTTCTTTAACAAATGTTTGAAACATGGGACGGTGACTGCGTAGCAGCGTAGGATCATATAGAGATTTTTTCCCGGCTCACTGGTCACATACCCAAATTCGACCACGTCTCCAGCTACATGTGCGACGTCCTCCACTGGCTTCCTCTTAGGCAACGAATCGAGTATCGAATAGCTGCTCTAGTCTGGCGATACCTGCTAGGCCTCACTCTTGCCTACCTGATCAAACTTTGCAGCCCCACCCTTTAGTGCTCGGGACACGCGCTCTCTCCGATCGGTTGAACAGGGTATCCTCTGTGTTTCTCAAGCTCTCACCACCACCAGGCAGACTCGTGCATTCTCAGCGGTAGGATCCTCTATTTGGAATAGCCTCCCTTTGACGCTCCGCTCCCTTCCTAAAATTCCCTCTCAGGCATTCTTCTCTCTCATCTTAAGACTATTTTATCTAGCGGCGCTCGGGTTGTGAGCGCCTCTGAGTAGTCACCTTGAAGAGGCGCTATACACAAATTCTCTTAATGAACTTTGCGGGTCTTAATACATGTAAATTCAGCTAGTCACATAATAATAATAATAATAATAATAATAATCATGGCTTATGTCATAATATCACATACAAGAGATTATATTGCTCTTATTTAAATAGGAACTACTACGTACTTGCAAACACGTGTTTGTTAATTAGCCTCATATGGCCAATAGCTATTGCATTTTTTCCACTTTATCAGACTCCAGTTATTCTGGTGAGGTGTTTCCTGGACTAGCATTGCAATTATATAAATGTCTACCATAACTGAAATCATGTGTTGTGCCATGTTTCCTAACTTGGCAGAAACGATACCAAAATGCGACTTCCGGAGGACTGAGGATCGAATCAAGATGCAATGTACTCTCGCCTACAGAGGAAACATGGCTCCAGCTCTGCAGTGGAGAATACATCGCCAGCAAGGAGACATGGAAACACCCGGAAAAGTAGTCACTGAAGGAATCCATGCGAATACAGTGGCTGGCTCGAGCATCAGTTCCACGCTTATGATCTCCGTAATTCCAGCTAAGGATGATATCTATTATACGTGTAGGGTTTCCTTCACTTTCTCCGACTCCAGTAACTCTAGTGGTGAGTCGAAACTCGCATCGAACGATCCGGAGCTCCATCCCAAGTGGACGTCTCCTATGGTCAAAGGACAGTCGCCAACAACGGATGACTATGCGATGGGACGCAATTCTGATGGTGTGACTCAAGCCGACGAATCGACGAACTGGTGTAAGTTTAAAGTTTAATGAAAACAATGACTCTGCATAATGACACGTCTAATGTATGCTTGAATAATTATGTTTGCATAATTATATCGGCTTATATGTTAGTGCGCATGTTTGCGTATGTTGGTGTTTCGTCTTTTGTTCGGTAGCTCCAATCTTGTGGGGCTGTCTACCGATAGATGATAACCTACTAAACATAAAAGTTCGGTACTGCAGACAGAAGTATTGTATTCTCTCTGCTTCGAAGCTTGATAACCTATTTTATGCAATGAATGCCATGATAGAAGATGGCATTATTATTGATACAGACGAACCGCACACAGATTACGAGCAATGTGTAGGCCTAAAGTATTTGGGAACGCAGTTTGCGGTTACGGATTTCTTCCTTCTTGGGTCCCGCAGATCAATCATTAACTGCCCTTATTACTATTGTGTCAGTAGGCCTATGCTTATCTTTTTTTATCTTTTGCTCACTTGCTACTTCTTATGTGAATCCAGACATTAAAGAAAAACAATTCAATCATCTCGCTGACACAGTAACTGCGCCCGTTTCTGTGGATACTATACTAGGAAACGTGGGTAATTCATTAAATGCGTCAATGTATGTAATATATTATGTAGTTGATACGTCTACACATTTGCGTATCATAAAAACGCGTTAATGATTGTCTATTACCAGTGACCCCGTTCTCTTTGCCTCCATCAGCCTTGGTATAATTATTAGCCTGTATGGCACATTCTTCAAGGAAATACAAGGATGCAGATAACAGTATTTGCTACCATAGCAATTTATTGCCCGTTTTTTCAAACTTGTTTCTCTCGCAAATGAACGTGCCTACCATCAGATCATAGCCAAGATGAATGGTGTCTGATCCCCTGATGGTGTCATTATTTATGTCCTTGCTAGTGCGTCAATGATGTCAACCCAGCATCTAGACTGTAGATATTACATATAAGAAATAAATGCGGTTTTGGGGAAATGCCAAAACAATGCTTTGCACATGCCAAGGCCATAAATTGCTAGATGCGTCATGGTTGTATGAGCATGTGACTTCGAGTAGTCCACTTGTCTTGTGTGTTAATGACGCTCCTTACTTAATGACATGATAGTTGTCTCTCTTGTATTCGAGCAAGTATCCAGATAGGTTCTCTAAGGCATTTTATTTCTATGGGTTACCAGTTTGCATTTGAGAATATATGTCAAAAAGAGACCTGATCATTCGTTCATTCCGAAAATTTATATGACACTCTTTCAAGATCCCTACTTCAATTGTAGTCGTATGAGACAGTAGGAGGAGAGAGAGAAAGCGAGGCAAAAAATATATATATAATGTATATATATATATATATACCAATAGAGATTATATATATACAGTGTATATATATAAATAAATATATATATCTATATATATATATATAGAGAGAGAGAGAGAGAGAAATAGTAAGTGATAAACAAGGAACCATTAAAACCGTTTGAAACCTACATTCGTGCATAGATACACAATTACAATATGAACAAGGAACATTTCGCTTAGCTAGTAAAGCAAGACTTAACTTAAGATGATTTATTGTGCAATTTTAGTTGTAATTTCGTTGGCCTTGGGAGTTGCCATGCTGGGTGTTTTCGTTTTAATGGCAGTCATAACTTCAGTCCTTTGCTATCGCATGAAGAGAAGAAGGCTACAAGGTGACTTTACTTTGCAATAGCTTAGTTAATAATCAGAAATAATTACTTAGCGCTGTTACCTTTGGGCACCTTATAGCATAGGCGATGCATGAGTCATCACTTACGTAATTGAATGAGTCGTCGCATGTGCTTCATACTAAACCATCATCTGCGTTAAGTAAACCATCTTTTCAGTTTCTCTGTCATTGAGTGTATTTAAACATCCAATCATCTTTTCATGTCTGACTTTCCCCATAAGTTTACTGTATTCATCCACAATTATCTAGTCCGGAAACATGAATATTATAAATCATCTTACGAATCAGTAATTATATCGCATCTTCCCTTTCATTGCGATAGTTCGTAATTAGATAGATGATACATGCGCATTTCTTAGTTGCCGTGTTAACCATCAACACAACATTTGACTGTTTCTGACCAGCTAAGAAGAGAACCACAATCAAAACTCAGGCAAGACCAGACGAAATGGTGGATAAACATCTATCAAAAGGCAAATGATGAGTCATAGTACCAAATATTTTGCTCTACCGAGATAAAGCAAAGAAGAAGAGACAATTGAAACCGTCCTGATTAAGGGATGTCCGGTTGTGTTAAGCTGTGACATTATCCTACTTTTATTTGCAATGCCTGCGATGCTCGTACATGCATTTAAATTGGTATAATTGCGTTAATTATGTATAACACAATAGAATATAGTGCAGTAAAATTCAATGCAATATAGGTGTAGTACATTGCAATAAAAGTGCAAGGTCAAAGATTGTCGAGTGAAACACGCAGTTATTGGTCTAGCTGTGCACGCACGTAGACCGGTTAACAAATTATTATATATCTTCAAAGACTGATGGTGCTTCAGTTGCCTAAATGCATCAACTATTTTCTTTAACTCGATAACAATATTGTTTCTTGTTTTTAATCTTCTCTATAGACATTTTCTGCTTACCTAGAAGGCTTTTCAGTTTTAATATCATTTCTGCTAATAAAAGCATAATTATTTTTTGTACCAGAAACATCCGATCAGAACCAGGATTACGATTATGAAGTCATGTTGAATGATGGCTATGAGAAGATTGGTGACATCGTTCAAGACACAACTTTGGACAATCAACGCCATGAACAGTCACAAGGATATGGCAACTTACTGCCTCCGCACGAACGTGAATCCGTGGCATACTTTCAAATAAACCAGAAAGATACTCCGGTTCAACATCAGAAAGGATTGACTGATCCAATGGTCCCAGATCAGACCTATTATCTAACCCTTCAAGACTCAGCTGTGGATAGCGTGACACCTCCTGTCTCCGACTCTCATTATCTGGCGCTCGTCAGGGATACGGGAAATGTGGGCAACACAGAAAACAGATCTTCTGATTATTTGATTTAATAGACCGGCATTAGGATGAACAGTGACAAAATTCTACTCCAGTGGATCTTGGACTGGATTTAATGAATGAAACATTTTTACATTATCAATACATTAGGGGATATTTTGTACATAGTTGAATTATGTTTACTCCGTAGTATTAATCGCTTTCACTTCATCAGCCATGATTGTTTGACTTAACTTGACTTGACTTGTCCTTTCTCATTACTGCGGATCGGAGACCAGAGCCAAAGACATCATTTTATTCCATCTCACTCTGTCCCGCGCACTGCTGATGCAATCCGCTATCGGCAGTCTCATCCACTCCTCGATGTCATTCATCCACCGTCTTCTAGGTCTTCCCCGTGCTCTTTTACCATCCACGTAACCATGTAGTTTGAAGGCCGGCAAACCGTCCACTCTAACAATGTGTCCGAAATAGTTCAAATTCCTTCCATTCACCACCTCCAATAATCTAGGGTCCGGTTGACTTCCTACAGTATGGACTCGTTTGTTCTGTGCTGCCTCTAGTTGACTTTCAGCTTCCTTCTGTATGTCATAATTTCAAAAGCTGATACTCTTCTTCTGTCCTGAGCCTTCAGTCTCCATGTCCAATTGTTTACAACGCCATAATTAATTATTAGAAATTAAATTTTAAAAATGGTTGCTCTCTGTTATTACTTAATTAATTGCCTTTTTACGTTTTTGTTGCAACAAGCACTGTAAATGATAAATATCAAGATGGTGTTCGGGATATTTTCTGCTTTGGATTATGTAACGTGGCGTGGAGGACAATTATTGAGTATGTTTATATCATCGACGTAATAACAAACTATGCATTTTCGGTGGTTTGAGATAATAATACGTAAGCTATACAATGATCGAACGATGAATGAATTCACAAGGTTTGGTTGCAATGTAATGTAACGTGATGACATAATCATGATCTCTATCCAGAACGTCCTATAAAAATATTTTCTTTACAAGGCTTTGTTATTTTGTCCTTATTATCTGAGACCATCTGTTCATGGAAGATATTTGTATAAAAAATTACACGACTGCTTTTGTCACATACCGAACACAGAGATTGTCGTTAATAATAAAATTCGCAACCCTAGCAGTCCTGCTTAGTAGCACCCCAACGCCACTGAACGTAATGACATTTATGAATCTCAGGCATTCAAAATGTAAAGACCAAACATCTCTCTCTATGTAAGACTGCGAAGCTGGAATTGTGACTATTTTTGCTGTTTGACATCCGAAAAAAATGGCTATAATTCTTATGTTTATAAGCCTGAAGCCTATTGCAATATCAGAAGCGCTTATGTCGTCAGAAGACGGTTTCTTCCTCAACGTGAGCTTCCCTGGTCAGAGAGTCTGCGTCACGGATAAACCCTCTAAGAAACAGTCTGTAGCGAGTAAATTGCAGTGTGCAGTCTTTTGCAGCACTGGTCACCCAGAGTGCACTCACTACAATTACTTAAAGAGCAACTCAATTTGTCAAGTCTTCTGCGACAATGCGAAGTCTTTGGCGAAAAAAGACGGCTGTACAAACTACATGAATAAGTTCACCGCATGCAGTAAATTACAATAAGTAGACGTGCGCTGAAGTCGCTTAGCTAATCCTGAACATTTTCGGCGTTTTAGAGAGTGACGTCGTCACGGGAGCCTATTCAAAGATATTCAGTCAAAAGTTTAATATCGATAGACATGAGACAAATAGGCTAACTTTGACATAGGCCTACTGGAGTTGATATAACGCTGAAATTCATTTTTTTGACATGTTTAATTTGAATAACCATCGCTTTCTTCAAGGAAATCCAAGAGCTGTATACCGACTTGGAAGTTTATCATAAATGTGTCACGTTTATAACCTGCTTTAAAGTATTTCGACCCATTTGCCCGACTATTCCTAACTACTAAACAAAATCGTGTCCTCTCAGTGGTTGGTCCATCGCTTTGGAACACGCTCCCGGTGGTGTTGTGTTTGTCCCCCAGGGTCTACTGTGACTCTTTTTACACTCCCCTTAAAGTTGTTCTTTTCAGCCTTGAGTAGTAACCCTGAAGGGGAGCTATATGCATCTTCGCAATGTATGAATGGATGAATTACTAATTGTGAAATAGTCCATGAAAGTGTGTTCCAGTTTTCAGATATTGTTGCCTTCTGCAAAACTAATGATTCATTTTTTTATATTGAGCTGTTTTGGATATGGCCCGATATTTGCTTAGTCGGTACCAAATGACAGAGGTCGTTAGTGTAGCTGATAAAAATTCTGTCTGAAGACTCAATTATAGTAGTCGAGTCATAGTTAGGGCTGCCCGGGTACTCGCGATTATCCGACTCCAAAATGTACTCGAGTAAGTTTTCTTTATACGAGTACCCACATGCTTCCATTTCTGATCGGAAAATTGCAATTTCTGGTTTCAGTCTGTCTCGTACACACCTTGGTAGAAGCCATTACGCTAAAACGTCCTCACTCCAATTTGCGCTTAAGTAACTCTGCACATCTGGCTCGTCAGCATCTTTTTCACGTCTTTTGTTGCATGCCTTACCCTAAACCGTTTACGATCATCATTGTCACCTGAACAGTCTGCATGTTGGCTGTGATGCACGCCAACAGCGACCTGTTGCAGTAACATTTCTTCCGCCAGAAACTTGGCCTATAGTAGCTGACACTAATTGTCTGTCATTATACTGATTACTGACATCATGACATAATGACATCATGACATAATGACATCTCATATCGTATCAAGAGGACACACTCTTGATGTCATCGTCACACCTACAGATGCTCCTATCCAGAACCTGTGTATCTCCAACCCTTACCTCTCGGATCACTCTCTGATCAGTTTCTGCATCGATCGACAATCTGTGTCATCGACCCGTGATGTTGTGAAGCGTCAGTGCTTCACAGACTTCAACCTGAATGCATTCACTCAGGACCTTCTTGCCACCGAACTCTTCCGAATGGCATCTATATCTCAAACTCCGCCTGATCCTGACCAAGTCTTCCTGCTCTACGACTCCACACTGCAAGACCTACTGGATCGCCACGCTCCTCTACGCACCATCAACATACGACCAAGAGCAGGATGTCCATGGTTTTAAGGGAATGCTCGAAGTCAAAGAGGGAAACCAGGAGACTCGAAAGACTGTATCGACGTTTGAGAACGGCCGACACTCGAGAATCCTGGATTAAACATCAAGTCAGCCAAAGACACCTCAGTATGATCTTGCTGTTTTCTGTGGCATCCTGGTCCCATTGTGCTGGAAGACTTTTAGGCTCGTCAGTGTTCTTCGGCTTGTGGCGAAAGCACAGATTTGCAGTATTCAATGAGTCTGGGTAACAGAATTTCAGCGTAAAGTTTTGAGCTTGCATGTCCTTTGGCCTTGCCTTGGATGAAATGCAGTCCTCACTTACTACCGAACATACGTCAGCAGAAGACAGGACGTAGGCCTTTTTCGCAACTTGGGTCTCAACGACCAGGCAACTTTGGTGGATACTGCCATTTTTGCCGGAAAACCAACCGCGGTCGCCTTTATAATAAATCATGTAACAGTTTTTCTGTTACAGATTCTGATCTGACCTGAATTGGAAAGCAATGAAATGCAAACATGTAAAGATCACGTTTAACAATTCGTTTAAGTGAAAATCGATTAGTGCTTAGTTCTTCGGCGATCAAATCACGAGATCAAACTGCCACTTCGAGCTTGAGTAAAAACATTCTCCTGTAATAATGAAATAGAAAAGTCCCAATTGGCTGAGAACCCACACTGTATATTGAATCTTGAAATGTTAGTCAATGTCTAGACTAAATGTTTATCAATTTTCTTTTTCCCGTTTCGCATTTTTTATCACACAATACAGTTACAAGAACTGCAAACTTGTTGTCAGAAACAGTATAATATAAGCGCATATCCTATTGCTACTATGTAACGTTTTACTAATAATCGATCTCGCCTATTACCAACTTCGGGGTAGATAAATATATACTTTTTATTTTATTTTTATGTTTATTTTTATGGGTCTCACTGAATGGGCAAATATAATTGTTTGGATGAATATCGCTATCCAATAGAAATATTACGAATTGACAGTTCCTGCACTTAAAAATTTATATCTCTGTAAGTTGAGCCAGAAGCTGAGCAGAATTAAGAAAATCAAAAACGGTGTAATACAATATATCCATCATTGCGTTCAGTTCGGACCTGCGCACAAAAGTGTGAACCATTCGTTAAATGTTGCACACACAACATTTCTTGTGCACACTATCTTCAGAAAATTTGGCAAAGCATTGGTATCAGCAGGACCGTATCATTGTAAGTTCTGTGGAAGAAACCTAAGTCTAGCCAGCAAACGATGTGTTTGGCACATGGAAAACCTAATTAGTAACGATCTAAATTCAATAGAATTTCATGCTGTTGAATATCGGAGCTATGCTAATACACTTACGGTGCATGTTCAAGGGCGCTAAACACTGTCACCAGTGATCGCCTCATCCTCCACTCCTCGCGATATTAGCCCGACACTCTAACTGATAGAAAACTGTACTTCACGACATATTCATCAAACACTGTAGATAATAGAAACCATCAATGTGAAGCAGTTCAGAATTCAACAACTAGCTCCTCATTCGCTCCTTGTTGCCATCGCGACGCTGTCATCAAAAAACTTGACTCGGTTAATAAACGCAGTTTTGGAAGGTGGTGAAGGTGGTCCCATCGTTTCATTGGTCACGCTTGTGATCGCGTTTATCTTCGCCCCTCTCAGAACACTCTGTCATAAATTCTTTGTTCCAATTGCAGACCGCTGGAGCGAATGAGGAGCAAATGAATACTTAACTGCAACCCCTTATTATAAATACATTTACCGTGAGAAGCAATAGAACAAACGAACCGCCGACGCATAGGGAATTTGTACTTTATCATTTATTTACTCGTTACGAAAGCTCATGATTCATAATTCAGCCATCAGAAGCTAAAACATAATGGCATAGGCGGATATCAAGCAATACGAATTCGCTCGAGCCCAAACAATTACACATTCTCAACATAAAGAAATCCCAAACGGATCAAGCTTGTATCTCTGATAATTTATTATATGCCTGCTGGCCGTGGTGTATGACCACATTGCTGATTGGAATCCGACGAAATGGCTGCAGCGATGGTGGTTGTAAGCTTGATGTGTTGTATTGCGATATCCGAAGCATTGAGATCGCCAGAGTTGTTTTCACTTAACGCGGACTCCAGTGGTCAAGCGGTTTGCGTCGATGATGTTCCATCAAAGGAACAATTTGTTGGAAATAAACACGAGTGTACATTCCTTTGCATTGCTCGTAAGACGTGTACCCATTACAACTACCTACGGAACAACTCAACATGTCAACTCTTCTTCAACAGTGCAGAGTCATTTAAAAAGATAGACGGATGCACAAGCTACGTGAATACGGTAAATAAATTAAAAAGTGGCAATAAAATTTATTTTTGCATTGAAATCGTGTTGGTAATTCTTGATCATATTCGGAGTTTAAGAGAGTGAATTTGTGGGAACCTAATCAAAGAGGTTCAGTCAAAAGTTTCAAATCAGTGAACAGAACGAAATGATTAACATAGAGCAGCAATGTAAGCCATTCACTAGGACAAATTCAAGAGATTCTCACACGCCTATATACATGCATGTAGGGGTGCGTAAAATGCCCAAGCAGTGTTATCTTTACAGCTTTCTTGTAATACACTGGGCTAAAAATGTAGAACTTATGAAATTTCGTAATTAATTAGTTAATATATTATAACTGTGGTGACCTTATTGACGTAACAACTAAATTCTCGGCTATGCAATTGTGACAAGTTGTAAAGTTTTTACATTCAAAGAAATTCAGATGTTTATTATAAGACGGATTCAACCAGTTTATAATGTGTTTAGAAAACTGTGTTTAAGATTTGTTTGTCAATTATAACGACTACTAATTTTGTAGCGTGTATTCCCGAGCAATGAAGTGGCGCTGGTTGAAGACAGAGTTGTTCTCGAATGCGGAGGTATATCGCCAATTGGTCGATGGACATTTACTCCGGACGACGATTCAACTTCGGTGCCAATTGTAAAGAACTGCAAAGTGTTGAAACCATTCGTTGGTCACTACTCGGTCAACGCATCGAATGAATGGTGCAACCTAATTATAAACAACGTCAAGATGAATCAGAGCGGTACATACGGATGCATGATTGAAAAATCACCAGAGTTCTTTGCTACTTCTGAAGTTGTGGTTGTTCGTGAGTTTCTTGTTACGTCCATTTTGATTTTGTTGTTTGATATATTTAATATATTTTTCTCAATCGTATTCAGTAATTTAAGCCAAACAATAATGTAGACCTTGATATTCTGTGTATTCTCTGTTACTTACACATGTCTACCAATATTTTCAAACCTGCTAGTGTATATTTCTTGAACCAAAGCAGTTGTTGATGCGTGCTCAAGAACATTATTAATTAATATGCTGTAATTATTGCCCTTCAGGCGGTTGGTCAGAATTTGCATAAATATATATTTATATATATATATATATAGTTGAAGATTATGTAAATCAAACGACGAAAGAAGAGGCCGGTAATCCGAAATTGATCATATTATGGTTGCGTACAGCAATTGAATATCATAAAAATCCAATGCATTGTGTATCAAATATCTTAAACCTCTTCAGAGTCGATACCCGAATGCAAAACCAATATCACAACTGGATCAACGGTGGCATACGAATGGCTAGAGGTGAAGTGTGTGGCAAACATCAGCAAACGCGGTCAACTCTTGATAAACTGCCAAAATGCGAGTGGTAATCCAACTACTATGCCTGGAGTGACTACCAATGACTCGACTTCGATCTATGTTAAGGCGAATGGTCCTTTTGTTTTCCCATCATTTGTCTGCACCGTCACAGTCACCGTTCGATCAACGCCTCTGACTGAAGAAAGACTCGTCAGCCAAAGAACGAAGGACTACGTCTATGAGTGGACATCAATCAATACGTGTAAGTCAGACACCATTTGGTTCACAATTCAGATGAATGGATATTCATTTGTGAATTATCAAATCGTATATAATTATGTTACATCAAATCATATCTGAAATTCAATAGAGATTCTATCGTAGATGCATTACATGAGATAAAAGGCGATGATGACTTCTAACTAAATACAGATGTATTTGTTAAGAAGTTTTGACTGGACATTAAATGTATGATGAGACTTTGAATAAAAATTATTTGACAATAAAAATAATATAATTGTTACTGAATCCCACTACATGCTTCACTTATTGGAGTTTTCACCAATAAGTAGGCCTACAATTAATTTCATTAACTTACAATGAAAATCACATCGATAGGGTCTATACGATTGGATACAAAACACTTTAGAAAGATGCAGACGTATCACTGTGTCTCATCTCGCGATGGTGGCTTCAAAATTTAAGAAATCCTAGTTACGTGAAATACCACTCCCATCAACAAAGTAAGCAATCGATTCAATGCTTTGCTCTATTGTCCCCCAACAAAATACATGAGACATAACATAGTCACAGTAACAGTCGAGTAACCATTGCAATGAACAATGGGGGAATTCCAATGGAACGGAACGTTCCGTTAGAAATATCATGACACTTCAGCCTCCAAGACAAAAACAATAAACATTTTAATGAGACTAATCGATTTAAATTCTATTTTACTGTTTTTCTTATTCTTGAAATGTAGTCTCTTCGTAAAATTAAATATTCTGCGAATTAACGAACGCGATAAAGTACTTTATCAACGCTGAAATCTGTAAGCCATGTGTGGGTTACATGGTCTGTTTCGTAAGCCAGACAACCGCCTAAAGCCGCCGATTTTTAGTGGCCGCCAGTTAAAAAAAAATTAATATATTTTTTAGCAAATCTAGAATTGAAACAACATTGGCTATTTGTTAATTCTTATTAATATTATATCTCTATAAATAAATCATCAAGCCAATGATTATTTCTTTGTTGATTGACAGCGATAGTTTATTTATGTATTGTATTGATACTTATATATATAATATTAATACTTAAGCATAAACGTAAAAAAACAGCAAAATGAGCTAATGGCTTCAATTTAATCGTAGGTAAAATATTATTGGTCAGCTTAATCTATGGCCGCCTGGAGTCAGGCCTGGTAGGCTATGCGAAATAAATTACTCTATCACATGGTTTAACAATGAGTCCATTGTTTATTTCTCCTGCTATTCTATAATAATTGGACTTTGCACTGTCAGCTCAGCTATTAATTTATTTTGACAAACGTTTTCCGACCGCATTCAACAAATGCCAGATATATTCGGTCAACACAATGGTTCACCACTTGGACTTGGTCTGTAATTTGCTAAGCTTCGAAAGGACCATCGACAATTATTCCTAATGCAATAATCCTTTGTAGTCTGTTCTCTTGGATTCGATTTCGTTGCCGACGTGTGTGGATGTTATCACACAGTCAATGAGGTACTTAACTGGACTGCCGCAAGTGATAAATGTCAGCTGCAGTTGTACAATGGAGTCTACTCTGTCATAATCAACAACGATGCTGAACAAACCGCCGTCAAAAGCTACACCAAGGCCACAATGATCGCGGGTAGGTCATTCCCATTTACAACTAGCAGGGTGCTAATCGTTATTGCCGAAATTATCTCCAATTCCAATTATCTTAATCGGGAAGCTACACGTATGCGCAAATAATATAAATAATACAAATAATACAAATAATACATGCATTTGGAGAAGCACCCACTGTTATACATCACAGCAGAGAACTCCAGCTAATTCAGGATAGTTGCGATTCGATTCAGCCATGCATTCATTTTGAAAATTAATTAATATATGTCTACTGTGTCTACTCGGAGGAACTTTCAGCCCAACCACGACAATATAAATTAGACTTCAGTGGCTTGTGAAACAAAGGCGTATTACTCATTGACAGCAGTCGTATCTCTATGGGGATGGCGTTCCAGACGGAGGATCCAACCGCTGATGGGAAAGATAGGCACCAGAGGCTCGCCACCAGATGAAGGGCAAAGTGCTCGACTGCCAGCCAAGACTAGAATAGGTCTGCTGCAGAGATTCCGCATACCGAACGGTGCAAAGTCAAATAGGTGTCGCCAGACCAACGCTGCATTCAATAACGGATGCTTTATGAGATGGGAGTCAGTGCAGAAGAATTCTGCCGTGCAGTCTGTGACAGGAACGTACTTAGAGAAGCATCCAATGAGTTTGGCTGCAGAGCATAGAACCAGATTGAAACTATACGGAAAAACAAATGGTTTGGCTGACAGACCTTTGTAGTTAGAACTAGTACATGATTATGCGTCACGGTAATAACTATGACATCGGTCTATTTAGGGCCTATGCATTAATGTGATAATTAAGATATTCAAATATGACTTTATTGTTCTTGTCAAATCAATTCTGTACATAGACTATTACTAAATGCGGTGCATTTCTGAATGAATTTCTAGGTAAATGCACAATTTATAATTATTATGGAACTGGATTATACACGTGGACTGCAGCTGGTCAAAGGCAGAATCCAGACCACAGCCGACCGTTTGTCTGGAAGCCAAAGATTAACATTTCATTGCCAGTCGTCTATTACATCATGCCAGTTGAATTCTGTTTGCTTATTCCAGAAGTTCATTTATACATTGTGCAGCACAACGATGTGTGTCATGTGTGAATATGGCCTATGCTAATATAAATCGGCTGTTGACAGAAAACCTTGTGTTTATTAATGAAATAGTCTGTATAGGCCTACACAGCGTTGCGCTTTTAGAATAATAATAACGCATAGAGCTGGACAATATTGAAACTGTTATTTCTCTGCTTATAACTGCACATTGTGGAGAGTGATTTTAATTGGCTTTAGGCATAACTGTGCACAAAAGCTATGACTGCATTACTAGGCAACACCAGATTTCAATATCTTTATGTACAGCACAATGAGGTTATCTTGACAAAAAGGTTATCGGTTTTGCTAATTAGTTGCATGATAGATTGATAAAGGCTGATGAACTCTGTGAAACTAGAAGACTATTGTGGATCAGAAGGGCTTCAACCATTGCAAAAGCCAAGTTGCTAGATGATAATGATGATAGGCCTAAGCAATGTCCACAGATGATATGATGCTGTCATTAGTCATCTCAACGAGAGGCAAATAGCCCTTGCATTATATAATATACAACAAACAGCACGGTTTAAAATAGCGTTAATGAAAAGACTATTCAAATGACACATGCACTCATGGTTGAGATCCGATGTAGAACCTGAACTGTGGAGCAAATTTTACGTACTTTCGTGTTGAATATCCATACGAACTCATAGGTTGTCAGGTTGACTTTCTTCTCTATGCTTTCACTCGATGTATTTACCCCTAAACTTCTCCAACGAAGTCTTTAAGTCACTGGTTCTAATATGATCGGATATATACGCTTATTTAATCGCATCGTTGGAAATATTCCTTTAACGTTTAACTAGTTTAAGTGCTTGCGCATCGGTTCAACGATTACTCTTGCAAGTTTCCCTCTATCCAATTTTGCCGTCTTCTGTCTGCAAACTACCGACATTTTGCAAATAAGTAAAAGCATAAAAGCCTTTCCCCTTAAGTAGGTCGAATTTTAAATCCGGTCAGGCGAACAATGATTCAATTGTGCTGCTATACTTTTCTTCGATCACCCAACGTCTGATCGCCAAGCTTTGACCTAAGACAACAGAAGTACAGCGCTAATAAATAGTGAGATTAGAAGATGACAATTTCGCCCTGGGGGACAGATGATCTATCATTAATGTCAATTACATGGCATCCATTTAAGACCGTTTAAGAAACCTACTGAGACGCGCTCCCATCCCAGCCACGGCTAAGGTAAAGATACTCGAGTGATTTTGTAAAACTCGTTTTGATTGGAACCTGATGCCTGCAACAGAGAAAGCTGTCGTTGCTTGACTATCCTATCAGAAGCGAAGTCCTAGATTTGAAGGATTTTGCGGTAGGCCTACAGGCTTCTGCCATGATGGTTAAGATAAAAGGTGGTGTTTATGAGGACGAAAATGATGCTGATAACGATAAAATGTTGGTGATGCTACTGTTGGCGATAATGATGATTATTATGAAAATGACGCCTACAACTGTTATATTCTGTTATTTGATAGTGCCCTTCTTACAATCAGTTCAGAAATGCACACGCGTCTCAACGGCGCAATAATGCAGCAAAGTAATTATTGTGTTCGAAGGACTTGATCGAGGTCTCTAAACAGTGACTCCTCGTACGAAGATCGAGTCCATGCTCTCCACGTTTCGGACCGACCGCTCTAACCAATCGGCAACTGTGCCTCGCGAAGTTGACGCTGTCTAGGTAAGATAGCAAAAGCTATTGCCTTAACAAAACTATAGCTTCCAGGAGAAGTATTTCAACATTACCGATTTCTCCGGTTTCGAGGCAAAAATGTCCTGGAAGGAAGGTCCATCTTACAATCCTATGCGATGGCTTTGAAGCCTTTGCATTGACTCGGTTGATCGCCCGTTGAACTCGATTCACTATTCGCATCGAGGCTTTTGGAAAGATATCGTTAACCGACGACACACGTGACCCCGCTTTTCCGAACCAGCGAACAGCCTCCTCTGACAAATCGGACGTAGGACGACCAGTCTCAGGATCCAGCTGCATCTGTATAAGCATGTACACACACAGCTCTACCCATCAATCAATGAATCAATCAATCAGTCAATTAATTGATCAATCAGTTAGTTAGTCAATCAATCAATAAGTGAATCAAACAATCAATCAGTCAATCAATCAATCAATCAGTCAATCAATCAGTCAATCAGTCAATCAGTCAATCAATCAATCAAACTTGATATAGCGCCTTCTGTATAATATTCAAGAAAGCTACTCAGAGGCGCTCTCAGTCCAACCAAGGATAAAGACGACAGATTTAAGTTAAGAGTAAAAGGCCAGAGGTCCAGAAGAAACCCATTCCAACTGGTAGGGTACATAGCAGAGAAGGCACGATGATATGATACTTATGTTGTCTAGTCTAAGCGTGTGTGCATAATGTTGTCGACTATTTTAGAAGTTTATTGTCTATTTGTATACATTTCTGTCTAATATTCATTCCAAGCATGGCTGACTCTGTATAGAATATCGTCGTTGATGTTGAAAAATGGATATGCTGGGAATATCATCCAAAGTACCTTAAGCGTCATTAGTATTCCGAGAAATGGTCTGTTCCGTCCGACGGCCATGCAGTAATGCACGCAAGGCAGGTAACGATTAACAGAAAATTCAATCTCCATAGGGAGAATGTCCTCACCCGTCGAAAGGTGGATCTGTTCTACAAGGCAACAGACATTCTTGACTCACACTGTCATTAGTGACGTCATCATAATGAACATGACATTGCATCCATTCATCACCGGCGCCACTATTGGTGTCTTAGTCATGACGAACATGACATCATAACCATTCATACCGTTATTGATGTTGTAATCTTAATTAACATGACATCACAGCCATTCATGAATCACACCGATATCAGTGACGTCATCATAATGAACAATGTATGACATCTATCTATGCCTTCTATACGTAAAACCGTTTTCAAAGGCACAAGACATTTGACCAGAAACTTTCTTAATAGTTATCGTAATTCATATAAAGGCAGTTTAACTATGGTAGTACGTAGCCATCAGTTCACTTTGAAACAATCTGGCTACTTTTCAGACATAACTTCTTTCAATTCCAAGAAAATCGCTAATGTAATTCGACGGTCCCTTTACACTAACCCACCACAAATCAACGCTCTGAAATCCAAACACCGCTGAAGGCAACATCTTATTCTCTATATGGCCACACCTACAGTTCTTCATGACTAATTTAGAGCTAATAATCAATACATGCTCTGCCAAGCGTATGAACAGTTGCACACCTCTTGTATATCGCAGCATACTTCAGCAGACTTCTAAAATCCAAACGAAAACCAATATTCTCCGAATTCCTGTTAACGATACTTATTGATAAGACTGAAACCTTACTTAATACATAGAATGATACTTGCGGTCAATTCTTCCGACGACGTAAAGAAACCCATCTTCGTCTCGTTTGCCTAAGTCTCCCGTTCGAAACCATCCATCCGCAGTGAACATCTCCGCTGTCTCGTCTTTCATGTCCAAGTAACCCATTGCGATGTTGCGTCCTTTGAGCATCAACTGTAGACAATCACATTAATTGAGACAAAAGTGCTCAACCATCTCTCAGGAATTCTGTCTTATGCTAAGCAGAAGTGGTGCAATCAATTAGCATGCTGGGTCTCTACTCCGACGGCTGCGGGTCCGAGCATGCTGCTAGGACTCTGTGCAAAGACGCCCACCAAACAGCATTTTCGAATAAATGATTATGTGAACTGGGAAGTTACCGGAAATCTATTAGTCTCCTAGATGTACATTATACCAACTCAAGAAATAAAAGTAAGAGATCAGTGTCATATTACACGTTGCATCTACTAATGAACTGCTTTTCTATGATTTATGTCATGAAAATAAGCAATGTAAAAATATAGTAATTAAATAGTGATTTTACATATAAAAGTTTTGCGGCTACAGTTTCCTATAATGTAACTCCATGCTATAATTATTATTTGTTTTTATTCTACGAATGGTTAGAGCAATCGATCAAAAAGATAATGAAGCATTTGATGTTCAATGCGGATGCAGATGCACAGTAAAAGTACAAGGGGAAGCAATGAACGCTAATCGTAGGGCACTAACTTAATCACAAGCGCATTTGCACATTGAGAATGTACTTTATACGCATCAGTGTCTATGCACAATTCCGTTTTTGCATTTCCACACTTTTACAGCTGTTCACTCGACGAAATCTTCGCCATTCGCGCGGAACACCCTGGACACCCAGTAGAGAAGTTGGTCTTCCTGCTCTCCAACGGCCAAAAACCTGTCTCAACTCGGGCAACGCTGGGCTCCCAAGCTAGTATTACAAACAGAGAAAGTAGGGTATCCAACTGACCTCACCGACTTCGTCATCGTCATGTTTGTCAATCAGTGTCATACATCCGTCAATCTCTAAACCAACTGATCGCTGTCGATGACGATCAGTCAGTGAAATCGTGTGCTGCCCTAGAATGCAACCACAGCACGTGTGCAGTAGAGTGTTGCAACAGGGCCCAATGCACTAAGGGCCGGTCAATAAAAAAGTGATCAACATTTAGATGATTTATTTAGAAGGTTGTTAGGATTAGTTATTATAATACCAATGGTAATACTCAATTATTATTATTATCTTTATTATTACTATTACTATTATTATTGTCAGTTGTTCCGTGCATTTTGTATCGGTTTTTATATACGCGTTAGTTGTCAATTCCTGTGGGCTGTTTGTGCGTGCGTCTGAATGCTACTGCATTGAATCTTTGGGTCATATGGACTCAAGAGACGTTGAAACAAGTGCACGATCTCAAGGGGATCATCTGATCAGATTAATCAAAGTAATTAATTATAACAAATAATTCACTTTTTCTAGAAGTTAGAGTTGAATAATATAAGTAGGCTAAGTTGCAATGCCTTACATTCAAAGGTACTCAAACTATAGAACTATGCATGGTAACCAATGTTATTGATTCATTTATCAATTTAAAAACAATATTTTTATGATCCTTTTGCTAAATTGGCTGCCCCTACGAACCGAACTGAATGCATTACAATTACAGCG
Source organism: Bimastos eiseni (assembly GCA_959347315.1). Taxonomy (NCBI): domain Eukaryota; kingdom Metazoa; phylum Annelida; class Clitellata; order Crassiclitellata; family Lumbricidae; genus Bimastos; species Bimastos eiseni. The sequence continues at coordinate 5,004,858 of OY365810.1, read as the reverse complement.
AACGCACTAGGTCATGAAGGCGCCATGAACTAACTGCGTTAGAAGAATGCATGATATAAAGAGGGTGGAAAATGTGTTAGAATGCATGAAATAAACGAAATGTAGTACAAATGGTGGTTGAGGAATATTCTCTGGAGGTAGATAGTAGAAGGAGGGCAGAGAAAGTGGATTGGACTGGATGATGATTACGATGATGATGATGCATGGATGGACACAAGAGACTGAAGGAACAAGTCCGTGGTCGTTGAGACGAGTTTGACGTTAAAACCGACTGAGGGTGGAAACTGGAAAACTATCAGAAGATGAGGATGCAGCAGCAGAAAAAGAAGAAGAAAAGAAAAAGAAAAAGAAGAAACAGAAGATGAAGAAGGATAAGAAGACTAATGAGCAGAAAAGAAGAAGAAAAAAGAAGAAGAAAAGACGATGAAGAATAAAAAAACGAGAAAAGAAGATGAAGAAGGATAAGAAGACTAATGAGCAGAAAAGAAGAAGAAAAAAGAAGAAGAAAAGACGATGAAAAATAAAAAAACAAGAAAAGAAGATGAAGAGGAAGACGAAAACGAAGAAGGAAAGAATAAGAAGAAATGGACAGGAGGAAGATGTAGAAGACGTGTAGAAAACGAAAAGAAGAAACGAGTAAGAAGAAAGGACAGAAGTAGAAAATGAAGAGGTAGAAGAAGACATAGACATAGAAAAAGAATGAGAAGAAGAAAAAAATAAGAAGAAGAGAAGATGAATTAAATGAAGAAGAAGAAGAAGAAGAAGAAGAAGAAGAAGTTAAAGAAGGTGAAGAAGAGACCTACATACAATACAATCAATATTATTATTATAATTATTATTATTATTATTATTATTATTATTATTATTATTATTATTATTATTATTATACTGTGATGTGGTGTAATGTAAAAATATTTCATGTGTTTATAACGCCTTTTACTATTATTATTACTATTTTATTATCATTATTATTATTAATATTATTATTATACAATATAATTACTATGCTTTACCTGTTGATTCAGTCATTCCGTAGGACATCAGAAGATCCATGTTGAGTCCGTAGTAGAAGTTCCAGACATCTGTTCTGACTGACCCTCCAGTCAACACAAACTCTGCACATCTTCCCAGTCCGAACTCCTTTCGTATTCGGTTGCATACGACGGAATTCGCCATATTCCACCCAACTGGCTGAGATTGACTGCAGAGTCAATCACATTTAACAACATACGGTCCGTAATTGGGTTTTTCTTATTGATCGGTAACTAATTCGGATTAATTGTGTTGGCCTATAATTATCATGTTTGATGCTGAATTATGCCTACAGAATAAAACACTAATCGATTGAGTGCCGCGAATCACGCACACATCGATTCGCATGCATAAAACTTTATTCGGTTTATATATAACTACTGTCATTGCTCGGTTACTTTAATGTCATGGATGGGCTAATTATCTAATTTGACCAGTTTTATTCGTTTCTCAATTTGACTATTGATATTGCATTCTAGTGTTTAAACTGTCAACGAACATGGACATAAAGGTTTTAACCTGTATCACATGATTTATTGACTAGCTAAGGGTAGCTAAGTCCATCATAAATTTCTAAATGCTTAGCTAAAATAATTATTGATCTGTGGAAGAACAGTAATAAAAATGCTGATTTTCCATAGTTCTACCTACTATTTGGTAATCCTAACATCATACGGTTCATAATTCGGTTTTTCTTAGGGATCGGCAACTAGTTCGGATTACTTGAGAATTGTGTAGGCCTATAGTCTGTTTGATGCTGGATTACTGAATAAAACACGCTAAACGATCGATTGATTATAACTACTCATGACGTTGTAATTGATGATTTGAATGATCGATGTCTGTACCTCTGGACTCGGGTGAAATATCCTCTGAGACCGATGTTGATCGCTAATTTCATGAGCATATTCTTTAGGACGTTTTTAGACCAAGAACCTTTCATGGCGTCCATAAGAACGTCGTACAGTCTGCCTGCCGACCAGAAGATAGTGGGACGAATATGTTGTACGGTGTCGAAGACGGATCCCTAAATGGGATCGACAATTCATTCATTCATTCATTCATTACAGAGATTTATATAGCGCCCCTTCAAGGCTACTACTCAGGAGCGCTCTAGACTCCAGCACGTTTAAAAAGAACAGTTTTAAGGCACGTATAAAATGAGTCTGAGTGGACCCTTGGTGACAACCGTAACGCCAACGGGAGCCTGTTCCAGAGCGAAGGGCTAGGCACGATTCTGTTTGGTAGTTTTACGGGCAAATGGGACAATGAGCATGCCTCGCTCAGTAGAGCGTCGAGAGCGGCGACCCAGTAAGCGTAGAGAGCGGCGACCCAGTAAACTCAAAGTAGAGTAACAGAGATTGCGAAGATAGGCAGGGGCGAGACCTAGCAAGGACCGCCATACCAAAGAGATGATACGGTACGAGATTCGCTGTTTGAGGGGGAGCCAGTGGAGCACATGCAGCATATAGCCGGATGTGCGTCATAAAACAATTTTAAATGCAAAGAACAGCCGATACTAATAATAGTAATAGTAATAGTCTGAACCGACGATGTGCGACAATGATCGACTTACAGGTCATTCTTTTGACAAAGAAATAATGCCCAATGCGATGAAAAATGAATTGAAGAATGGAATGAAAAGGTAGAAGAAGAATGCGAAGGAAGAGGTGGATGTAAAGGAATAGGAAAAGGAGGAGATGGGAAGAGAAAAAAGGTAATAAGGATATAAACAATCCTTGGGCTAAGAAAGAAGGTATCCCCACAAAGCTGAACTAGTTGCATGATATTATTTTTTATTTAAGCATTTATACAGCGCATCCAGTGGGGTGAACCGTTCAGAAACGATGCAAGTGCGTAAGTAACCTCGAGAAGAAGTAGATTTTGAGAAAAGCAAAGGAGGAAAAGGAATAAAAAAGAGCGAACAGATTGAGAAAGCGCAGTCTACAGAGAGGGATCAATTGAGCTGCAGATGTTCTAATTAGAGGAACCAAGAGGTCAAGTCTGTTGAAAGAGCGAAGTGAATGGGGAAGGACGCTGGAAAGGCTGAAGTATGGCGTCAATTAGGTATCTCGGGGCAAGACCCCACTGAGTCTTCTTTGAAGATTAAACTGAGAATGTAAAACTGTATGCGAACATGGATACGGAGGGAGTCAATGAATTTCATCAAATTTTAGTCTATTAGCATCAATAGTTCTCAGATAGCAGAGGCAGGCTAAGTTTTTTTAAATTTCGAGGCATATTAACAAATGCACACTAATGACACTACTATCACTTCTATTCCCACTTTTACTACTACTTCTACTAATTACACAACTTCAACTTCTACCACTTTCACTACTTCCCCACTACCACTACTACTTCTACTCCCAGCACTACATCTTCGACCACTACTCCCACTACTACTACTACTAATTATAATAATAAAAAAATAATAAAGATATAAATAATTGCAACGAATTATTATCACAGAGAGCGCATGCGGGTAGATCTCTTGAAAAGGTGCTATATAAATTCCAGGATGAATGAACGAATTACTGAATCACCGTCTCACAACCGTAAACCTAACTTGTGAGCAACTGTGTAAGAAAACAGAGAGTAGATCATTTGTAAACCTGAATGGCAGTTTCTGGAGCGAAATACACAGTGATCCCAAATCGGATCGGAATGTAGATATCCATGATTTGAGCCACGATGCAACTCAATGGCATGAAACTCACGGTCACGCCATCCGCGTCCTTTATGCTCAGGTATCGGCCGATTGAATTCGATACCCAGGTCACCTAAAGCAAAAGACACCACGCAGGTGGAACTAACTATGGTCTCTTCCGTAGCACGATCGTAAAAATTTCGTTCGATTGAAAACTGAAAAACCGCTGGTTGATAAAAAACTTAGTTTGAACGAATGATAACAAGTTGTTACAGCTATGCATGAGTTGAATTTAACGATCAACAGCAACGCTTCTAAAATCCATCGCTTTACCGGCGGGGTCTTTGATGCCACCTTTCCATGGTCGTCCCGTAGCGAGTGATAACCTTTCTGATTGATTTCCTATCTTGGGTATAATATTTCAGTTCGAAATTGATCACAAGAACCTCAGAGCAAAAATAAAACCTACATTCTCACCCTATGTAATTAAAGAGAAAAGTGACATAGTGAGACGACCCACAACTGGCGACGGTGGGCATAATTCAGTTTTCCAGATGACTTATATCTACCTATCGTAGCAGTGTGGGAATATTGTAGGGGCCTACGCGGTAGGAAAAACTGTCAGACCAGTTGAGTAAGATTGCCCATTGCCTACCTCTAACTCTTTCACCTGCCTACAATGAAAGCTTCGGCGTAAATTTAGTCGAAGCTTTTCAAGCACAATATTTGTTAGCGTTTAACTACAATCGTGTCGCATAATGCAGGCTGCAACCAAGCCAAGCCCGTAATTGTCAAACGCAAGACAAAATATTCAATTTTATGTTAATGGTCAATTGCTCATATTTAAATTAGTATTAATATTCGTGGACTTTAGTAGATGTCTTTTTCTGTAGACTTACATTATCGTGAGACAGGAGCACAGATTTCGGAGCAGCGGCGGTACCAATCTACAGACGAAATGTTACGATATACACGTTTACGACACTCTGAATATTGGATCGTTTGAATGCTTAAACTTATCAATCCGATGTGTACTCGCAGGTACATGCATATTATACCTGGGGGTTTGTTCGTTCAGGCATTCTTCCATTCTCCATTATTACCATCACTAAGAGTCATAATAGTTATGATTATAATATGATTATTATTACTACCGGGCGGTTTTTTTAGCTGCCCAGGCAGGGTCCGTACTTTAAATTTTCTAATTGAGTCCAAAGACAGAGTACTAGGTTTCCCAGCTTAGGGGCCCGGATTTTTATGACTGCTCTGCCTAGAGTCCGGGATTTCTTTCGGTGGCTCGATGTGTATGATTCAAGATAGATATCCAGATGACAGTGCTTAATAGTTTTTAGTCTGTAGAATATAAATTGATGTTAGTCACCGTTGTTGGCAAAAGATCGACCCATTACATTATTGAACTGCGCCAAAAGGGAATTTACTGATTTATTTTTGGTAGCAACTAGATACTCGCTTACCGTTTGAACGATAGAGCAGCAGACGTTTGGAGCCTGCTGCATGGCTCGATGATGAAGAACTTCGGACAATACATCCTGGCCTATTTCCAGCAACTCGTCCCACTGTTCAAAACATATCAGAGTTTTCAACTTAATGAACTAAAAATCATCAGTTTTCTTCCATTTGTCGACACTATTTCCACAGCGTAAACCAAGAATCTGACAAAGTGATTTGTATTCGTACAAATCCATTCGAATTCAAACCTTGTACAATGTTCTTTAAAGATTCACTTTAAAATTTTAACTCCTTTACTCCTCGTAGACTTAGATAGGCAGCTTAATAATAATAATAATAGTTGCACAAACTACAAATTCTTATTCTTATAACATGAACGTCGTCACTCCACACTATTGACGCAAACATGTATACATAATTTTCTAGCCTACATAGTCTACATGCATATATTCAAACACACATGCACATTACATACATTCACACACATACATGAATAGGCCTACATACGTACGCTACATACCAATAATGATGATTTCCGTTAAATTTTAAACTGACACACTGCAGACTGACTGCAAGTACGGTATGAATGAAAGTTGATAAGTTGTTACATGAGTCGAATATAACTGTAGGAAGCCATGCAAGGCGTCCATTACGCTATGCATCTTATTTTAACAAACGCCGCCGCCTAACGAGAGAAGGACTAGTCAACCTTACGGGGGGATATTTTTATCGAACTTGGTTCCTCAACTCAACGCCCCAGCGGGATCTCCATTACTCTACGCGCCCCTACATACATACAATCATACATACATACATACATACATACATACATACATACATACATACATACATACATACATACATGCATACATACATATATACGTACGTACGTACATACATACATACACAACAATACATGCATACATACATGTATACTCGCCTACAAACTTACTGACAGGTATGAATAGGTTGAGTAGACGTGTATATTACTGAATATATGTCTTCTGATTTAACGAAGTCTTTCATGTTGCACTGTACAATGGCCAGCAGGTGTTGGAGTCGACTGCGAAAGACGAGGACTCGTTTGAGTTCCTTTGCAGATCCAACGATGATTATACGACTCTTGGTTTGCTCAGCAAAGAGCTGACAATCCTCATCACTACTCGTCACATGCATCGACGCCGATATTCCACTAAATACAACGGTTATTTACCAAATGGCAACAAACAATTGCAATAGACCAGTGTTTCTCAAACTGTGGGGTTCCACGGAAAAATGTCCTTGTAGACAAAAGGCATCAAACAATTTCAAGTAAATTATAGGAGTTTTTCATAGGACAATTTTTGTTTAACATCTGTGTAGGCCTATAACTTTATAGGCCGTATGCGTGAGAATTCTTATGTCATTGTCATCAATATTTGTGTCATTAGTAATTCAATCAGGGTCTAAGCCTACAATAATGTCTGTACTATCAAGCGTTTGCGCCTATATCAGAATATGTTTAGTTTTGGACGGGCGTTCCGCCAACTAAAGTGAGATCAAAAGGGTACCGAGGTCAAAGAAGATTGGGAAACGCTGCAGTAGACTTGAATCAAAGGAGTGATCTCGACCGTTAGGCAAAGCTGGCTATTCAATCTATCGACCGACACACGACGAAATTGCTAATAAAATGCGCTTTGACGAATAGCCCGGACGTGCGTAATCTTCCACCAGTGAGGGACATCGTCACCGTCTTTGCGATCATCGTCACCTGTCGTTGCTCTATACCATATCAACGCAACTTGGCCCAGAGACTCTGAACACCCATGCTACCTGTCTCATTCGACGGGAATCCGTTGGCTGGTTCCTCGTGTGTGCGTCTTCCCATCACTAATGACTCTTCCATCTTACAGTGTAGTATCTAGTCAAATGATGTAAAATTTAATACATTATAACACTTAGCACTATAATAAAATAGGCTAGTGCAAGGAGAAGCACTCCTTAGTCGAATAATTCTGAAGAGCGCTATACAAATTCTCTGTAGTAGTATTAACTAGAGACTGAACTTACCCAGCAAAGATGGCAGCGAGATGACTGACGACCCATTCCGTTGAGCTGTAGCCAAGGATGACAACGACGTTGTATCTGTCCAATCCCAGCTTAGTTGAAACAACGAACGATTACCAATGACACAATATTCATCTACATGGAGGTTCAATGAAAGGTAAGCCAAACTGTTTATATCTCTAATCCCTGACAATTTTCTTTTATATTTTGTAACAAAGTACTTCTAACAGAAAAACAGTCTTTAATATATTCGTGAAGAAACTCTCAGTAGCATGATACGATTATTTAATTAAAGAAAATGTTCAAAATGTTCTCATTCTGCTTGCACACAAGCCTGATGGTGCTAGGCGCCACTGGAAAGCAGCGTCGTCGATTATCCTCTGATCCAGACCATCTCACACTTCCAACAAGCCTTGCTTCAGATCGTTTACATAATGGATTGCTGTCTGGTAGACTCGCCCTTGCATTACGCTTCACACTTTCTAGTCGACAGGAATTAAATATGGACTGTTCGCAGACCATACTGTGGGAGAAATTTAGTCTGATGTCTCTCTTGTTAGCATTTCTATGGTTTTCATGGCTATGTGGGCTGGGGCACTGTCCTGTTGAAAAAGAAAACAGTCTTCTGCGGCTAGATTCTGATAATAGGTAGAAGATATTGTGACTCACAATAAGATCTCCGACAAGGACAACGTTTCCTTCAGTGCAAGATGACCTTCGGCTGCCACTACCAATGACGCGGTCGACTGACTCTGTTACCCTAATTTTTCTATGCAATTTATCTAATCCGCTTCTAGTTAAATGTTTTTCTGAAAAAATTGACGGTTGCTGTAATTTGTGGACTCCCTCAAACATTTTATCATGTGTAAATCTTCTTCACCATAACGCATTTTTACAGAAATTGCAACGTTTTTGTTTATGTTTTCTATCGTAATATCGACTGCCTTTTTCAGCAGGAAATGAAAAAACCAGAAGTCATTTAAAAAAGTAAACTTGTGTTTTTTTACTTCTGAAACTATTATTAATAACATATAGTAATATTTGTTTATAAAATTAACAATCTGTAGTCACAGTTTGGCTTACTTTTTATTGAACCACCGTGTATATAAATACATACATTTTCATTCATCGTATAGTAGCCTATCATTAATTTGTTGACAATTAACTTACTTATTTCTTTAATTATATAGTGATCAACTAATTGTTTAATTACTCGTTGTGGTATATTCTAATGTACCTATCATCGCACATTAATATGTTGTAGCCAACATATTATTATGCATGCATTCCATCGTGTTTCATATAGCCTTTTATCCCTATCAATTTCTAACCCTTGACCCGAATTATCAAAGCTCAAATAAATACGAATATTAAGCTATTATCTCAAACCAAAATCTCACATACTGTAGAGAATCGAGGCAAAACATTTCATCAACTGTTGCCCTTGACCCAGTGTAGCACATATGCGCTGTAGTAAAAGGCAATAGCTTGGAACAGTTAAAGTAGTCGATGTGTAGGCCTACTGCGCTTATGTGAGACGCCAAAAGCTCGATAGTCCGAAAGTTCGACAGTCCGTAGACTCTATACTCCGACATTTATTTAATTGGAAACTAGATTAATTGATGAAAAGAATGTGTAAAACTAGGAGCTGGATTGATATAAAAGAATAATGCCTAAATGGAAGTTGGATGAATGAAAAGAATGGTGCAATCCAGCTTCTAGCCAAACGTAGCTCTTTTAATCAATCCAGCTACAATTAATACGGCATTCTAATCAGCTATCGACCGCAAACCATCCAACCTTCGGACTATCGAACCTTCGGACTATGGACACATAACCCTAAAAATGCGCTACATTAATCGTCCTGGTATAAACGTAAATACGGGCACGTGAAAGCTCTTAAACGGAAAGCATGTGAATACTATTCACTTGATATCTTCTTCATAATTTTCATCCCACGGTTTCGTTCGCTGGTTTCTCACCTTGATCAATCCCTTCGCTGCTTGATTTACGGTCTTGAACAGCTGTTGAAAAGTAATCGTCTGCCATGCACCGTCTACCTTGACACCTACACATGGAACAGACGCATTTGCAACACATGGTACAATGATTCTGGTAAGCGCTTGCTTGTATGCGTGTGGGTCATCTTAATAAAGAAATCTAATACGCGGTGTAAAAGTTATATCTGCAATTGCAGTAATGACCTTGTAAGCTAGGGTATGGCTAATTTTCATCAAAACACGTATCCTGCTGTAGGCACAAAATTCTTAAGAATGCAGACATTTATAGTAAATAGGTGTAGACCTAGCTTAGAATAATACCAACACAAAATTCGATGTCAATGACAAAAATGTATTCTTTTTTAAATACAGCTGTAGGCCTACACAGATATTAAGCAAAAAGCCTCCTACGAAAAATTCGTATAATTTATTTAAAATGATGTTGAATCCTATTGTTGAAACCCAACGTTTCCACGGAACCCTTGTCTTGCCTAGAGTTCTGCAGTAAACTGTTTGGGAAACGCTGGTCTTATGTTCCAGCATAATTTAAGAAGATAGCTTACACTGTTTATCCCGCGCAGTATTCTTCGTAGGTCTTACCGTAGGCTGGTGTATTTGCATGTTTAACGGCAGTCCTGTGGAGGGCAGTCATAACGGTGATCGGCGTTTGAGCCAAAGGTCCGGTGCCGGCCATGTACAGAGCAACCGGCGACTCTACGTCCCAGGACATGAAGCTCGTCGCCGGAAAGGGTTCGTCCGGATCTGAGAAAGAGATAGAACCAAGATTATGATGCTGGGAGATTAGGCAATAAGCAAACTGGGTGGTGGCTCTAACTGATTATGATGATGATGATGATGATGATGTTGTTGTTGATGATGATGATGACGACGACGACGATGACAACGATGACGATGACGACGATGATCATGATTATCATCATGATTATGACTATGATGATGATAAATATTTGACGATGTCAATGAATATAATTCTGTATCTGCTAATATTATTTCATTCATTCATTCTCATAGATACCGTACTCATATGCGCGTCCGCCGTCCATCCCAAATCGCGCTATAAAGAGTAGTTTTACTATGCTTTTAAAATTGTCCACACAGAGAATCTAACTAAAAGAAAACGCTGATCTGAGGAAGAGTTTTTCGTTGTGGTCGGTCCAACCACAGAAAATACACGACATTGCGTCGTTGAAGTGCGCACAACGAAGATCAACAAGTTCACCATTAGGGTCAGAACGAATGTAAGGTAACGTAATACTTATATAGCGCGGCTCGATCATCATGATATCAGAGACGCTCACGATTCAACACATAGCTAAGCGAAGAATAGGAAAATCTTCAGGCGCCTCCGGAAGGTAGCAGAGGGAGAAAAGGGAGGTTATTCCAGCTGGTAGGACCCACGTATTCAAAGCTCAGATTAAAAAGAAAATTTCTGAATGCAGCCAACTCTGACTCACCAGAGGTAGGGCAAGAAAACTCACGTAGGCTGGGGCGTTTAAAAACTGATATCACAAGAGCCAGACCGAGATCTTTACTTCACTGCGCTGGGAAACAGGAAGCCAGTGGAGCACGTCTTGCATATAACCAACAGGCCCAGCTGCTGCATCAAACACGCGCTCAAACTATGCACTGCGCCCCAGTTAGAAGAATAATGACATTGATTGGGATATGATCAGAGCCGTCCTCAGGTAATTTGACTCCCTCGGCAGTTATTTATCAAAGCACCCACTCTCTCTTACTGAGTTCACGAACAGTAAAATTTGATAAATTTGGGGTCAGGCACATGCGCTGCACGGAGCACATCGACTGCGGGTTTTAAATGTTATATGGTATTATAATTCAGCAGGACTATTTATAAAGCGCCTCAAGTAGGGTGAACCGTTCATAAGCGCTGTCAGTTCGCAAAGCCCGTCGAGAAGAAATAGGCGTTGAGAAAACAAAAAGGATAACTACGTGTTCATGATGTCGTTTTGTGTAATTATAAGACTTATGTAGTTATATGTGATTAAGGCCAGATGATATTAAGTAAATGAATGAAAGTTCCTTGTGTAGGTCTATGTTAACCCGTCTTGCTGTTTGCTTCTGCAAATTCACCAACAAACAAAGTGAGGTCAATGTCTGCTGCGATAGCAAAACAATTTTGTGTCATCGTCGTTCGCATATGATTTTTTAATAAGTTTCAGTTTCGAAAAGCCCAGTTCTTTCATGCAACAGCTACAGGGAGTGTCAGTTGATAAACCGCTGTACAACAGACCAACAAAATTGCTTAAATATTTTCTGTGAATTTACCACAGATCCATCTGGTGACTCGTAATGGAACCAACGTTCCTTTTTCACATTCCTTGGTTGCAAGCTTTGCATCTAGATGCCACACGTGTCTCGAAGCAATTCTGTTAAAAGTTCCGGTTCGGATGTTAGCCGGTTAAATAGGAGATTGAATATCGTTGTTGGAACAACAAAGTCAATTTTAGACAATTTCAATGATTGCTGTTTTGTAATATCATAGATTTTTATTCCCGAACAAAAGATTTTCCTTAAAATTTGGCCCCCTAGGCGGCTGCCTACCTAGCCTATTTGAGCCGGCTCTTGATGTGATGATAATTATTGCTAGAATGATAATGATGATGACGATGGTGCTTATGGAGGGGTGAAGGAGGCGAAAGCGAAAATTATATTGTCCACCGAAAGAATGAATCAATGAAGGATTGAATGAATGAATAAAAGAAAGAGAGAAAGATTGAATGAATTATTGAACTAAAGAACGAACGAACGGATGAATATGGTTTGGTCATCAAAAATCTCTGGGAATCTGGCTTATCCAGTGTGCATGACATTTTATTGGTGTGATATAATCAGTCATGGAACATTAATGAGAAGTTTTCTCCAAGAAGCGCCATATGAAGTTCTATACAGTAAGAGCTGAGCTAACTAAATCCACGCTTCATGTAATAGTGCCTCTCAGCAAAAAATATACATACAGAAACAGCTGCTAAAATAACAGTTCAAATAGCGCCTCTCGGTGAAACCCTCCCCACGCCAATGCGTCGTTTTATACTCACCAGCTCTGTCCTGGAAGCTGATCCGCTGCCTTACGTGTCGCGGTGTGTTTGACTCCGTCTTAGAATTCCGTGATCCGCTTCTGGATCGGATGCCTACCTCTTCTGACCCTTTGCTTCCTTTTTGCTTCCCTGGCCCAGACGCCGATGGCCGCCTTCGAACGTTCCTCGCCATCAACGAGGCGATCTGAGGGGACTGAGCCCCAGGCGATGGGGGCTCAACCAGGGGCTGTGCAGGGATGGAAGAGTCAGTGGTGAGTACGTTGGGATTGGCTAGCCACGACGTGTGGTATATTTCCGGCGTATCGTCCTTCTTCGCCGGCGTCTTAGGGCGTATTTCGATCGCAGTGTCTGTGTCCTTCTTCGTTGGCGCTTTCATAATTGAAAGAGAGGAAACTGCAGCTGCCTTTCTTGCGGGCTTCATGGGCGTTTCCAATTCAGAAATGAACGATGAGTCCGGGATGGATGGCAAGCGCATCGCAGCTGGAGCGCAGTAGGAGGCGCGTGACCAAGAGAGCCTGTCCGGGAGTGGAACAGGGGAAAAGGCGACAGGAGTCGCTGTATAAAGCAACGAATTCGGTTTAATTGGAGCAGGCTTTGGGGTGAGCGTCGCTGTCTTAGGTTGAGAAGCCTCGGATAGAAATCCTGGCACACGCGTTCTGAAGAACTCGACGGCTTTCGAAAATGGATCGGAGCTCTTTCGCTTTGCTTCTGATAATTTTTCTGTGGGAGCCTTTGTCTTTGTTGTGACATGATCTGATGCAGGTGTGGGAGGCGTCTCAGATCTTGAATCTTTCGCTCCAGATGCGTCGGATTTCGACGTCGTCTCTGAAACGTTCGACTTCGTTTCCAACCATTTCGAAACGCCCGATAAGGACTCGGTGGACTTTGAGTCGATCGATTTTGAGTCTGTGTTCGCCGCGTTGTCAGTCTTTGCCGCTGAGTGCTTTGAGCTGCCAGACTTTGACTCAGACGTATTCACCGTCGAGTCTGATGTCCTCAGACTGCTAGACTTTGATTCTGATGATTCTGGCGTGACAAAATGTAATTCGGATATTTGCACAGGGCTAGACGCTGACTTTGACGATTTCCGAAAGTTTGTCTTTAACTCTGACGCTGTCGGGTCGACACTCTTCGACTCTGATGATATCGGAGCATTGGACTTCGACTCTGACGTCTTCGGGGCGACAGCCTTGGATATTGACGTTTTCAAAGCAGGTGTCTTTGCACCTGCCGTCTTCACATTGCCACCCTCAGAGTCCAAATCCTTGTGGTGGCTAAATCCTGAGCCCTCCTCCGATGACTCATTGCTAGCTGACTTCGAGGTCTTATGCTTTCTCCGAGTTCGAGACTCGGAGTCTGATGGGGTCGTGGACATTCTTGATTTCAATATTGTTATAATGATGCCTGACGGCGGATGTTTTGAACCTCCAAGAATGCACAGAGTAAGATTAATCTTAGCTAAGCCTAACATACAGACGTACCGGAATGAGCGGCACACTCCCCTGAAGCAACGCTATCCGTCGACTCTCTAACCATTGGAAACTCCGCAGCACGGGAACTCTGTGGCTCCTAAGCTCTGCGTGTTGGTGGCAAGATATTGGAATTAACACTTTCAGATATATCGGGATCCAAGCTTTCAGTTAATCCATGGATTTCATCGTAACTCAACGACCTACATTTGAAATTGGAGAAATTGCATATTCACACGAGACTGAACCTATAAAATAAATTGTTGTGCAAATGTCTATCAAGCAAGTATCACGAAACAACCGCTATCTAACGATTCAGTAGGCCCTACCTTGTCTTCTTAACTGCCAAATGTCAAGCGGTCGTTTAGATATAACTTGTCTACGCTACATGTTGCTTAGATAATTTTCAAGCGATCTATAAAATATTTATCATTCCTCGTGATAAGAATCCGTTGCTAATTCTATGATTAGCAATGCACGGTCAATCTATGAGATGAACATACAGTCCAACGCTTGATCGTCTATTTATTTCAACGGTTATTTGTTTGTGACGTTGCGCTTGTATTACGACGAAACGAATTGCATAAACAAAGCTCTGACGTCGCACTGATGATGATTTTTATTCATTAGTAGACCACTTGGTTCATCATCATACTATCACTTCTTCGACGTCATAGACTTATTTCTGTTGAAGAATAATGGTATAAAACTATAGGCTAAGATTCCCAGTCAGTCAAGTTGCACGTCAGGATACAGTAGGCCAGCCCGTCAGTGGATCTATCAGCCATTGCGCAAGCCGATTATGAGCAAACGGTTTTAAACCTAACTACAATTAAAGCCTTGAGTGTTCGTTAACTCTCTATTATAGCAAGAACACATTAGGTCTGCCCTTTGATGATGTTACCAATGAATTTGTTATTAGTGAATTCAACGGAAAACAGTTCTAAAAGAACTTCGATTATTACCGACAAGGAAAACACCAATGTTGATGTTAAAATTTATCAATGAATTGAACCTACAGATCGGATTTTCAAGCGTGTAAGTCGCTCTGCGCATTTGCTTAACTTTACCAGTTTCCAACTGCTTCGGTAAACGATCCTTAAGTCATAGACTTCTAAATAGGTCGTTGGCCGCTTAAGTCTTCTCAAACGCACTAAAAATGCTGTCAGATTAACCATGGGTCAAGACAGATTAAACACCCTAACATTTATGGACATCAGATCAGAAATTGTTCAAAGCCTTTATGTTAAAGATATTATTGATTCTTTCTCAGCATCAAAATTCCGTCAATGAGATTTTCAAGATTTGTATACAGCACACAATGAGTAAAATGTAGTTTACACACGGAACCACCTCTCAATTAAATTTTAATTAAAATTTAATTAGGTTAACAATTAGGTTATCTTTAACAATACCAACTTGGTATTCATATAGCACTCAATATAGTGCAATAACAATTGTTGACTTTGTAAGTTTTGTCTATTGTAATTACTTATCGATTTCACGTTGAAAACCCTGCTATTTAGACGGTTAGAATTATAGATTACCTACATTATTTCATGTTTCTTTGTGCAAGCATCTAAGGGGCCTCCACTCTATTTTTGAAACTGGCCTACAAAAGCTTAATACGGCTCTGATTATGAGACTGCTAGAGGCAATATGAGAGTTGAATTGAAGACGATGATAAAGAAAAAATTGTTCTTGATATCCATCTTCAGTATACTGTATTCCCCAAAGCCCAAACAATGACAAAAGAACAAGAAAAGGGAGACTGGTTAGACGATTTATTCAACCGACCATGATACGCGAATGCCTTGATTAGAGGCATTTTAGTCTTTAGCTTATAAATATGCAGCAGTACATATCAAGCAACATATAGTATTTGACTGATAATCTCGCAGTTTGTAGACACTAAACTAAGACCTGCGGCTAGCAAACCATAGAAGACAATGATAATAATAAAAATGATATTAAAAGTTAAATACATATTCCTAGCCTAATCCTATGATCACAGTTCTAGCTCTTTGAGTTGTGGGACTGCGATTAGGACATCATTTTGAATTCGACCGAACCTCAGTGGAAAGCCGATGTTTCTGGACACCACGATTGTACGAAGATATCCAGTTCAGTAGATGTTCGACAATGTCGAAGTACCACAACCTGACCATCGGTGGAAACTGTAAAACATTTGGGCCGGACTAGATCCCCAAACCACCTCGTCAATTAATGGCCTGCAGTGGATAGATCCTTCGACCTGGCAGCGCACTACGTCGACCATTTTAAGTAACGCAATCAATTCTGTGAGCTGTAACCGATTGAGTGTCGTACAGACGGGGTCGATGATCCAATCATAACATAGGGCCTACATGCAACAGTACTTTGACAATATGTAACAAAAAAAGTCATTCAACATACAAGATGGGGTCCTTGAAAATGCGATTTTATATAACAATATTGTCAACATATTCAAAACACATTTGGTAGCATTAGACCTAACGCAGTTGTGTCCTGCGGACGCATTAAAATGAAAAATATACATCAAGCGGGTGGATATAGCTCACTTCAGGCAGAGTACCAAACCGTGACAATTTTATCTATCACAATTAGAAACCTCTTCCACAACAAACTGTAATAATTTTATCTCCCACAATTAGTGATCTACCGCGTAACAAAGTGTAATAATTTTTTCTCCCACAATTAGAAACCAGTCGCGGGCGAGAGGAATATAAGTAACATCAAACTGTAGGCATGAGCCTGTCACTTTCCAGCGCAAATATAAGTCAATTTGGCCACTGAACTCCTTTTTCACTTGACTGATGATGTGTCCGCTAGAAGTGGATGCATTAATAGAAACTAGACTTAAACCAATTGGCATGCCAACAATGGCCTGTTCAACTACTATATATTCGAATTGAGTGATAATTATAAAAGTATTATTCATGCTGGCAATTAAAATTATATCAAAGATGCCATCTTTACGAGGTTTTACCCAATATGGCCGATCCGTGTAATTCGAAAGCACAATTCTACTGACCAAAACGCCGTTTGGTTCATAGATCTCCAAGTCATTCGATGCTTCATTATGTCGAAGTACAATCACTTGACCGTCAGCGGAAACTGTGAAACTGATGGGCTGGACCAGATTGCACAACCATTTCGTCAATTTATGATCCTCCACCGTAAACTTCCAGATGCATGTTGAAAACGGATCCAAAATATAGAAACACTTTAATACAGCATCAGAGGCAACATTTCGAGGGTCGTTGACTTCTTCAATTGTTGCCAGCATAAGAAGATCAAATGGAGGCGTATCTTCATAGACACGGATCGACTGGATAGATTGTGAATCAAACAGATTGCTCAGACAAACTATATAAATATGACCTTGATGTCGTATTGCGCCATCGGCGGCACAAGCCACACGTCGAAGCGATTTTAGAAAATGTTTGTAGACTGAAATCAAACAAACGCATGAATTTATTTCATGATCATCGACATTCGATACGTATTGAGAGACAATCATTATATTAGATACTTGATTAGTAACTCACATGCAAGTTAATACGCATGTGCAAATAATCTGCAGCACATCTACATTTTCCTTGTAAATCTGGGCCCATTACTCGTCATGTGTAGGTCTACGCGTCGACTGTATGTAAACATATTTTGTTGTAATTTCAATAAGGCAATGAGGCATTCTAGGTTCGTTCCGTCTCTGCAGTGATTTTATCATCGACAATTCATTAATAAAGCCGACCATTAGTCAAGGCCATCTCACCTTCTTCTTCCTCCAGTTGCATTTGCACGTCGAAGTCTCGACAATGTTGGATAATGATCGTAAATAACCGATTCAGGATTTGAAGTCGGATCATAGAGGTAAAATGCCCATTGAATCATCCGGTTACTCCCCGCTTCCACGTGATCTGATCTGAATTTCGATCCAGCCTCTATGTGCACTCTTATTAGTAGCCCCTTTCAATGTACGCCATGTCTGTATGGTCAATATGAATAATATTTAAAATGTTACCAACTCAATTTTCTTAGTCTGCGTCAGTGTTTTAACAGATCCTTTACTATAAAAACAGTCATAAGAATCCGGGCTTCAACACAGAGTCTTTAAGATGAATACCGATCAACATGCTGGCGATCTGTTCTACACCGATAGACATCGAGTGAGATTAGTAGCAGTTCACTTACAATGTGTGATAAGGAAGATCATTATCGCCACCCTCCTTCTTTGTCCAGGCTTGGGATTGGCACTGCCAGAGTGTTAGCAATGATGGAGTTATGCATTTACAAACAACGTAGCCTACTAATCCTTACCAGTCGCATCTTCTGCGGGTTGAGAACGTCTTTCCAGAATCGCATTTTTATGAGACTCGTCATTCGGTTTATGCTGATCGTTTATCAACGACGTTAATACGACACCAAACAGATAAACCAGGATCAATTGAACTACAAACATTTTCGTTCAGAAATCTTACGAATACATAAAATAGAAGATCGGACGCAATCAATTGGCTGCTAGATTCAAGTGATGAGAATCGTCTACTGAGAAGTACATCCAGTCAATCGCAACAAAAGAGATCAATTTAATTTCAGTGGTCGATTGATTTCATTAAGGGCTGGCATTCGACTGCATTAAACATGTGATTCTTCAGCTCATGAGTTATGCTTTTGCGGAGGGCACATAGTTATGAGATCCCATCTTAGCGTATAACTATCAGAACACGTGGTTCGCATTAGCATCAACCAGAGTATTGTGCACTGGTGGCAACTGATAGCGTACAGATTGAGTGTTGGACAAAAATTCATGACTATCATCATATTGCATGTATTACTATAATTGCAGAGTTGATGACGATATACATTTACTTAGCGCCGAATCCATAACAAAGATGAAATGCGCCAATATAATGATTGCAGTGTTGGCCTATTTTCGAAGTTCTTATGCAGCAAATGCCACAGTGGCATGAGAAGCTCCCTCCCATACTGCGTCTAACAAGATGAACGAGCTATAGGCCAACATGTATGAAATCTGGTGGCTTGTCCCACAATGATCGTAGGCCTACATATGAGGCTTCAAATGGAGTGTTTCCAACCCAGTGGATAGTTCCATCTACTTGGCAACACTTGGTGATCTTGTGTAGGCAGCGCAATCAGTTCTTATGTACAGATCTGTGACCCACAGCATACCTAGTGTTGCTCAGACTGGGGCGGATCTTATCAAATCCAGCACTTGAAAAGACTGTATGCATTTAGCTCAATGCCATACAGTGATATTACAGAATAAGATGAGGACACATTTAAGTGTCGTGATCGCTATTAATTAAATCAATAATTGGTTCTACATGTAAAGATGAACCATTCAATCGCCACTGTGCTCTGGATGGTCTACCTAACTGGACAGAGATTTAGATATGAAAACGAACATCACCGCCTTCACAGACAATAAGAAATTCTGATATATTTTGCCTAATCAAAAATTATCGGTATTAAAACGGGCGATTAACTTTCGTGCCGCAATGATTTCGATTGTTTGGCTAAAACCTTCAACGAGTACCATCAAAAATGGTTGGCAGCAAAAGTAACCTAGTCATTATGAAGTTGAGGCGATATCTGGCTAGTTGCATTCTAATGGCGCTGCGTCTTAACAAGGATGATTTACGTCGCCCTCCTCTATTATTCATGACTCAGAACTGACAATACCACAGGTACGGTAGTGGAGGTATTGAGGTGATCTCGACAATTCATTATTATATTTACTTACTCTCAACTGGCGTTTTGTTGAAAGAGTTCAAAATCTTTGTAACTCTAAGGTTGTCTAATTGCATGCCTAGGGCAAATAAAAACTGTTCATACATTATTTTAAAGTCATTAGCTAAGTCAAGTTGTTTTTATTGAAACCAAGACATATCAAAACTCAACATATATACAAGAAAATGCAGAACCAATGGGCCTAAGCCCCGCTTACTAGACCCCCAGTAGTTTTAAAATGACATGACTAGGCGGGTTTTGATTTAAGTCACTCACTGCTGTTCAATTTACCCTATGATTCACCAAATGTTTGCCATGTAGAACAATTTCCACGGCGAGGCTGCATTCACATCATTTTGTCCCACATCGTATATCCAAATATCATCTACTAACTCATACAATGTGCACTCTTTGTCTAATTACAGACCATTTTTTGTGTAGAACGAACACTCGATTATTCTTCATTAAATATACGTGTCTTAATGAAGGGAATAAGACGCCCATTGATATTCGACAATCTCAGAATATTAGTATATTTAAGAAAAAACTCAAGACACAACTATCTGCTACTAATACTTCGTAATTACTTTGTTACTGTTTAGTCATCTTATTGTTGTTACTGCATAATCATTTTAATCATCATTACTTATTGCCACTATCAATATCTTGGGATCTGTGTTCACGAACTTGATTAGTTAACTAATTAAGACAAAAACTTTTGTTAACTGCACTTTGACCTACTGCCGATTAAATTTCAAGGAAAGGGTAGGCCCGGCTAGCGGGATCTTTGGGTCCCTTAGGGTCCTTCTTTGTCCCTATTTTCCCGTCCCATAGAATATTAAGTTATTGCTAAAATGTTCTTTTGTACAGCTATTTTCGTTTTTCCACTTGTTATGTAATGACCAGTGTACAATACAAACGGGATCAATAAAAACATATTTGATTTGATTTGATCGTACAAAGAAGAATCGTATCCAGACCATAGACTTTATTCCTACACCTTCGAGCATTAGCACTGTTGTGTCTATGGGTTATATTTAAGTGAAAGTCATTCAACTTACAAGAAGACATCATTTAAAAATGTAGTTCTATGCAATAATAGCTTCAACATATCCAACTTAAATTGTTGAGCATTAAGAGAATGCCATTTTTGTCCAGCGGAAGCAAATAATAAATAATGTATTTTCAGCAAGTGAATAGACTTGGGTCAATGTAGGATAGAAATACGAACTGTAATTATTTTATCTCCCACAATTAAGATAATTGTCGTAAAGAACATAAATGAAGGAGACATCAGATTCTAAGGTTGGACCGTTCACTTGCCAGAGCAAATATGAGTCAATTTGGTGTCTGCATGTTTGATTTACTTTGCCGATAATGCGTCCACTTGAAGTGGATGCATTAATGGAGACTAGACTAAAACTATTGGAATGCCAACAATCAATTGCGAAACCTCCTCGAGTAAAAAGTCGAACAGGGTGACAATTAGAAATGTATCATTTATACTAGCAATTAAATGTATATCACGGATGGCATGATTATGAGGATACACCCAACTGGGTTGATCAATGTAATTCGACAGCAAAATTGTACGGATCAAGACTGCGTTTGGTCCATAGATCTCCAGATCATTCGATGGTTCTTTAATTTGAAGTACAATCACTTGACCGTCAGCGGAAACTGTGAAACTGATGGGCTGGACCAGATTGCACAATTATTTCGTCAATTTATGATCCTGCACCGTAAACTGCCAGATGCATGTTGAAAACGGATCCAAAATATAGAGACACTTTAATATAGCATCATAGGCAACATGTCGAGGGTCGTTGGCTTCCTCAATTGTTGCCAGCATAAGAAGATCAAATGGAGGCGAATCTTCGTAGACACGGATCGACTGGATAGAATGTGGCACGTCAAGGTTGCTCGGACAGTGAAAGTAAATATGGCCTTGAAATCGTATTACACCATAGACGATGCAAGCCGCACGTTGAAGCGACTTTAAGAAATTTATACTGACTGCAATCAAGAAAAGTCTTGAATTTACTTTGTGATTAACGACAATCAATTTGCTGATGACAATCTTTTTAATAAAGCTCCACTATGAAGTTACATGTAGGCTAACTAAATACACACGTGCAACATAATCTGCAACAAACTTAAATTTTTCTCGTAAATCGTTTGTACGCGGAATGGCAATATAAACACCTAAACCAGGAGGAGCTTATTATCTGTTTGGATGTTGGTGTCAAATAAAATTATTCTGTGCGGTTCAACATAGGGTCTTCGACACCATGTATTGACTAAGATCGGATACGCTGCCAGCATCAGAACCGATTTCCGATGAGGGTCTAACCATAATTATATAGGGAAACCGGTAACCAAATTAATCTGCTTTTTTCCTACCCGAACATGCCCTGATATTGAAGTGATGTCGCCTCGCAACTGGATAACGTGACACATTTCGTAGGTGAATTCACGGAGAGTATTATTGATGGACGAGACATTCTAAGTTCATTCTATCTTTACATGAGCATTAGCAACGGCAATTCATTAATAATGCTAACTAGCTATTAGTCTGGGCAATCTCGCCCTTTTCTTTCAGCTGTAGTGAATCATGGGTGGAGGAACTCACCTCGAAGCTCTTGACTGCCTTCATATAATTCACCAGTTTCGGCAATATTAGATAATGAGGTTAATTAACGAATTTAGGGTTTGAAGTCGAATCATCCGGTCTGCCCATGTTCAATCCTGCATATAATCTGAATCCAGATTCAATCCATGTGTGGGTCACTTATTAGCAGAACTTTGAATGTAAAGGACTATATCAGAAATGTTACTAACATCACTTTTAGGGACGATTTACTGTATTGACGCTTTAACAGATCTTTAACTCAGCAAATAATCTCTCGCAAGAATCCGGGATTCAAAAAGGGGTCGTGAAGTTGAATACTGTACATCAGCCGATTGACCAACATACCGCCGAAATAGACATAGAGTCGGAGTAGTTGCAGCTTAACGACAAGTCACGTATGCTAACAAAGATCTTTAGCGTCGCCCTTCTCCTTCAACCAGGCTTGGGACTGGCACTGTCAGAGTGTGTAAGTAGTAGCGAAGTTATAGTCAAAGTTGAACAATATAGTCTATTGTATAGGAATTCCTACCAATCGCGTCTTCAGTGGTTTGAGAACGTCTTTGCAGAATCGCTTTTTCATTTAACTTGCCATTCAGATTACGCTGATCGTTTATCATCGACGTTAATACGACGTCAAACAGGTAAGCCAGGATCAATGGAACTACACACATTTTCGTTCAGAAATCATACATTCTGTATAATTATGCTATCTCTCAGCTGCAAGATTTCAAATGAAGAGAATCGTTTAGTGAGAAGAACATCCAGTCGAATCCAAAAAAGGAATCCATTTAATTGCAGTGATTAATTGATTGCCTTAACGACTGGCATTCGGCTACATTATAGTGTTCTTCAGCTCATAGGTTAGGCCTTGTAGAGGGCACATAATTAAATAGGCCGAGTTATCCCATCTTTGCTTATAGCAGCGTCCAATGCATGGTACTCTATGTATACAGGGTATTTGTTGGACAAAACATCTGCCCGTATGGCATTATGTAATGTTCACGTGTATTTTTATAGGCCTACTAATAAGCACAATATTTTGATTGTTTCTTTAGCAATTTCGCTGTTGTTGTTGCTGCCTTTATTATTAATATTATTATTACCATCATCATTATCAATAATATTATTTACAGGACAATGATTTAATCGACCTTGAAACATTGATCCGTTGGGTTTTTATGATACCTAGGAAATGGTAACGGATGGATGATATGATTGGGACAGAAAAGACCAAATGCAATCCAAGTCATTCATTCATTCATTTAATTCTCTCTTTATAGTAGGCTGCATCAGCATGCGTGACACATGCGTGTCTCGCTGCTTCATTTTTGAAACAAAGTCACTCAATGCAGTAACACACAATAATTCATCATTGACAATATTCTCATTTTATGATAAAACGATGTCTGTAATTTTAATTTTTAGGCAACTATTAAACAGCAATCTGTTTTTCGGCAAATGCATTGTCCGCAGGCGCTTGTATTGCGTCACCTAAGGAGCCGTCAATAATTAATGACGTCATGGAAGTTTGAACACATTTTGACCCATCCCCTCGTCACGCGTCATCACAAAAGTCATAGACCCTCCCTCTGATATGACGTCCCGAAAGCTCTGCAACCTTTTTTCCCGAAACAAAAGATGTTCAGGATGTGATTGCAATTATTTAATTTAAAAAAGTAATTATGACTATCATTATACTTAAAACTATAGAAAAGTGGAGAAAGTATAATTACTACAATCAGCATGCATTCAGCAAGATGAAAAGCTCTCGTAGAATCATTATATTTATAAGAAAAAGTTTAATGAAAATTACTTGAAACAATCCAAATATTATGCTTCTCCATTCTCCACTGAGAGGCAAAATGCTCCTTCATGGAATAAATAGGGATACCTCATAGCTCACAATCCTCTTCAATCAATATTTCATATAGATCCAGTTCTTCTTTGTCTATCCAATATACACTCTCCACAATGCCTTCGTTTGTGATTAGGCCTACGGTTAGTCATTCGCGCACGTTGCCGACGTGCAGCGAAATGTGTGGTGAAAATTGATTCATATTTGTGTGTAGCAGAATGGCTGCCTCACTTCCAAAACCCCAAAATTAACACCGAGCGTAAAAATAAACAATCCAAAAATTAAGATTGCAATAATTTTAATCAGTGCTGTTATATTTTGACAAAAGTTACAGTTAATAAGTGGAACTTTACTAATTTAATAACGAATTTTGATGCTTGATGTGATGATGTGACATCACATTTCGTCGGCCCCTCCATCTAGTCACAATTGTCACAAATATGTGACCTCGTATCCCTAGGCGCGTGATGGACGGCTTGTACGGATGCGTTTGGCGATTGTATGAATTTGCTCTGTCACAATCAGATAACTATTAGAATTTTCAGTAATAAAATCAACACTGATTTAGAAAGTCAAATCACTCACTCGCCAGCGCCAATAGGAGTGATGTGATAAACTGACTGAGTTATTTATTTGGCCGATTATCTGTCCGTAGCCAGCAGGCACATTACAAGAGATCAGGCTAAAACCCATTCTTAAGATAGTAGTACCGTATTCATCGGTTATTTCATGCACAAGAGAGAACTTGTCATTAAAATTGTGTTATTTGTGCCTATGGTAATCAATCTATCACTTGGGATCGGAGGGTCCCATCGCTGAACACCACTGTTGTTCATAAGCGCAACTCTACGGACAAAAACCCCGTTTCATCCATAGAACTCCAGTTCACCTGATGTTTCATCATGTCGATATACGATCACTTGGCCATCTGCTGTAACTGTGAAACTCCTCGGCCTTACCAGATCACACAGCCACTTCGTAATTCGATGGTCTTCTATTGTAAACTTCCGTATACACGATGAGTTCTTTTCCAATATGTTGATACACCTTTGCGCAGTATCAGATGCCACATGAATCCACGGATGCAATTCTTCGAGTGATGTCAGCATAAGAAGTTCAAACGGAGGCGCGCCCTCGTAAACCCGGATCGACGGAATAGACACGTAACTATCGTCTGCAGGCTCACACACAGCGTAGATGAGGCCTTACAGTCGTTCTATCCCAGAAACGAAACAAAGCGTGTGTTGAAAGTTGAGTATAAAATGTATGTACTCTGCAATGAGGAAACAATTGCGAATTTATTATCGGGATTGACGACAAGTGGTTGTTGAAGACACAATCAATAATGCAGATCGTCAATTCAGATTTGCTTGCAACTATCTGCACAGATGTCAACTAGCTGCACTCAACCTTGCGTTTCTTTTAGGAAGCTCTCGAAACGCTCAAAATGATCAAATTTTATGCGTACTTACACCTTTGCGCAGTTCTCATTATTCTTCTTAATTTCAAATCCATTGTTAACATTGATGTAGCAATTGCTAACAAAAGAGGATCACTAAAAACATTTATTTTCAATTAAACGCGTAACGAGTGTGCTAATCACGTGCTGTTTGATTGAAGCCTAACATTTATCTTATTTTTTGTCAATTTTATAGACATACATGTAAGGCCGATGAACCCCTTTCATTTCAAAAGCGATTCGTGTTTACTCTATAATGGTGACATCTCAAGGCGCCCGTCAATCTCCTCTGAGTGATGGAGGCAAACCCTTCGGTCCCAAGTGTCAGGAAAGCAAGATTTCCCGCCACCTAAGACTAAAAACTATCTCCACGTGTCCCATAACATGCTCCAGATTGGAAACCGCTCGCCAAGGTAGGACCGTTGTCTGCCATGCCACCCATCCTTGTTGCTATTATTGATAAAAGACTATGTAATATTGATTCCTACCCATCGCATCCTCCGAGGGTTGTTGGCGTCTTTCCATGAACACATTCTGTCTAGGCTGATTAGGTTCATATTCTATTTTTGACGCTAGAGCGACGCACGCCAAGCAACACGCGATCAACTGAATAAACATATTTTCCTTGAACCCTTACAGAAAGCAGTAAATCTTATGACGACTATGGTCAGCTACAGCACTATCCAAATGAAAGAATTATTCACTGAACGATAACCAGTAAATCAGTAACATAGCAGCGACGAATAGATTGCTTTAAGCATTGACATCACAACTCGTTTTATTCAATCAGAGGTGTAACAAGGTTTCGAAAAGTGGGGGGTATAATTTGAAAATTTGTTTGCCCCTCCCACCTTTTGAATTTTACTAACCAGAAATTTGAAAAATGGAGGCACAAATTATCTCAACAACATTCATCTTAAAAAGCCATTGGAGAAACATAAAAAAGAACCGATTTGGGGGGCACATGGGGAGGCACTGAGCACTAAAACTGGGGGGGCCTTTGCCGGTGCCCTCTAAGCCCCCCCCCCCCGCTTGTTACACCCCTGCATTCAATACTGTTTAAAACCTGACAATGTATGCTATTGTGTGTTGCGCATATTACACTACTTGCCCTGTCATAACATAAAAGAACACATTGTTCTTATCAGCCAACGTTCAATGGACCAATAGCGGATCTACATCGTGACACAGGTAGCGGATTTTCAATAGTATATATATATATATGTATATATATATCGACTTTACATAGCATGATTATTCGCACCAAGAGCCCATTGAAGATTTTGCGAAATCGACGAAAATCTATATGGGACAGTTTTGTCACATTGTTCCTAATGCAGTGTGATAAAATGCCAATACATGAGCTGGCTTTCTGTAAGAACCGATTGACAGCGTTGCATATTCTGCAATAAATGAACAGTTTCTATAAGAGGCTTAAATATACAGAACACACTAGATCGCAGGCCATCGTTCTCCGACGGTCACTAGATTGAAACAAAGAAAATCAGCCGCTGAAAGATCTTTAGTCAATCATAATACTGAACGACAGAAGATTCGTTCAAATGGTGCGTACTAAGAAACTACCTTAAATGCTATCATTTCAGCTTTCATTGAATAGTTCTTTGTGTTGGGCGCATTTGATACTCTGCCACATTTGTAACAGAATGCGTGGTTCTAGCCAGCCACGCTCAATGTAGGCCTACTCAGCGCGATACTACATCGTTCCATTTGTTTCTGTATGTCTCTCTGTCTGTGTGTTCATCTCTTTTGTCTTCTTCTGTGGCTCTGCCTGTCTTTCAGTCCCTTTCAACACATATTATACAAAAATACGTGGCCCATACGGATTCTTTGAGAAGTTTCCATGCATGTATTGCCTAGTATACAGGCGCACATGTAGGCGCCTGGAACCAGCGGAATATGGTAACAATAATAATGTAAATGAACTGTGTGATGATAAGACACACTTCGAGACCAAATTAGTTTTCTTCTACTGCAAAATTATCAAGTGAATTAAAGTGAATTTATTGACAAACGTTATCTTCTTTAAATCAAACCATGTGTACCAAAAAATGTATCTCTTAGGCTAAGCGCATAATTATCGCCACAAACAGACGATCACTTTACTTCAATTGAATTAAATCACTGCCTGTGGGTTGTAAACTATAGGTAATTTCAGTGACGAATTCATTAGATACATCTTACACAAAATAAAGCCATACACTTGTAATTTGATAAAAGGTAACATTAAGCAACTGTGGTAAGCATAGCAAAACAAAAGATGGCAACTAAAATTCGCATTCATAAATAAGCCTCTCTGAACACAAGAAATTTACAAACATAGCAAGTTTTCGCCAGCAGATTTAGCAGCAAATTATTCTGGTGCATGCAATGGACCAACCAGTTATTGGTCAACGCGCATGTAAAGGCCTACAGTAATATTATCATCGTACCATAAATGCAAATAAACATCAGAATATCGCTTTAAGCGAGTATCTCTGAAGCGATGGTTGTCTGCACAGTGCATAGCATAAATAGATTGGCTTTGCTTATACTTCTGCCATGTCTGGATTTAAAAATGCATTACACATCGCTTAAAAATTCTTTGGAAAAATATCAGGCTGCCTTTGATCAGAATATTATTCTGACGAATATTATTCTGACAGATGCCTTGTAAATCCTGCATGAGCTAATCTGACTGCTTATAGTTGAACGCTCTTCATCAACAGCTGTAATCCAGCCACAGCGATGAGAAGGATTCTGGCCAAAGGTCCCACAGATGTGGCTGATCCATGTTGAGTGGGTTGCGTTGAGGCTGGTGACGTTGTCGTCTGTTGATCCAAGGTAATAATACAGCATCCGATACGATATCCGGAGTTTCCAGTTGTATTGCTTGTGTTAGCTCCTCCTCTTC
The DNA here is from genome assembly GCA_959347315.1 of Bimastos eiseni. NCBI lineage: Eukaryota > Metazoa > Annelida > Clitellata > Crassiclitellata > Lumbricidae > Bimastos > Bimastos eiseni. Next base: position 4,976,500 of record OY365810.1, on the reverse strand, counting down.
CAAGGTCATCCACGCCTGAATGAACCTGTAAGCAACAAACATTGCTTTTAAAAGACGATGTTTACACGATTCCTAACAAAGTAAAAAGTTTGGAAGTCGAGACCTGAAAGAAATACAGCCAAAACGAGACAGAGGTGCATTAAGAATTTTAATAATAATAACGACTCCAGCTTTTAATGCAGCGAAACACTTAGGTCTTTGTAACCTATGTATGCGGACAACCAAATGCGCTTTAGTCACATTGGATGATCAATAGTTTTCTTTCACGCGACGGGCACAGTAAGTGATTTATCGAACCTGTGTATTCAAAATGTCGTGTGCCTTATACACGGACGGCATGCACGTTTCTAATAGATTTGCTATTTCAGACGTTCGTGTTGCCAAATCCTGACGTATCTAACAAAAATAGACTAAACAGCAATTCGTCAAATTCGTCACGTGTGCTACTGTATTGACCTGACTGTCATATAAGACAAAAATGCTTTCAACGCCTGAAAGTAGTCAGGTATAGAACCAAAAAAAGTATCTCAGAGAGTAGCCTAAAGACACTCTAGCACATTTAAGGTGTCTCTTAAAAGGCTTATCTTGTGACAATTACAATAGAATCTGACAGGTGCTGTACATGAATGACGCCATACAATTCTGGCGCAATATTGACTCCACCGTAGTCTTAGCTCAAACATTAGGAATTGAGCAATTCATTGCTGCATAGCCATATTGCGTCATAGAACCCAAAACCCTGGCCCCTTCCATTTCGGACGACCAGTGACTCACCAACGTCGTAAGGTTTAAAACCACTATTAATCATATTGCCCTACACAAAGTTTGCTTAATCCTGTCATTATACTTCTTGCATCCGCCCTAATCAGCGTTGATGGATGCTGCACATGTAACTCATTAGTATTAGACGAACTCGTATAGTCACGTTTGCGTTTGCCACAGTAAACTCGGTAACAACATAAGCCCGGAAACCACCGATTACTGTTTCGAACCTGCTATTTCAACTCGATATCACAATTTGGTAGTAGCAACGAAAAAAAAGACTAACAAATGAAATTTGATTTAGATTGCTAGCTCAATAGAAACAGTTTTCCTGCGGCATCAGACCATATTTATTGCGTTGGTTAGGTTACTCACCACAATTGCTTTATTTAGAATCGAATAGTTTCCGTAGAGGGAGATCACACTGTCAGTTATGTTGATAAATGCTGTAAGATTCGAGTCGACCACAATGTTTCCCAAGTCACCGACATGTCTAGTGTAAAAAAACAAACATTGGATCCAATACCTGTTTGATCAATCACCATGGCTAGTAATGAGATCGAAAAGTGTATCTTCAGGTAGCAAGATGTTGGCCTCAACACAGTGACTGCGCACGACAGCGATACAGTTGTTTTCTTCAATCAATCAACGCACTTCAAATAGCGCCTCTTAAGATTACTATTCAGAGGCTCTTCCAACCCAGACCCGGTCAAAGACACACTCAAATGTCTTGAGAAGTTCATAGAAAGAGCCAGACAGGTCGCGCGGGAGATGGGATTCTGTTGCAAACACTTTGACACACAATTGAGAAAGCTCTATTCTGTCTGGTGGCAGTGCAAGTATGTGGAACAACAAAGTCGTCTCAGAGCAATTGTACCCAGAAATATCAACTAGAGATTTTCACTGTTCAATAGTAACTCTATAAAGTGATTCCAACATTCGGAGAAATAAATCCTGATTACAAAATGAAAATGGTAAAGAAACCAAAATAGTCGGTGTACATTAACTATGCACAGAAAACAAGTATTAAAATGTCACTTGGTAACGAATTCTATTTTCATAGTATTGTTAAGAGTGATGTGTTAAAACTGATACACATGTATTGCCACATTGAAAAGCTAATTGCAATGTCTCGCACTGAGTTATGCTAGAGTTAATTAAAGACATTGTGAATAAATCATGAACCGAAGAAAGTGTTGGCATCATGAAGCAGCATGGACCAAATTAGTTCTCGTTATTTTACCCAATTGTACTTTTCAGACCTTTCTTGCCTTCTGATGATTCAAAAAGAAACATTCACAGTAACACTTAGATCTAAAATGTTTATACTACACCATAATTAATTAGTCGATCAGTTCAATCAGCAATCCGTGAGTCTCAGACAAGGTGTGTTTACACTACAAACCTGATGGTATCATTCGGTGCCCCATGGGTTTTGTTGAACGGATTGTAGTGACCTTCTGCTGCTGTGCAGTTACCACCGAGGTTTCCCTTTTCATGGACATGAAAACCTCGTTCGCTGTAACTTTTATTCTCAAACCCGTAAAGATGTCCGACCACTGTTGTGACATTTGAATAACTCTGAAAAGTCAGAAAAGGTTGACATGACAAAAATTGTAATCCAAATCGCAGGTTTTTGCACATGAATATCGAAACTATTTGGATTATGAGAACTGAAGCTCAACAACAGAAACAATCGCTGCTTAGACGGTTGGGCACAATAGCTGCATGCCACTATCTCGAGAGCTCCATCTCATACATGTAGATGTGTTCCTATCACACTTTCCCAAGCGCATGCGGTATGCAGTATGTGAGCGCAATTTCACTGGTTTGAAGCGGAAGCACAAAATGACGAGTCTTGCACAAAATGACGAGTCTTTCCTTGAAGTAGCGATTCATGAATGTTAGATTCCAGTTGCAGCAAAAAAAGTTAGGTGCATTAATTAGCATTGTTATACTATAGTATATATGCACATCACAGTGAACAATCGCTGAACGTGTACTATAATTGAATGAAATTAATATTAGTAATATCAATATTCGGTTTTTCTTTGTTAGTGCACTTTTGGACTCATGCATAACCAGAATGATATCTCGAATGTTGGACTTAGCGCCTGAGGAATTTCTCAACAGACACGTGCTTAAAGTTCAATAATTGCAACTTAGGTTATCCTCTGTGAATATCACAAAATTTGGCGCTATGTCGCATACAATTTTTTAGCAATAATCTTCAAAGCATATATGCAAATTATCTCTTGACATTGTAACTCTAACATAGTGGCATCTCGCCGCTATCATCGAACTCTTGATGCTCGCATAAGGTGAAGAAATCCTATTTAAATTCTCTTCCATTGGCGAAACCTGATTGAATTCCAACAGGTGAGATAATGCAAAGGTATGACTACGGTAGATAAGTTTCTAAAAATCTCAACGAAATTTCTTTATTTACTCTGCGCGTGTCAATGTATAAGTTCCTGAATCATATGTTTGGACAATAAAGCACTTACTAGCTGTTGGAGTTTAAGTACGCCGGATATGTTGTAGCCTGGAAAGCCCAGCGGTTCGATAACACATGTTGCGAAAATATCTTGATCATGTTCGTGAGATTCAACCCCAGAAAAAACTGAAATCAGATGCAATGGATCGATAAAATGAATAACGTTGAATTTAAATGCAGCTCACTAAGCAATGAAAGGATAAGAAAGTGGATAAATGAATAAAGAAAGACAGATCGATTGTAAATGACTCGTAACTAGTAGCTCCCGTAGCGCCTGAGTATAACACACAAGGTGTCAATCGATGGCGCGCCAAAGCCGAGAAGTTATATGGTCTTTATTCGGAACACAATTGTAATATTTATTTTGATGTGATGTTTACTGGAATGCCGGGTCTGGATCAATATATCACGAGGTTAATACTCCTGAGTAGCAACCTTAAAGTGGCTCTATATAAATGCACTAAATGAATATAAATACATACAACTGTGCGGTAATGCGCACATATATATGTTTACGTATAAAGCATTAATGGCATCGTAAATTAATGTGCTTAGATGCGGATGCGACAGCTTCGTTTCATTATTAAACGAATATTGAATTGAATTGATGTGAGACAGAAAGCCAGCCTCTTCTTGATATAACATCTGTCTTTGGTTGAGCAGAACGAACATAACACAAAGGTAATAGTTAAGAACAAAGGCTTACAGGAAAATATGAACAGATGGACCACAATTATCAATGAGCAGACATTCTGGCAAGTTATTCATACAGCCTGCACTGCATGTTAAGGGAAAGCGACAGGTTATGTAAAGTTTAAAAAGTGAATACCCAAAAATAAGGTATTCTTCGCAATATGAACAGAGGTTCGATTGGTTGACTAGGTTGGTCTGTAACGCGAAAAGTACGGGTTCGATCCTCGTCCGACAAGTTACTGCGTTAACATTGAGCAAGTACTACGAACACAATTATTGCTATGCAATATAACTGCAATTGCGCCACGCGTGTGTGCACTTTTGAGCCAATAATTGTAAGTTGGACAATAGCAAATTAAAGCTGCATTGTATCGCTTCATATTTCCAGTTATAATATCGCTCGCTATTCCTATGCTGCATAATTTAAGAACTGTGGATGTCTTGAAGTAAGTCTCACACGATCAGACCTTAGGGCAGTAATTACAATAAACCATAATGATAAATAATACATTCGACAGCTCCAAGTAGGAATTTCGTTCTGCAGCCAAGTCTCAGCGTCTCCCAGATTCAAACAATATGCCGCCACTTGCGATTGCTGCATACCAATTTAATAATTTATGCCTTGCCTTGAGGATTGCCACACAAGTGATCAAACCCCTTGAGCATTCATAAACAGCTGGCACCAACAACACAACATGATATAATACATTTGAATATATGGCATCGACAATTCTGTCCAAATGCCCAAAGGCTAAATCTTACACCATTTGCATACATACACACAATGTACATCTGTGCATAAAGATCGATAATGTTTACATTTTAAATGCACCGTCTGTTACATTGCCAAGAGTACCGACGAACACGCTTGCCTATGCATCAATAGCCAAGGAAATGTGGGGTAAGTCAATCAATTAGTCAATCAATCAATGTCAATTTGATATAATGCCCCTTCAAGATATCTACTCAAAGGCGCTCCCGATCTGACTACGGCTGAAAAAAAACTGATTTTGGATAAGTATTCTTTATGGGTTCATCATTATGTTCGCGCGTAGCCTACCTATGCGTGCATATTTTATCTGCGTAGGTCTATGTCTGTAAAGGCTGTGTTAGATAATGTACGCGTCACATGCATGGAGGTAAGGTCATGAACCAATGGCCTCTCTTGCAGGAAGCGGTCACTTACTAGAATGTCAGTTAGCAGGATCTGAGTCACATGCGGTTGACTCATTCCTCCCTCAACCGCCCTAACCTCAGACTTAGGTCAACTGCTGTACGGCTCAACTGAAGGGCGTGTGTTTGCCTCCTTTCAAGCCATAATTCAACAGTTAAGGCGGTTTCTATCACGTTGTCCGCTTCTCACTATTTCCCACGGAGTTGATGATGATGATGATGATGATTGATATCTCATTTTCACCTTTTGAATTATATTCAACTGTAGTGTGTATGTATCTATCCGAACAGCCTCCGAAGTAGGTTTTAAATAGGCCCACCATACAAAATCTATGAGAGTACTGTTAATGGCATGTCACGATATCTGTGAAAATTTCCATCTAATTTGGAAGCCTTAGTTTAGGAACACAGAATGGTGCTTAATATAAACTCAATGACCTTTATTTAACGCCATTACTATCATGAGTATTGTGTTGGTATCTCAAGTGTCACTCAGTCATCGAGTCAGTCAGGGATGCAATCGGTCTGGAAACGATGCATCGAGCTTCTCCAGATATGAGCAGTTTTAAGGACGGAATGGTTGATTTTCCTGTCTGCCTGATTGAATGTCTGCCCTGTTGGTTGACAGCCTAACTGTCGGATTGTCTGACTGCCTAATTATCTGCCTTGCTGATTGATTGCCTGATTGCTTAGCTGCATACCTATCTCACGGCTTACCTGGCTGATTAACTGACTGCCTTCCTTATTGATTGACTCACTGCCTACGTTCTTACATACTTGCCTGCCTGCCTGGCTGATTGACTGTATGCCTTGTCGATTGACTGCCCTACTGACTGTCTGCCTACCTGGCTGATAAACTACCTACCTGCCTGACTGAATCATTCGAAATCTTAAACATTGCTATGCTTATAAAATCAATGTCCCTCAATGGCGATGTCTCTTAGCCAGACGGTGTAATCAACAACATGTTTTTGTGAACCATAGTCTGCAATACACGTAGGCCTAAGTATTGCGTCGTATCGTTTGCTACTTAAGCTCATTCGTTATTACTGGTCCTCACGGAATTGAGCCGTGGGCATCATACACCGACGATCAAAGAGCGAATGAATGACTAGGTAACCATTTGCCCGTCATGAGCGACTTTCACATCTGACTCAGATTAGGTTTCTCATGCACGCTGACGAGTCGTGACCATTAGATAATTTCCCTTAGGGATCCTGAAATATATTTAGCGCACAAATGATAGCACGGACTCTAACGTCAAAATCAGTCAGCAATACGTTATTGCGTCCTTAAAAAAATAGTCAGAAAATCAGCCAGCCAACCATCTCACCAGCCAGCCATCAGACAGTCAGTCAGTCAGGTATCCATCCACCCAGTCAGTCAATCAGTCGGGCATTCATCCACCCAGCCAGTCAGTCAATCAGGCATCCATCCACCCAGCCGGTCGGTCAGTCGGTCGGTCGGTCAGGCAGGCAGGCAGGCAGGCAGGCAGGAAGTCAAGCCAGTCAGTAAGTTAATAATTGTTCCCTCATATACTTGTCTAGTAGGTTAGACCATAGAAGATACCAATATGATAGTAGGCCTAATAATAGGTCAAATAAGAGATCTAATAATGGGTCAAAATAAACGTTCTAATAATCGCATACCTAACAATAATAGACATAAAAGTAATGGGATCACGAATAATTGACCTACTACGTAAAAATCAATGGAGATTAATCCTAAATTATTAAGGTCTTATCTTATGAATTTCAAATTAAATCTGGTTCAGTCCTCTAAAATCTAGGCCTACTCCAATTCATTCCAATTTTGTTCAATGTGTTTTGTATTAACTTTACTGTTATCTGATTCGCTAATAAAATTATAGACCACCTGCGGCTTTCGTGCAATGCTGCAAAAAATAGCTTAAACTCTCTTTGCCTCAAACAGTCAAACGCTTTGTCAAGGGGCGCGCAAAGAATAGGAATTTTTTTCACTTAAACGGTGATAGTTATTTTTAGGCGAAGCTGTGTGCATGCAAATCTCTCTGTCCTGTGTGCTTACTAAAAATCCGGCAGGATGTTGTAAATAACCTGAGTGGATGCAGTAGATGGACAGATTTACACTCAATTGACCCTCAAATACGTGTTTACTCCTCATTTTAACTTCAACATAAATCCTTCTCTGCGTGAAATATTCATACACTTAACGTCCAACTTTTTTGTTAATGAAGCTCTACAATTGCAACATGGCCTGTGTTTATTTTGATTAGGTCATATTGCTTAGGCTCAGAAGTGCACATTGGAGCTGGGTAACAATAATGATAATTCATAGCTGGTTTAGTTAGATAGTCAGTCGATAAGCCAGCTAATCAGATTTCCAGTCAATCAATCCACCACAACTAATAAATACTCTGGTAGCAGAAACGATGATACGAGGTAAACGCTTGACAGCAAACAAGTCGACTGATTAATTATAACTGAAAAATCTCTTAATTTTAACAATCATTTCTCGATCAGTTGAAATATGTTTATGGTTGTTTTGTCTGTATATTAAGAATAATTAATATAATATTCAAATGGAATGGTGTCTCATACAAATGTACAGGTATCAACTGATGCCTCAACAAAGCATGTGAGAGTAATCTTAATAATTGTTTGCACCATCAATGATTTTTGTGTCTGTTAAACGAACAAAGCATCAACCGACGATTCACCAAAACCACGGTTCGATAGTCCGATAGTTCAATAGTCCGACGGTTCAATAATCCGAAGGTCCGATAGTCCGAACATTCTATACTCCGACATTAATTTAACTAGAAGGTGGATCAATTGATGAAAAGAATGTGTAATACTGGGAGCTGGATTGATATGAAAAGAATCATGCCTAAATTGAAGCTGGATGAATGAAAAGAATGGTGCAATCTAGCTTCTAGCCAATCATAATTATTTTAATCAACTCGGCTAACATCAAAGCCGCAATCTTATCACCTATCGACCGGATACCATGCAATCTTCGGACTATCGAACCTTTGCACTATCGAACCTTCGGACTATAGACACAGAACCTAACAAATCCGTGAACATAGGCCTTCTACTAACCAGCGGATCAGCCTCTAAGACAGACAGACAGAGACAGTTCCAAGTCCTAATCTAAGCCAAGAAACCGAAGATGCTCCTTTATTACCAGGCACAGTTACTGTTTAAATTAGAATAACAGAAAAGCAATCAGATGACCTAATGGAATAATGATAAACGTGTTTTTATAACAACTTAGTCGAAAACACATATTCAAACAACTGAGACACATTTAACCCATTAAATGACATACTTACAAAGTAAGCAGAGCGTGAAAGCAACAGGTAGGATGAAGGCTCCTCTTTTGTACGCCGATTCCATGACTATATCAACTTGTCCTCCAAATGATGCTCCAAACAATGCGAACGTCAAGTCCAGTTGTGTCCCAATCAAAGGTGATTCTATGCTACAGGTGAGTCTGTTGACGCGTCTGTCAGGTGTGACTGCCTGTATGTAGATGGCTTCAGGTAAATACGCCAGCAGCAGCTGTGGCTTTGGTGGGCTTACTTAGAACGTCAGCCAACGGTGTGGGCGTTAGGGTGACTGACTCATCAGAGGGACAAAAAGCTTGCTGCTGATTAAAATTTTCAGCCAGGCTGAAGCCAAGAGTGTAAAGGTGAAAGTACACGTTAAGATGTTAGTGAATAATCGCGGCTGAGTGACGCATAATTATGTTTATGACTGAGTCTGGTAGGAATAGGGCCATATTTATAGGAGATCGGGAAAACTCATGAGTAGGACTCATTGGGCGATGCGAATCAGGAAACGGTTTGGAAAAATTGTGATGTCATTGGTAATTACATGCTTATTCGTTGCAATTTGGTCATGCATCCATCTTTTTAATTGCAATTGATTTATTCCTATCGTGAATCAAATAAGTGAACATTAATGAATGAATGAACAAATGAAACTACTGCTTCCATGTCATCTATGTTAATGCGTAGGCCATTAAGTATATTCTGTAACGAGAGGCGCACATCACTTGCTTATTTATCTGACCTCCTCGTGGGACCTTGGACAACTTGCAACTGCCAGCTTTGTTGGTGATTATTTCAAGAATCGACGATGTTTCGCTTTATAAGTATGTGTGACCTGCTCCAAATTATCGACCAAATTCCGGCGAATTGAATTTATTAAATCAGTCAAGTCTGGCGGTGCCAGTGAGAAGGTGCCTCTGCTTATATATATAGATAGATATATATATATATAATTGCCACAGCTTAATTGCTTCCGTCTCAGATTTGGCTGATCATGATAATCTTCGTTCTGCAGTACGGTTTAACTTAGTTATCCCCTTAGGTAAAAATGCAACGTCGTGCTTTTCTGTGGTTCTGTTCACCACGTTGAATAACCTTCCTTCAGAGCTGCGTGTTCTTTTTACTATAGGTAGGCCTAATCGTCATACACCTTTCGCAAGCATCAGAAAACCGTTGGTTATCCCCAGAGTTCGGTTTGGAGTTCCTCCGAGTAAGCATCTATGAGTGGCGCTATATAAGTCCTCTGAATAAATGAATGACTAAATGAATTATGGGTACTATGATTTTAATTCCCCGAATTAATTGCCGTTTAATAATGCAGATGAAAGTCTTTCGTTGAAAGAAATCTATAAACTGCGCTAACCCTAACCCTAACCGACCATCACGATGCTTCAGGAAATAAATCGGAAATTAATCCGGTTGAATTAAAGTTACGGAACCGAATTATGAATCCCGATTAAACAAGCAACTGGATAAGTAAATGAATAAATGCCTGACTCACTAAAGAAACTGATGATAAGACGAAATATTGAAATAGCCAATAGCTTTGTCTATGACTTTAAGTTAATGAATAGCTTTTTGTGACTAAGCAAAAGCTCATGCTATTCTATTCATGTCAGCCTGACATGAGCTTAGCCGAAAGTTGCAGTTATCAATATACATGTATTATGTGAACCGTAATATTCATCATTGATCATTATTATTTTCGTTTATTATTATTGGCAATCAACACAACTCAGCACAATAGGCCACGATTGATTGGCTTGATTGATTGATTGATTGATTGGCTTGATTGATTGATTGGCTTGATTGATTGATTGATTGATTGACTTGATTGCCACGACTGCAACGGAATAATTAAGACTGAGGTCAAAGTAAAAAGCTTGTATTAACTGGAAGGTTCAAGAGTTATACAATACTATACAATTCAACATATCAAACTCGATCATGCCCTCCTAATGATGTCTATAGAAATGAACATCGAATCTGGGCTACCATAAATCGACATGGGTAAACTGGACGGAACGATATTCTCGAATGGAGAGTGGCGAACCTGAAAATTAATGGTACATAGTCCCAGGTGGAAGAACCGGCAACTGTGAATGAACGTCTGCTAAAACGACGTGTGCCAGGAAGAACATGCTGGTCGACGAGAGGAGCGGTCTTTAACAGAGTCAGAATGTACTGTGAAAACCACCAGTTTGTTTGACAGTTTGCAATATTGCTGTCATCATCAAAACGGACTCTTCAATAACTTCTCTAAGGCGTTAGCTGTGTAGCAGTTCAATAGATACATGCCTTCAGGTTAGCTCTAAAAAAAGCATTACATGGTTGTTACATCTCCAAAGATGAGTTTGAATAAATGATCTAGTAGCATTAGAAAAAAATAAAATATTATGCGACAGACGCATTGCAAATCCAGCATGTCCAAATTCCACTGTTTATAGTTGAATGCTCTCCATTAACAGCTGTAATCCAGCGAAAGAGATGAGAAGGAATCCGGACAAAGGTCCCACAGATGGAGCAGGTGATGTAGTCGTAGGCGATGCAGTCGTAGACATAGGGTCCAAGATAATAATGCAACAGCCGATACGATATCCGGAGTTCCCAGTGGTATTGCTTACGTCAGTTCCTCCTCTTCCAAGGTCATCAACGCCTGAGTGGACCTGTTACAAACAGAAAAACAGTCAATATTAAGACAATGGCTCGTTCACCAATAACACACCGACTGTTGAGTTACAGAATGATTGTGCTTTCAACATTTAATAAGCGGTTTGACATTCAGCATCGTGGTTTCGAGACAACATTAAGGACATTTAAATCAGCCCTCGAAAGCGTAAGTTTTTTTTGCGATATTCATAATTAAATCCCTCTGTGTTAGATTTGCGTGTGATGTACCAGCACCATAAGGGTGTAGACACACCCTACCTTAGACGGTCCTTAGTTCATCCTCGTGCTGTTAGCACATTGTACGAAACAGAGTTTCACGCTCCACTGCCTTGAGCAGCATCTACCCAAGTAATTCCTCCGCCGCTGAGGTCCCTTGAGACCGAGTTCTTCCAATTATTTCTTGGTCTTCCCCGTTTCTTCTCCATTAAATTTGTGACCAAGTTCAATGTCTTTATAGGGATTTTTGTTCTCATCCTTGCGATGTAGATGCCCCAGCCATCGTAGTCGTGCCCTTCTTATCATTACCTCCATTTTCTCCATACTCGTTCTTCCTCTAATCTCTTCATTCTTTATTTTGTCTATCCATGTGATCCCTAGGATCTTTCTCTGCCATCTATGATGTGCCGCCTCCAGTCTCTTCAAATTTACAGCAATCATAGGCCATGTCTCAGGGCTGTAGGCCCACAGTTCACTACAACCTGTATACAGATACATTGATGGCTCTTGGTGCTCACTGCGTGTGTAGCTCATTCGTGATACACTGACTCGCATCATCAACATTTTGTGATACAGATGTCTATAGTCAGTGAACCCTTTGTCCGCTCTCCATCAATTGCTAGTCAGAACCTGTCTGACGAAATAGCCTATAGCGATAAGCTGTTCACACACAATTGTGTTGCACCTCCGATTCATAGGCTCTGCATACTTATACTGAGCTCGTCACAAATGCAGAATTGCGATAGATAAATGAACACTTAATTAGATCAAGATTGCTAGTCCTACAGATCATATTTATTGCTCTGGTCACTAACCACAATTGTTCGATTAATAATCGAATATTGTCCATGCAGGGAGATCTCTTTGTCGGTTATGTTGACAATTGAGTGTAGACTCGAATCGACAACAATATTTCCCAAGTCACCGACATGTCTACAGTGTAAAGAATCGACAAACTTGATTAATTACCTGCGCATTATATATTGTATTGTATATAAGCATTTGTTTAGCGCCTCTAGTAGGGTGAACCGTTCAGAAGAGCTGCCCAAGGACTAGCAAGAAAAAGTTGGTTTTAAGAAAAGCAAAAGTGGATTAGATAGGCCTACTGCCAGATAGAATTCTAGAAAAAAGTAAAATAGAAAGCGTATTACAAAGGAAGAGAGAGACCAGTTGAAGCAAATGATTTAGACTGAGCCATAGTAGTTCTAGAATGGGAAAGCAAGAGAAATCGATTGGAGGAACAAAGTGGACGGTGGAAGGAAACTGAATGAGGACCAAATATTGCGTCAACGGTCAATCAGACATATCTCGGAGTGAGCTAAAGAAGCTCATTAAAGATAAAGGTAGAGATTTGAGATTGCCGAGTAAAGAGGGCTAGACATTCTAATAGCTGTGCTGACCAACGACTGAAGAAGCAAGAGACAAATTCATAAGATGACCAATGAGACTGAAATTGCAGTAATAAATTGGAGAACGTATAAAAACATAAACTAAAGTAGTGAAGATGACGGGCTCAAAACGTAAAAATCAGAGATCTTCTTCTTTTTCTTCCGGCTAGGATCAGTCTCTCGCTGGGAGGGGTCAGCCACTCGGATCCTCTTTCTCCAATGGATTCTGTCTGCATAATCCTTGATTTTCAATTTGTACAGCTTGATATCCATTTCTATCACGTCTCTCCATCTCTTCTTCTGTCGTCCTCGATGACCATATACCTTCGCCTTCATGATCTATTGATACTATTGTCTTCACTCGACCGCCTCACATGCCCATACAACCTCAATCTGCTCTCTTGTATCTTGACCCAGATGAACATCAGTGCGTATTACCGATATTTTGCAAGTGACCAGCGGTCAATAAGTTCGATAGTATTTTTTTATAATAGTCAGGTCTGATGTAGTTTCTCGAAGAATCAGTCGCTTTTTAAATAAACGCTTACAACCACATATTTATTGGCAGATGCCACTTAGTCAGCAATCAGTAAGTCTCAGATAAAGTGTGTTTATACTACCAACCTGATGGTGTCTGTGGGTGCCCCATGGGTTTTGTTGAGCGGATTGTAGTGAACTCCTGCTGCTGTGCAGTTACCACCGAGGTTTCCGTATTCATGGACATGAAAACCTCGTTCGCTGTAACTTCTATTCTCAAACCCATATAAGTGTCCCATCACCGTAGTAACACCAGAATCAGTCTGGTAACATTTGCCAAGAATTCATATTAGATGGGTCGCAGCTCTAACATCCATCATCAACGCTCCAGGTGCCAGTCTCAGTAAAAGCATATGTGAAGCAACAGATAGATGCACAGCATTTACATAGCATTCAAGATATTGCTGTCGTTTGTGCATTAACATGTTGACCTCACGTCTGATGAGTTTATAAGCAGATATATTGGCAGTCTTATCTGTACCTTTAACCCCCCAAATGAATATTACAAAATCGGACGATAGCTAAACCAAATTACAGTATGGTACAGAACTTCTAGTGGATCGCTATTGCGTATACATGTAAGCTTAACTAATCTGTAGCTTCAGCTTAGCGACACAGCGTGATAACAACAATCATCAGCGTCACCCTCCTGCTTTATCCAGAATTGAGGCTGGCACTATCATAGTGCAAGCAGCGACGCGGTTATTACTAATTCAGTTCTGCTGATGATTTCTTTCACGTAGTTATCGTCAAAGAAATTACTCGATGATCACTTCAAGACATGATCAGAAATAACGATTAATTATTATCTGCTGGAGAAGCCAGGTGGAATTGATTGGAAAATTAAGTAAGAATATTCTTTATTAGACTATACCAGCAAACGCACAGTAGCTTACAAAAGGTATAAACAATGGCATCAAGTTTAAACAGATTCAATGAACATTCTCATATTGAAAGTACTCTTGATAAATAGGCCCTATACCAACAGCCATCAAAGCAATAACAGTTGTGGCAAACAGAACAAATGGGTCAGCAATAAGATTCTAACAACCAGTGTTATAGTCCCATATGCAAAGTATTCGGGTTAGAGCAGAGTTCAAAGTGTGGATATGAAATACCAACGAATGTAGTGCAATTTAAGTAAGTAAGTAAGAATATTCTACATTAGACTACCAGCAAACCAGCAATGAATGCATAATAGCTTACAATTTTAAATAAAGTCAAATTCGCATGATTAAAGAGCATTTTTTCAAAGGCATCAAATCTAGGTAGGACGAGGTCATGTGGCAATGGCAATCCAAAAAAGTAACACTTCGCTGGTTAAGCAAGTTTTAAGGGTGAGTCTTAACCCAAACACTGTACTTCTGTTTTATCATTCATAGTAATCTCGCACAATACATTTTCTATACATGTTCAGATGTATTAGAAATACATGATCACATGTCCATTGCCAAGATGCTGAATCATTGATACAAGTGTAACATGTGAACACAGCGAAGTACTCACTGACTCGTGTAGTTTGATTGTGCCAGATATGTTCGTTCCGGGAAAACCCAGAGGAACGATGACACATGTTGCGTAAAAGTCATCAGCAGCTACTAAGGCTAACCCAGCAACGACTAAAATAAAAGCAACCAGTCGATGTAATAATTATATTGAAATGACTAGCTACATTTTGTGATTCAAAGGACACACAACAACATCAATGAATGAATAATGAACATTAATTGAATGTCGTTATTAAAGGCTGTTTAATGAGTGTCATTACGCCACAGCACCAAGTCTGTTGTATCAGATCAAAAACCGTTCGTTGACACAGATAAGAATCTGCATAATAATAATTACCTAAATCACGTGCATCTGTGTAAATATCAATGCAAATATTGTTACATTTGCATGAGATACTATATTACATGCATTATTGATGTTATTAATACCATTATTATTTATGTTGTAAAACAATGAACACTAATGACAGTTTAAAATTCAGACAGTTTTGAATGGTGTCTTTCGGGCGCTATGAATTTCTTTGCACTGTACTGTATATGTTTCAAATTGTCGTCAACGCCCATAGATGTCATATGACAACGTTAAACTGTGGATTAATAATAATAGCCATATAAACGATCAGACCTGTGTGCATTTGCAAAGAGCTTACATGAGCAATGTCATTTATTACACTGCCTTTACTGCATTGGCAAACAAGTCCTAATCTTTGTGCCATTTCGGCAAGCAATAATAATTATAGGTATAAAAATTAATAATGCAGACGTTTTCAAAAAAGAGCTTGGCATCTAGCCAGCAATAACATCAACGCTCATACATAAATCATATTAACAGCCAAGAATATGCGTTCGCCATGCATGCGTAGGTGCGTTTACTCATCGATAAGAAAACATGTTTTCTACTTCATTCTGTCCATATTCTGGCTCATCACCATTTGGTGTCTTTCGCCATCGTTCTCCACTGGGTGCGGTCCTGTTCCCACATATTCAGCCATCTAATTTAAATCGATCCGAGCAGATCCAATGCCCACCTGCTGATTGCGGTCAACCAGGTATGAAGCTAACCAGTGTAAGGCAGTCCCAGAGACACCAAAGCTTTTTGCAAGTCTTGCGAGGAGTAACTGGTGGTCTACAGTGTCAAAGGCTGCACTAAGGTCGAGACACACAGAGAGGCAAGCTTTACCATTGTCAATAGATGAGAAGATGTAATCCAGTGTAGAGACAAGAGCAGTTTCCGTGGAGTAGCCTTCGCGATAGGCTGACTGGTAGGGACTGCAGTTGGGAGTGGAAGTACTGTGTCTCTTGATACGCATAAGAAAAAGACGTTATAGGTTCTTGGAAATGTTATTGAGGTTGGAGATAGGTCTGACGTTAGACAAATTGCTAGTGTCAAGGTCAGGCTTTTTAAGTAAAGGCGTGACTAAGGCAGATTTGAAGCATGAAGGAAAGCACCCTTCAGCAAAAGATAGGTTGGCCAAGTGTGCAATGAGGTGAGAGAATACATCAGAACAAGAGACGATGAGGGATGTTGGTATGAAGTCCAATGCTAATGATTTAGGAACCATGCTATTGAGAAGATTAAAGACTTCAAAGAATGTGACAGGCGGTATGTCATCGAAGGCAGGGGCGGAGAATTCGGAATCGAGCAGCAGGTCACTCTACACTAAATTAGCAGCACATCTAGCAATTTTACATTTAAGATCAATAAGTTTGTTAACAAAAAATGCAGCAAAATGTGCACACAGAGTCTGATTTTCTGTGTCTGAGCGTTGGCAGTTGTTTCTATCCTTTGAGTGTAGAAGACGCTGAACGATGCGCCATCGGTCCCGAGGATTATCAGCACTTTCAAGTTGACTGCAGAAATACGAGCTTCGTGAATCGTTTATGAGTTTATTAGTTACACGGCAGTGTCGACGATAACACTGCCCATCCTCATCAAGTCCAGAATGTTTCCACTTTCTTTCAAGTCGACGACGTTCCTTCTTCGCACGGGATGCTTCAGATGAGAGCCATCTAGTAATAGGTTTAGATGAGCGCCTGTAGCAAGTCTGAATCGGAGCCAGTTTGTCAAATATCATTGACACTGTTGTTTTCATTTGTTCGGCAAAATCGTTTGCACTGCCTGCAGGAGCTGTGAATAGGTCTGAGTCAATTAACAAGTCACTGAGTATTAAAGGGTCTATTGCTTTGATGTTTCGGAATACATGACGCACTGGTTGGCGATGAATGGAAGTCATTATTTTACAAAGTACTAATTTGTGATCCGATATAAGACCAGCATCGTTCACGTGCGTGTCACAGACTGTTGTTCGATCATCGGCTGCTAGAACGTCTAAGATGCTATCGCCTCGGGTACTGGTAGGGATTTCAACATACTGGCGGAGACCGTAGGTATCGGCCAGTATGCTATTCATTCGACCTCCAGATCCAGGGCAATTAAGATCTCCACAAAGCACAAGTTTTTCACCAGCCTCAACACAAATGGATGAAATTAGGTTGGCGAGGTCGTTGTAGAACTCTCCTATTGTACCCGGTGGACTGTAGATGTTTCCAATAGTCATCGATGAAGATGATTTGGCCAATCGAACTAGTCGAAGTTCACACGAGGAAGTACAGAGCCTTGAGGATTGAGGATGTACGCTGACCTCTAACGTGGACCTGTAGATAAGAGCGAGACCCCCGCCAGACACTGAGCGACCTGAGGTTCCATTCCGATGAACATGGAGAACAGAGAAGCCTTCAGGAGCGATGTCACGCTTGATACAATCAAGAGTGTCAGCATAGATCCACGTTTCGCTTAGTGCCAGTATGTCCAGCCTCTCGTCTCTGATGAGGTCATGTATGATGACTGAGCGACGGATGGCTGAACGGATGTTGAAGCCACCAAAGTTTATAGACGATGGTTTCAATGTAGGCTTATTGGCTTATTATGCCTATTAGGCATCCCGCATTGACTATTGTAACTCATTACTCATCGGCCTATCAAAATTCCGCCTCACTCCGCTCCAGTCTGTACTCAATGCAGCTGCTCGTTTGATCGCCCGTCTTCCACGTTTCTCACATATTACTGCTTTCATGACTAAACATCTTCATTGGCTTCCCTTGACTGATAGGATTCATTTCAAAGTTCTCGTTCTTACACTCAAAGCGTTGTTGGGTCAAGCTCCACTCTATCTATGTGAACTTATCTGGAAACCTATCTCAGCTACCACTGGACGTCCTCTCCGTTCTTTAGACCGTCACGATCTTCTAGTACCGCAGTCTAGAACTGCCACAGCTCAACATCGTGCCTATGCCTCTGTTGGCTCTTCGCTATGGTACAGCCTTCCTGCTGTGACTCGCGCTGCAATCTTATCTAGTAGCACAACTGTTTCTGCTCGTTCTCTTAAGACTTTTCTTTTCACTAGGGGTTTTTCGCACTAGGAGCGCCTCTGATTAGGTTGTACTGTGAGAGGCGCTTTATAAATCCGTAAATAGAATAGAATAGAATTGGACTGGACTTTGCGGGAGTGTGACCCAAGGTTGCTTTCAATATCACCCGATAGTAACAGAAGCAGTGCAACAGCAATGCATGATAAAGAACAACGGCGCTGGGGACGAAAGGGGCGGCCCTTACGCACCCATAACAAAGTCCCTGTAATGTGACGCAGCCCGGGGCTTATTCGTACAGTTAACGCTTGCATGGGACAACTTTGCGACATTCGATGACACTGCACATTCGTATCAGAGTAGACCTACGACGAGAAGAGGTTAAATTGCCAGACTGATAACCACTGTTGATAGAGTAAAGTTGTTAAGAGGTCAATGTCAACACCCAGAGTTACGTTCCGACTCGCTGTGCTACGAGCGTCTAACGGCTGCAGAAGATAAAAACGGTTTCTAAAATTTAAATTCTCGTACTCGGCCGTGAGAAAAACTGTTTCATTTACTGATTGATGAACAGTGATCCAGTTAGTGCTGATATAAATCCATAATCCAAGATATAAAAGTAGCACAAAACTCGACAAAAAATAAGAAAAAACAATTTGTGAATATGCGTAAATATTTTTTTCGTCCATCTTGGCCACCTGGCGACTAACCAGTTGCTAATTGAATGGTCTTGGGATTGGTCTCGGTCTTAAATTAGCGTTCTTGGTCATTTGTCGTATCAGAGTAATTTTTTTATATATGTCGGTTATTTTCGATTATTAAGAGACATCGGGTGTTTGGGCCGTATACGCGATTGTAATCGAATTATGGCGTGCTGACCAGACTAATAGATTTCTATTTACATGTTAATATGGGCAGAAAAAAAATGCATTTCCAACGGAGCCAGCCATTTCAAAAATTGCTTTCACAAATTTCAAGGTTTTGAAACAATCTAATAATTATGCTTTCGGCCACTAGTAGACACTGTTAACCTACAATTCCGAAGTCCGTGCTACAAGTACACCATTTAAACGGAACGTTAATCTACTTGTTCGTATACTGTAAGTAACCTAGAGTATGATATTCTCAGGCCAAAACGAAGGGCTGAGCCCGCAAAAGTTCAGACTGGCCGGTAAAAACTGTTTTCTGGACAACCATTTAAATTAGTATTCTTTAACAATAAAATTAATATTTTAAGCGTGTTCTTCTGTTAAAGCGTTTTAATAAATTGAATTGTTTAAAAAAAGAGTATTAGTCTTAGTCTTGGTCTCGGACCATCGGTCTCGGTCTTGGTCTTGGTCTCGGACCACTCGGTCTTGGTCTCAGTCTTGATCTTGGTCTTGAGTTTTTGGTCTCGTGCCCGACACTAGTTAAATCTACATCTACCTCTTATCCCTGTGCCGTCCATCGTACCACACATGACATACATAATATGTAGCCACGTGGTTATACACATTAATCGCCTAAGAAATTCAGCCTCATTTCCATTATTTGTTGTATCATTGTATGGTGCTGGCCAAGGACCTACTATGCACAGGACTGGAAAGTCCCTATGTCACTAGTTTTGGGACGATAATCGGGAGCAAGAAACTTTAAAATTGACATCTATGACAGCAAAAAGTCATTGGAGGTTTATAGCATCATATTTTCAATTATAAGAAATATTTAGATTGGAGCGACATCCATGTTTAAGAGTAAAATACGTACAAGGATATTTGACGAGTAACCAATACTCTAATTATAGAGTAATATGCTTTGGACGTTGGCATACACGGTTAGCAGGCCTACGTCTGCGGGTGCTAATGTCTAAAAAAACTGGGTCACATGTAACAGCTCTCACGACCAAAGGAGCTGAGCGTCACGCACCTTTGGTTTCTCCTGCATGAAGTAGTATTACCTTAGAACGTCATTTGACAGGATCATACAGTCACACACGGTTGGTTCTTGAACTGAAGCCATAGCCCCAGATATTATAGTTAAATGTACGTTTGAATTAAAGGCGTGGTTCCTGACTGGATTTTAATTTTATCACATTGCAAATGTTTTGCCATCACAATGCACACATCTCACTAACCAACTGACTTTTAAACCCGAGTATTAACCTATAATTTATGCAGTACGTTTGAATTATTCTTAATAGTTATGACGCCCGTTGTAAATAGTATTCTAAATACCATTAAAAATGTAATTGTAATTGTAACTGAATATTATTAACATATCACAATTGTTAATGGCATGTCATGATATCTTATAAACTAAACAGTTTTGTAATATAACCTGGAAGGCTTATCATGAACATAGAAGGTGGCTTAGGATTAATCCAATGGCTTTTACACCATTGCTATAAATGGCAGATAGATTAATAGGTATTGCCCTATCAGTCAGTCATTGAGTCAGTGGTGTATTAAGCGTTGAAGCGGTCACGGTGTGACCACTGATCAGTGATCAACCGATCGAATGACCGGAGATATTCAGTAGGTTATGTTAGACAGAGAGAGGTAGAGTATGATGGAGAAGCTGATTGCGAAAAGTTACAGGCAAGGAAATGGTCAAAAAATCTAAGGCCAGGGACCAAGCATGTCATCGCCAAAGATACATTAAGAGGAAGAAAATGATTTAACCCAGTTGAATAAACGTATTATTACGGCAAAGCAGTCGATATCACACATCCAGCTCATTAACGGACACAACTGATACTTACGGAATAAACACAGGGTACGCGCAGGTAGGATGAAACTTTCTCGTTTGCACGCGGACTCCATGACTATATCAACTGGTCTTCCAAATGATGCTCCAAATGCGAATGAGAAGCCTAGGTGTATATCTAGCAAATGTACTTATATGCAACAGTTGAGTTGACGCGTCTGTAAGGTGTGAATCGATGCACCCAGGTAACTTCAGGTAACTTCGTAGCCACGCGGTATTATATGTATATAATATTATGCAATATATGCATTTATACATACATAGCAGCCGTGTGCATGACTGTGGCATCCGGCGGCATTCTTAGAACGCCAGCCAACGACGAAGGCGACAGAGTGGGTGACTCACCAGGGTAAGGCACAAGGCAATATGCTGTCGGCCTACATCTATTTAATTTTTAAAAACAGCCGGGAGCAAGCCAAACGCGAAGAAGAAGAAACACTTTCAGTTTTATTGAATTGGAATCGATGCTGGGTTATGATTCAGTCAAGATGGAATGATGGTGTGTTTTAAGGAAATAGGATTAGTCATGTTTTAGTGATCGGGAAAACACGCGAATAGGACTTAATAGGAAATGCGGATTCGGTTATGGTTTGGAGAAACTGTAACGTAATTGGCAGTCTGCAAACAACTTTCACAAGCAGTTCGAAAACTATTGGTAGTTCGCCATAGTTCGGTTGAAAGCGCCTCCGAGTAGGTATGTTGGAGTGGCGCTATATAAATTCTCTGAATGAATAAATGAATTACCAATTAACTGAATGTGTTATGAATTCCGAATGAATGAACAACTGGACAAATAAATGACTGACTGACTAAAGTAAGTCATGATGAAACGAACGATTGAAATTAGTCAAAGACTTTGTCTATGGCTTTAAGTTAATGAATGACCAGGTTGCTTTTGATGAGATGTAATGCAATGTAGTGTCGTCAAGCATTTACATAGCGCCGCTTGAATCAGCAGCGCCCTCAACGGGCGTCTGTGCGTAGGCAAAGGAACAGAAAGGTCTTAAGGCGTCTCCGAAACTGGCAAGGTGAGAGGGTCAGTAATTCCAGGCGCAGGAACTGTGGAAGACATTTACAATTAAGCTGAAGGACCAACACAGGCAAAGCTCTTCGACTGAGTCGTAGCATTCAAAGAGGACAACAAAGTGCAGAAATACCTCCTGGAAATGTTCGATAAGATCACTGAGGCTAGGGATAACAATAATTACTCAAGGTTTTTTGATTTGACCAAAGCCTCTGGCACGATAAAC
The DNA here is from genome assembly GCA_959347315.1 of Bimastos eiseni. Classification (NCBI taxonomy): domain Eukaryota; kingdom Metazoa; phylum Annelida; class Clitellata; order Crassiclitellata; family Lumbricidae; genus Bimastos; species Bimastos eiseni. Next base: position 4,954,379 of record OY365810.1, on the reverse strand, counting down.
CATGAGATTTTAGTAAGAAAGTTGGAACATCACTGGATCCGGTGCATGTTTCTAGACTGGCTTACCGACTTTTTGAAAGACAGAAGGAAAACTGTCCACTATTTATAACGGGTTCACCTCATGTATTCTCAACCCCGCCACTGTACGTATTCTGACAGTGCCAGTCCCAAGCCTGGAGAAAGGAGGAGGGTGACACCAAATCATCTTCGTTACGGAACTGTGTCGTTAAAAATTCAACAGCTGTATGTGCTCTCAACATAAATTGTGGTGTCCCTGGGTTCTATACTGGGCCCGATGTTATTTTTCTTATCTGTGAACGACATTCATCATAGTTCAACAGCTCCAAAGTTTATCATGTTCGCAGACGATACGAATTGCACATCGGGCTTAAAACGTGGAGCTTGCAAATGTGTGGACATGCTTTAAAGAAGAAAAAATTGTCGTTGAATCTAGGAAGGACCAAATACATTCTTTTCAATCCTAAGATGAAGATAGCCTCAGATTTTGAACTACTTTCTGGTATAAACATTGATAATTAAAATGTAAATTCCTCTACTGCTACCAGGTTCTTGGATGTCTGTATATAGACGATCAGACGATCAGCGCCTCTGATTAGGTTGTACTGTAGGAGGCGCTTTATAAATCCGTAATAGAATAGAATAGTTAACATGGAATAGCATATTCACCATGTTTCACAGAAACTGGCAAAATATATTGGTGGTTTGCTTTATTTCTCTAATCCGAGACCTTCTGTCTAAAAAAATATGTTCCTTATCTGGTCTACCACGTATTATACTAGATTGACTTGCTTGGATATTTGCATAAACGCATTGTGCGCATTATAAGTAGGCCTACGGTAATGTTCCTTACAGAGCCCAAATTAGTGTTAATTTTCCACTTGTCTGGGGATACTGGCCATTGAAAAAATCAATAAACTTCAAGTAGGCGTGTTTATGTACATCGTTCACAGGTGTTTATTAATCACCAAGTGGTTTTAATCGATGGTTTTGTAGAAACCCAGATGTCCATGACCATCAGACACGGGCCTCAAATACGTATCATCAAATAAAAGTATGCCTACATACTACGGTTAGGCAGCACAACATAAGAATGCATGATTTGTCCTTATGGAACATGCTACCTACCCACCTTATTAATATGTCATCTTTTCACCAGTCTAAGAATAACCTAAGACATTTTTACTGAAAGGTTAGATAAAGTTACTTGTTGTAGCGACGTTACTTGTTATGAAATTATATGTTCAATGTTTTGATACGGTACGCGGGAAAAATGTATGATTTGCTTCTAAGGTAATTTAATATTGAAATTTGGTGGCCTCTGTTAGCGGAGCGGTTCGTTCGTTGAGGGTTTCCCATTTCCCTTATTCACTGTGTGATTACGTTATACTACTATATCCGTGTTTGTGTTCTGTGCCTTGTCGGTGAACAATAAAAATAATTGATTGACTGAATGATATATTATTGTGCGACAGACACCTTGCAAATCCAGCATGTGCAAATTCCACTGTTTATTGTTAAATGCTCTTTATCAGCAGCTGTAATCCAGCTAACGAGATTAGAAGGATTCCGGTCAAAGGTCCCACAGATGTGGCCGAACTATGTTGAGTGGCTAGTGTTGTGACTTGTGTTGTTGCTTGCGCCGTGGTTTGCGCTGTGGTTTCCGTTGGAGCAGGTGACGCTGTCGTCAGTTGATCCAAGGTTATAATGCAACATCCGATACGATATCCGGAGTTTCCAGTGGTGTTGCTTTTGTCAGTTCCTCCTCTTCCAAGGTCATCTTCGCCCGAATGGACCTTTTACAAACAGACAGACAGTCAAAGTAAGACAATGTCTGGTTTAAACACTGGCTTAAATTATAGAATAATAATTGTGCAATAAATTTTTTGGAAATATTTTGGCATTCAGCACTGAAGGCAGTGAAACAGTAGACACAATCCAGGCCATTTTAATTACCCTTCGAAAGCGTAAGGGGCCGTTCACATATTATATACCGCTCAAGGGGTAGGTGGGTGGGTTCCGGTTTTGTTAGCGTTATATTGTGTAGGGTGGGGGGTAGGTTGAAGGTTTTGTTATATAACAAACTTTTTTCAGCTTATGCTATTTTGCCTGTTTGCTTGGCAATTGGAAATTCCATGTACCACGGACCTTCATTGTTTAATCGAAAGTTCACAATACGTTGTGAACCAAAACTAGCATCATTAGCTGTCACCTGGCGAATTGATTTGACGTTCGTAGTTATTATTTTATAAATCCACTTTTAACAATTTGCTATTTACAATTTTAACAATTTCATGTGCATAGCTTTAAACGCTCTAAAATTCAATTCTGTAAACTTTGTTTTGATTCTGGTTTAAATTAAAATTAATTCACTTGAAATAATTATTTTGGTAGGTATTATCATAATGTTTGATTTCATTTTCTATAGTATGTGTAAATAGTTTATGTTTGCTTAAATACCCAATTGCAGTTGTAGTATACACTCTGTATACATCATACGCTATTAAATAGGTAGAGTTGTATCGCGAACTTATCAATAAATACCTGATAGTTCAATATTAAACCAATCCATTCTGTGTGATACTATAATGCTCATTTCTAGTGCAAAACAGGAGGGAAACTAAAATGGTGCTTTTAAATAGGATGTACGTCACTACCATGTATTATCATGCTGTATTATAGCAGGCTTAGGCTACATGCAGATACATGGTGACAATCGTCGATTACTACAAGTGAATTTAGCGCCATTAAAAGTCCGATTATTAAGATGCAGCGGAGCTCCATACATCATGTCTAATCATCATTGGCTCGAGAGAGTACACAATTTTAAGGTAGCTTTTGTTACATTGCTCATGGGCATATGACGATTTTTGCTGCGCAGTTCTTGAGTTGAATAAAGGCAATTATCAGCTGAATCACTACTATTAAAATGCTAACTAACATCGTATTGTTATAAAAGTGTCAAATTGTGCAATACAGTTATGTCGATTGTATGTCTTTTAATGTGCTCATAGGCTGGGGTGGGGTAAGGGGTGGGTAGCATATCTGTTATATAATATAGGGGTGCGGGGTCACAGCTGCTGTTATATAACGTTATTAGGGGTAGGGGTGGGCCAAAAATTGGGATTTTATGCGTTATATAATATGTGAACGGCCCCTGTGTTTTTCACTTGAAAATCACAATTAAATCCGTCTGTGTTTACAACAACCTGTAACGATAGCCTACTTCAACGTCTTCAAGCGTCCACATTGACAATTTTTGATGCTCAATGCCTATGTAGCTATTTCGCGATACACTTTGCAAAACAGTTGTCTATTCGGTAACACTTTCTAGGCCCGTAAATTCCGTAATCCATCCATTACTATTTGAACCTGCTGAACGATATAGCCACAGCGACTGGGGTGAATTCGTTCATTCATGCAATTGTGTCACACCTCAGATTCAGACATACTTACACTAAGGTCGTTAAAAATGCAGTAAATTCGTCAGAAAACTGAATAAGTAATTAGATTAAGATTACTAGCCCAACAGATCCTATTCATTGCTCTATTTGCTTACCACAATTGCTCGATTAATAATCGAATAATTTCCATGCAGGGAGATCACGCTGTCGGTTATGTTGATGAGTGCATGTAGATTCGCATCGACAACAATGTTTCCCAAGTCACCGACATGTCTATTGTAAAGAAACGAAATATTGGGTCAATAACTGGTTCAATCAATCAATCTTAACTGCATTCCATAATGTGTCGAGCATTTGCTAAGCGCCTCTCTGGTAGTGAACAGTTCAGAAACGCTGCTAAACTGCTCCTAAGACTCTGCAAAGAAATTAACGTGCTGTCAAATCGCAACCGGTGCAGCAACCTGTTAGCCGGTTAGGCGTTCAAACAAAGGGACGAGTGCGTTTTTTCCTACCTTACCAATGCTTCAGAAGTGTAGGCCCCTATTCGATCGTGGCTATTGAAATAGTTGTCTGGAGCACTTATGATGAAATTTCCTGAAAGGGCACGTTATAAATAAACACGAGCTTGATGGGTATCTGTGACCGTACACAGATAGCGCTTTATTATATAAATAAGAGACCTAATAATGATTGGCGAATATATGACCAACAGCGAGTGAATCAATGAGTCTCAGACAAGCTGTGCAACTGTGCATGCTCTACCTACCGGTTGGTATCTGTGGGTGCTCCGTGGGTTTTGTTTAACGGATTGTAGTGATCTTTTGCTGCTGTACAGTTACCGCCGAGGTTTCCGTTTTCGTGAACATGAAAACCTCGTTGGCTGTAGTTTCTGTTCTCAAACCCATATAAGTGTCCCATCACCGTAGTAACACCAGCGGAGCCCTGGTAACATTTACCAAGAATTCATGCTAGACAGGTTGCAAGCTAAACATCGATCGCCCACAATATAGATGGTAGTAGCAAAAGTTAAGTTTTAAGTTAAGATTAATAGTAATAATAATGCAGTGTATACAGTATTAAAATGTTGATGTCGATTGTGCCTATGCAGGTTGATTCCTTAACGGTTAACCCGATTGAGCTTAGGCTTACGTCTGAGGAGTTTAGATCACAGATGTACCAACAGTCTTATCATTGCCTTTAACCCTCTATACAAAATCGGAACATAACTAAGCCAAATCTTATACCATTTGATAGACAGCACAACTGAATTATTGTAATAAGCGTAACATGTGAACACAGAGAAGTACTCACTGATTCGTGGAGTGTAATTGTGCCAGATATGTTCATGCCGGGAAAACCCAGAGGTACGATGACACATGTTGCGTAATAGTCTTCGCCGTGATCAGCACTAACTATGACTAGCCCAGCAACAACTAAAATTATAAGCAACCAGTCAATGTAATAATGTTCCAATCACTTCACTAGATTTTATGTTTCAATGAACGAACAACAACATGAATGAATTGATAATTGAAAGTTGATTGAATGCGATGTAGATATGAACAATATAATTTATTAGCCTACACTTCGTTGTACTGCATTGACAACGAAGGTCTAGTCTTAGTAACATTTGCACAATCGAACTATCGGAATAAAAATCAGTAGTGTAGACATTTTGAAGATAGGGTTTGTTATTTAGCCAATAACGCCAAGAAGAATAAATTATATTAATAGCGAAGAATAGGCATTCGCCAAGCATGCGTAGGTCAGTAGACCTATAGGCTGTTTTGTCATCACAGCGCACACATCTCACTAACCAGTTGACTTTATAACCCAAGTGTTAACCTTTAATTATTCGCTTGCAACGTGTCTGTGTGTTTTTTTAAAGTAGCTATTCATGACGAGAGTTTCAAATAGGCCTACCATTCAAAAGCAGTTAAAGAATAAAGGTCCTATCATAATTGCAACTAGTATGTTATTCTATCTTTTAAACTTACCAGTTATGCCATCTAACTTGGAATCCTGAGTATTAGCATTGAGGTAGGCATAATATTAATCCCACGAACTATAACGCCATTACATAAGGAGCATATCTAGCTAATGCCTTGCTGGTCTGTCATTGAGTCAATGGTTCAGTCAAGGATTTAATCAGTGTTTAAGTGATGTATTAAGCGTTTAAAAGATTGACTAACGAGAGATAAACCGATTGACTGATCATCCGGTATGCAAGATAAAGAGAGGTAGGCCTACAGCTTGATGGAAGAGCAGATTGAACAGGTTAGAAGACGAGAGTCGTCAAAGCAACACAAAATGCTAGCTTACCAAGAACAGTCATAGCTTTAAAAGGAAGAACATGATTTAACCAAGTTGAACAAACGTGATCTTTAACAAAGCAGTAGATGTCACACAATCAATCAATCAGTCAATCAATCAATCAATTAATCAATCAATCAGTAGTTTATTTAGCAATCTGAAAATACATAAAATGTGAACACAAGTACGTAATATTGCATTGGTTGTCGGTTGCCCGAAGGACCCAATTAGGAATCAAACGGGCCCGCTGGCTAGGGCCCACCAGTTATGCAAAGAATTCAATAGAACAAGTGATGACTGTTTTTTCTAGTCGAAAAGAAAGCTAATAGCTATAGTCATTCAATTATAAAAGAAATAATTATCTTTGCTATACTTAACTAACTTCGAATCAAAATGCTTCTCTACGAGCGAGACAATCAAGAAACACATTCAACCCATTGAAAACACATCGAATACTTACAGAATAAATACAAGGTAATGGCAGGCAGGATCAAACTTCCTCGTTTGCACGCAGACTCCATGACTATATCAACTGGTCCTCCAAATGATGCTCCTAACACTGCGAATTAATTGCAAGCCTTGATGTGTCTCCAGAAAGTGTACTTATATTATGCTACAGTTGAGTTGACGCGTCTGCAAGGTGTGAAGCAGTGTTTCCAGGTAACTTCAGGTAACGTCACAAGCCACATGGCATTTATAAACGCAGCAGCTATGACTTCCGGTGGCGTTCTTAGAACGCCAGCCAACTATGTAGGCGTCAGAGTAATTGACTCACCAGGGTAGGGCACAATGCAATGTGCTGTACATCCAGAGTATAAGCAAAGTGCGCAGCGTGATAACCCAGCCCAGCTCAAGCGAAGCGTAAAGAGGAAGAAACAGTTTTAGTGAATTGGAATCGTGGAGGATTGGTGAATCAGTTTGGTTGGAATGGCTGTGAATGTTTGAAGAATAAAAGCATTGGGGTCACATTTCAGGATATTGCAGGAATATACGAATGGGACATAGCTATGATGTCATACATTATTATCTGGGATTAATATGGATAGGAAATGAAGCAGCAACTTGGCAGCCACTAGGTGATCGTCTTTTCTGATGCATCGCGGGCGATGTTTGTGATCGGCTATGCACTGAATATAAGTGACATCCGGGTTCTCAGTGGGGTAACTTTGAGCGTATAATCACCGATAAGTTCATCTAAGTATATGTATAAGTATAAGTATATCCAGTCAATGAAATCTTCCTTTGAACACATGTTATTTATGTTTCGAGTTCTAGATTATTGAGTCGTTTACTTCGTTTACAAACACTGTAGATTTATCCTGAAGAAGTCCCGGATCTAATCACTGACATAATCTAGGTCAATGACCCAGTATTCGTCAGTATTCATAATCCTTTCCATAATGGTTTCCATGTATTTACGGCATGAATTCATTAACTCACATTAGTACAGTGGGAGCATGCATAGGCCTTCGTTCACTATCTTAATAAAAGCATTGAGTAAATATTGAGTTGGCACAAAAAAATCAGCAAACGACTTAAATCTTCACCTCTGCTATATCAAATTTGCTAAATGAATCCCTCACTTCTTACATACATCAGTAGTAAAATTATAGCTGAACATAATTATTATTTATAGGAGACGAAGCAGGAGCAAGCCTTGCATAAGTCTCACCAATCGGTTAACCTGATCAGTCCTATAGATAGGTTTTTAAGCTACAGTCTGCGTATCTGGTCGAATGCTACAATGAAGCTTATGCAGTGACCTGCTAAGCATTCATTGGTAGATAAATGTGACGTTCGCCAACACCGATCTACATGTACATTCTAAATAAAATGGCCTACAGCTTATTCTAGAGGAAATGAGGATGGTAGAGGAAATTGCTACAATCCAACATTTCTGATCAGTTCGAATATAAAGTACATTGTACGTCCAGCGGAATACCAGACCTTCATTCTCTACAGTATGCTTTAGATGTTAGAAGGCTGTTCATTGACACAGCCACTAGACTTACTACTTTGATGTCTGTCTGACTGACTGACTGACTTATTGACTGACTGACTGACTGACTGACTTAATGACTGACTGACTAACTTAATGACTGACCGACCAACTTAATGACTGACTTAATTATTGACTGACTGACTTAATGACTGACTGACTTAATGACTGACTGACTTAATGACTGACTGACTTAATGACTGACTGACTGACTTAATGAAGGACTGACTTAATGAAGGACTGCTTGATATGCTGGTTAGCTTGATAACTTACTGCATGAAAGGCTGATTGACTATTGATGACTGACTGAATGGCTTGTTCTCTGACTGGATTTCTGGCTGCCTTGATGACAGACTGACTGACTGGATGACTAGCTGACTAAATGGTTGACTGACTGACCTTTGGAATCTGAGTCGGAACTGATTCTTGTCTTGTGATTGGGTGCTGAAATACTTTTTTGGTAGTTTAGAATCTGCAGAGTCTACAATTACAATTAAAGAACCATGATTTTCACGCATTTCTGGAAAACCGAAACTTCAACGGCTAGAATGCAAACAGCAGTTGCTGCGTCCACACAAAGAACCAGACCGTCGAGTTTCAGGAAACTGAAAGGAAAACCAGATCTGAATTTCCGAATGTCAATTATCCGCGCTACGTGGATGCAGGCAACTGTAGCAGAGCTGTGGCCGTGTGTTCTCTGCGCTGACGTGTGAGCATCGATTGTGCTTCAAACCTATAGATAGGTTTTTAAGCTACAGTCTGCGTATCTGGTCGAATGCTACAATGAAGCTTATGCAGTGACCTGCTAAGCATTCATTGGTAGATAAATGTGACGTTCGCCAACACCGATCTACATGTACATTCTAAATAAAATGGCCTACAGCTTATTCTAGAGGAAATGAGGATGGTAGAGGAAATTGCTACAATCCAACATTTCTGATCAGTTCGAATATAAAGTACATTGTACGTCCAGCGGAATACCAGACCTTCATTCTCTACAGTATGCTTTAGATGTTAGAAGGCTGTTCATTGACACAGCCACTAGACTTACTACTTTGATGTCTGTCTGCCTGACTGACTGACTTATTGACTGACTGACTGACTGACTGACTTAATGACTGACTGACTAACTTAATGACTGACCGACCAACTTAATGACTGACTTAATTATTGACTGACTGACTTAATGACTGACTGACTTAATGACTGACTGACTTAATGACTGACTGACTTAATGACTGACTGACTGACTTAATGAAGGACTGACTTAATGAAGGACTGCTTGATATGCTGGTTAGCTTGATAACTTACTGCATGAAAGGCTGATTGACTATTGATGACTGACTGAATGGCTTGTTCTCTGACTGGATTTCTGGCTGCCTTGATGACAGACTGACTGACTGGATGACTAGCTGACTAAATGGTTGACTGACTGACCTTTGGAATCTGAGTCGGAACTGATTCTTGTCTTGTGATTGGGTGCTGAAATACTTTTTTGGTAGTTTAGAATCTGCAGAGTCTACAATTACAATTAAAGAACCATGATTTTCACGCATTTCTGGAAAACCGAAACTTCAACGGCTAGAATGCAAACAGCAGTTGCTGCGTCCACACAAAGAACCAGACCGTCGAGTTTCAGGAAACTGAAAGGAAAACCAGATCTGAATTTCCGAATGTCAATTATCCGCGCTACGTGGATGCAGGCAACTGTAGCAGAGCTGTGGCCGTGTGTTCTCTGCGCTGACGTGTGAGCATCGATTGTGCTTCAAACCTATAGATAGGTTTTTAAGCTACAGTCTGCGTATCTGGTCGAATGCTACAATGAAGCTTATGCAGTGACCTGCTAAGCATTCATTGGTAGATAAATGTGACGTTCGCCAACACCGATCTACATGTACATTCTAAATAAAATGGCCTACAGCTTATTCTAGAGGAAATGAGGATGGTAGAGGAAATTGCTACAATCCAACATTTCTGATCAGTTCGAATATAAAGTACATTGTACGTCCAGCGGAATACCAGACCTTCATTCTCTACAGTATGCTTTAGATGTTAGAAGGCTGTTCATTGACACAGCCACTAGACTTACTACTTTGATGTCTGTCTGACTGACTGACTGACTTATTGACTGACTGACTGACTGACTGACTTAATGACTGACTGACTAACTTAATGACTGACCGACCAACTTAATGACTGACTTAATTATTGACTGACTGACTTAATGACTGACTGACTTAATGACTGACTGACTTAATGACTGACTGACTTAATGACTGACTGACTGACTTAATGAAGGACTGACTTAATGAAGGACTGCTTGATATGCTGGTTAGCTTGATAACTTACTGCATGAAAGGCTGATTGACTATTGATGACTGACTGAATGGCTTGTTCTCTGACTGGATTTCTGGCTGCCTTGATGACAGACTGACTGACTGGATGACTAGCTGACTAAATGGTTGACTGACTGACCTTTGGAATCTGAGTCGGAACTGATTCTTGTCTTGTGATTGGGTGCTGAAATACTTTTTTGGTAGTTTAGAATCTGCAGAGTCTACAATTACAATTAAAGAACCATGATTTTCACGCATTTCTGGAAAACCGAAACTTCAACGGCTAGAATGCAAACAGCAGTTGCTGCGTCCACACAAAGAACCAGACCGTCGAGTTTCAGGAAACTGAAAGGAAAACCAGATCTGAATTTCCGAATGTCAATTATCCGCGCTACGTGGATGCAGGCAACTGTAGCAGAGCTGTGGCCGTGTGTTCTCTGCGCTGACGTGTGAGCATCGATTGTGCTTCAAACCTATAGATAGGTTTTTAAGCTACAGTCTGCGTATCTGGTCGAATGCTACAATGAAGCTTATGCAGTGACCTGCTAAGCATTCATTGGTAGATAAATGTGACGTTCGCCAACACCGATCTACATGTACATTCTAAATAAAATGGCCTACAGCTTATTCTAGAGGAAATGAGGATGGTAGAGGAAATTGCTACAATCCAACATTTCTGATCAGTTCGAATATAAAGTACATTGTACGTCCAGCGGAATACCAGACCTTCATTCTCTACAGTATGCTTTAGATGTTAGAAGGCTGTTCATTGACACAGCCACTAGACTTACTACTTTGATGTCTGTCTGACTGACTGACTGACTTATTGACTGACTGACTGACTGACTGACTTAATGACTGACTGACTAACTTAATGACTGACCGACCAACTTAATGACTGACTTAATTATTGACTGACTGACTTAATGACTGACTGACTTAATGACTGACTGACTTAATGACTGACTGACTTAATGACTGACTGACTGACTTAATGAAGGACTGACTTAATGAAGGACTGCTTGATATGCTGGTTAGCTTGATAACTTACTGCATGAAAGGCTGATTGACTATTGATGACTGACTGAATGGCTTGTTCTCTGACTGGATTTCTGGCTGCCTTGATGACAGACTGACTGACTGGATGACTAGCTGACTAAATGGTTGACTGACTGACCTTTGGAATCTGAGTCGGAACTGATTCTTGTCTTGTGATTGGGTGCTGAAATACTTTTTTGGTAGTTTAGAATCTGCAGAGTCTACAATTACAATTAAAGAACCATGATTTTCACGCATTTCTGGAAAACCGAAACTTCAACGGCTAGAATGCAAACAGCAGTTGCTGCGTCCACACAAAGAACCAGACCGTCGAGTTTCAGGAAACTGAAAGGAAAACCAGATCTGAATTTCCGAATGTCAATTATCCGCGCTACGTGGATGCAGGCAACTGTAGCAGAGCTGTGGCCGTGTGTTCTCTGCGCTGACGTGTGAGCATCGATTGTGCTTCAAACCTATAGATAGGTTTTTAAGCTACAGTCTGCGTATCTGGTCGAATGCTACAATGAAGCTTATGCAGTGACCTGCTAAGCATTCATTGGTAGATAAATGTGACGTTCGCCAACACCGATCTACATGTACATTCTAAATAAAATGGCCTACAGCTTATTCTAGAGGAAATGAGGATGGTAGAGGAAATTGCTACAATCCAACATTTCTGATCAGTTCGAATATAAAGTACATTGTACGTCCAGCGGAATACCAGACCTTCATTCTCTACAGTATGCTTTAGATGTTAGAAGGCTGTTCATTGACACAGCCACTAGACTTACTACTTTGATGTCTGTCTGCCTGACTGACTGACTTATTGACTGACTGACTGACTGACTGACTTAATGACTGACTGACTAACTTAATGACTGACCGACCAACTTAATGACTGACTTAATTATTGACTGACTGACTTAATGACTGACTGACTTAATGACTGACTGACTTAATGACTGACTGACTTAATGACTGACTGACTGACTTAATGAAGGACTGACTTAATGAAGGACTGCTTGATATGCTGGTTAGCTTGATAACTTACTGCATGAAAGGCTGATTGACTATTGATGACTGACTGAATGGCTTGTTCTCTGACTGGATTTCTGGCTGCCTTGATGACAGACTGACTGACTGGATGACTAGCTGACTAAATGGTTGACTGACTGACCTTTGGAATCTGAGTCGGAACTGATTCTTGTCTTGTGATTGGGTGCTGAAATACTTTTTTGGTAGTTTAGAATCTGCAGAGTCTACAATTACAATTAAAGAACCATGATTTTCACGCATTTCTGGAAAACCGAAACTTCAACGGCTAGAATGCAAACAGCAGTTGCTGCGTCCACACAAAGAACCAGACCGTCGAGTTTCAGGAAACTGAAAGGAAAACCAGATCTGAATTTCCGAATGTCAATTATCCGCGCTACGTGGATGCAGGCAACTGTAGCAGAGCTGTGGCCGTGTGTTCTCTGCGCTGACGTGTGAGCATCGATTGTGCTTCAAACCTATAGATAGGTTTTTAAGCTACAGTCTGCGTATCTGGTCGAATGCTACAATGAAGCTTATGCAGTGACCTGCTAAGCATTCATTGGTAGATAAATGTGACGTTCGCCAACACCGATCTACATGTACATTCTAAATAAAATGGCCTACAGCTTATTCTAGAGGAAATGAGGATGGTAGAGGAAATTGCTACAATCCAACATTTCTGATCAGTTCGAATATAAAGTACATTGTACGTCCAGCGGAATACCAGACCTTCATTCTCTACAGTATGCTTTAGATGTTAGAAGGCTGTTCATTGACACAGCCACTAGACTTACTACTTTGATGTCTGTCTGCCTGACTGACTGACTTATTGACTGACTGACTGACTGACTGACTTAATGACTGACTGACTAACTTAATGACTGACCGACCAACTTAATGACTGACTTAATTATTGACTGACTGACTTAATGACTGACTGACTTAATGACTGACTGACTTAATGACTGACTGACTTAATGACTGACTGACTGACTTAATGAAGGACTGACTTAATGAAGGACTGCTTGATATGCTGGTTAGCTTGATAACTTACTGCATGAAAGGCTGATTGACTATTGATGACTGACTGAATGGCTTGTTCTCTGACTGGATTTCTGGCTGCCTTGATGACAGACTGACTGACTGGATGACTAGCTGACTAAATGGTTGACTGACTGACCTTTGGAATCTGAGTCGGAACTGATTCTTGTCTTGTGATTGGGTGCTGAAATACTTTTTTGGTAGTTTAGAATCTGCAGAGTCTACAATTACAATTAAAGAACCATGATTTTCACGCATTTCTGGAAAACCGAAACTTCAACGGCTAGAATGCAAACAGCAGTTGCTGCGTCCACACAAAGAACCAGACCGTCGAGTTTCAGGAAACTGAAAGGAAAACCAGATCTGAATTTCCGAATGTCAATTATCCGCGCTACGTGGATGCAGGCAACTGTAGCAGAGCTGTGGCCGTGTGTTCTCTGCGCTGACGTGTGAGCATCGATTGTGCTTCAAACCTATAGATAGGTTTTTAAGCTACAGTCTGCGTATCTGGTCGAATGCTACAATGAAGCTTATGCAGTGACCTGCTAAGCATTCATTGGTAGATAAATGTGACGTTCGCCAACACCGATCTACATGTACATTCTAAATAAAATGGCCTACAGCTTATTCTAGAGGAAATGAGGATGGTAGAGGAAATTGCTACAATCCAACATTTCTGATCAGTTCGAATATAAAGTACATTGTACGTCCAGCGGAATACCAGACCTTCATTCTCTACAGTATGCTTTAGATGTTAGAAGGCTGTTCATTGACACAGCCACTAGACTTACTACTTTGATGTCTGTCTGCCTGACTGACTGACTTATTGACTGACTGACTGACTGACTGACTTAATGACTGACTGACTAACTTAATGACTGACCGACCAACTTAATGACTGACTTAATTATTGACTGACTGACTTAATGACTGACTGACTTAATGACTGACTGACTTAATGACTGACTGACTTAATGACTGACTGACTGACTTAATGAAGGACTGACTTAATGAAGGACTGCTTGATATGCTGGTTAGCTTGATAACTTACTGCATGAAAGGCTGATTGACTATTGATGACTGACTGAATGGCTTGTTCTCTGACTGGATTTCTGGCTGCCTTGATGACAGACTGACTGACTGGATGACTAGCTGACTAAATGGTTGACTGACTGACCTTTGGAATCTGAGTCGGAACTGATTCTTGTCTTGTGATTGGGTGCTGAAATACTTTTTTGGTAGTTTAGAATCTGCAGAGTCTACAATTACAATTAAAGAACCATGATTTTCACGCATTTCTGGAAAACCGAAACTTCAACGGCTAGAATGCAAACAGCAGTTGCTGCGTCCACACAAAGAACCAGACCGTCGAGTTTCAGGAAACTGAAAGGAAAACCAGATCTGAATTTCCGAATGTCAATTATCCGCGCTACGTGGATGCAGGCAACTGTAGCAGAGCTGTGGCCGTGTGTTCTCTGCGCTGACGTGTGAGCATCGATTGTGCTTCAAACGCAGGCATTGAATCATTGAATCATTGAATGGTGAGTAAAATCACAAGTTGTGACCTATTGTAGCATAATATCTGGAAATATCAATTATAATCATATTAACAGCCGTAGACATCAGTTATGCCCTTGAAAACAGGGGACTATGTTTAATGCATCGTCTCACCCTTTGCTTTTATAATATACATATATATATACATATATATATATATAGATTCAGTTATAGATTCAACATATTGATAGGAATCATTCTGGATTTTACACAGCCGTTAAGTTATGCATTTCATGCGCATATGATATCTCTTTAAACAGACCAGATGTATGTATGGACATGTATACCTTATAAGAGAAATGTATTTACCCGCGGGCAGAAAGACAAGTGTTATTAAAGACCATATTTTTAAATTACACGAAGAGCTGAACATCAATTGCCCTTCATAAGGTACGCCTTCCTTCCACCCACTATAGGGAGATAGTAAAAAATGAGCTGCAGTGTAATGCAATGAAACATATTTATAGCGCCACTCGGTACCAGAGGCGCTTACGACTCAACAGATAGCTAAATGGAGAACAAAAAGTCTTCAGGTGCCTCCGCAAGGCAGCAGAGGACAAGAGAGCAATTCCACCCGAAGAGAGACATGATGTCCCACTAACTGTCTGCCAGACAATTTAATTCGACTCATGTAAGGACTTGTAAGTAACCGTTAACTATGACTTCTAACCAATCTGTGGTGTGTAGCTTGAATTAACAATATACACGAATTTAATTATGTACGGTAAAATCCATTTTGAAATGCCTTCTCCCACTCTACGCCGCCTCGATCTCCTCCTCCTCCGCCCCCTATTCCACCACGCCCTCCTACCTCGATGCTTCGTTCGCTAGATGGCGATCCACGACACGCGCTGAATGCCGATAAAGCGCGTTTGGCATAAAACAGAGAAATTGGAGAATGACTCAATAAAATAATGTTTCGCAATTGCGTATTAATATCGCTCTATTGTGTTGCTGTTAAGCTCTTTGTGCAATTTAAAAAAATATGGTCTTTAATAACACTCGTCTTTCTGCCTGCGGGTAAATGCATTTCTCTCATAAAGTAGGCCTATAGGCCTACATGTCGCTCGGACCTTATAGTCTTCTACTATAAAATAATTATTTTTAATGTGATTCGTCAAATCTTGAGCTCTAACAGTTTCACGGATAAAAGCTAATGTGCAAAATGACCAGGTGTAGCTAGTAACCTAATGTAAGGTACAGGTTGCAATAATTATTGTTTGGTACGGCGCTGTGTATTAATTTGTCGTCCAAGGTTATAACAGCGACACTAATATTGGTAAAAACTCAATAGCGTTTTAAATCAGCAGAAAATTATATGTATTTTCTAAGGTAAGCCTTATCCTGAAGTGAAATCGTCTACATAAAATGGAAGCCAAAGAATCAGAAATTCACGAGGCTGAACAACTCAGAGACTTGATCGAATGTTGCATCTGTACAGAGAACTTCAACGACCCACGATTACTGCCATGTTCACACACGTTTTGTCTCAAATGCTTGGAAAACACCGGAGAAAAGGCCAACAAGCTACCAGAGGACACGATGGTTTGTCCCTTGTGCACTAAAGAGTTCAGCATTCCCACGGATGGATTTTCAGGTCTGCAGAAGAATTTGTTCGTCTATAAACTGATGAAGATATCTGGAGTGGTCGGTCCTTTATCCGCAGTGATTCATTGTGACACTTGCCCGGACGAGAGCAATCCCGACTCAATTGCTGAGATGTTCTGTGAGGAATGTGAGCAGAATTTATGTCAAGAATGTTGCAAGCAACACAGCAAATTCAGAGGAACCAAGATGCATAAAGTTGTCGATGTGGGAGAACATGGGAAGACGAAAGTGTTTTTGGAGAAACCTGCTCATAGTCTGTGCATTCTTCATGGAATAGTGAAATTGAAGATATTCTGCTTCGATTGCAAGAAAGTTGTTTGTGCCGTGTGCTTTATCGAAACTCATCAGACCCACAAAGGAGCCGAGGTCAACAAAGTAGCAGAGGATTTTCGTAAACAGACCAATGAAATGGTTCTTGAGCTAGGACAGAAAGAGAGCGAAGTTGAAGGCAAATGTTTCAGTTTGAACGAGAGTAAATCTAAATTCTTTCAAGCCCACGAAAGTCTGAAAAAAAACATGATGCAGCATTACGAGGAAGTTAAAGAAACTGGAGAGAAACAATTGAAGCTTTTATTGTTGCAACTTGAGAACATGCGTCAGGCAAAGCTGAAAGAAGTTGCTGATATCAAAGGAAATCTAGAGAAACATGCAGGGAATCTGGCTAAGCACAGAGGTTATTGTAGTGACATAGCAGCTGCTGGATCGGAGGTCGACGTTTGTCAAGATATGAGCGTTTTGTCTGAGAAGCTCACTGAACTGAAGGCACAGCATGATACCATTTTAGAACTTAAAGTCCGTGAATTTACGATGGTTTTCAATAAATCATCATTAGATGGCATCTTTGGATTTGGCAAGACAGACATGATCGGCAGCTTTGCGGGTAAGTTGTCAAGTTCATATCTGCAAAAGAATGCGAGATTTGCGTTGACACGCTTTTAAATAAACCATAGGCCTATAATAATGGAACTACTCGGTCAGTCATTAAAATATTTTGAAAACATTTAGGTTTAAAGTATATTATTTTTCGTTTTATCTTCTCATTTGCGTTTTCTCGCATCCACTGACTCCTGATCCATGCAAGATCACACATTGCTATTTTTATCTATAACCTGAACGTAATTTGCTCATTTCTCCTGAAAATTTTATATGTTACCTATTTTACTTTCAATATTGCATCACCTGTTAATACTTGTCTGCGTTAGGCTTTAATTGGCCTGTCGTAGCAGAATTGTATAGAGGCCATAGCTCATATATGTTGATAATATTAGGATAATAATTTACTTAATTGCGTATTCTTGCCGTTTGTTACAGAAGACCTAATATATAAAGATAATACTATCACTTTTGCTGGCGTTCAAAGAGTCTCTGATACGGTACGTGTCCTTGACACAACAAAGGCTTTAGAAGTTCAATCTAAAGATAATACTATCACTTTTGCTGGCGTTCAAAGAGTCTCTGATACGGTACGTGTCCTTGACACAACAAAGGTTTTTGAAGTTCAATCTAGACTGCAGCAAAATAAACGAACTAACTTAAAGTAAGATTTATCATGAGATCCATAGATTCGCTTTGCGTGTTGTATCTTGATGCTTCCATCTTTTCATAATAAATGAACTTTTAAACATACCTATTATTATTGTGTAATTATTTATCTCATCGAAGCGATTCTATTTAACTCTGACTCGAGTTTATAAATATTAAGCTCTAATTACAACAATAGGATTGAATTACGCACGTATACATGTGCCCGAGAAGATTAGCATCGCCCTCTCTCCTTATTTTGAGAATTATTAAGAATTACTAAGAAAATTGTCTTGCGGTATAGTAGACCTAAGAGTCCATTTATTGTTCTGCTTGTTATGTTGACTAAACACCAGTACGTCCAGTACTCAGATTTTGCGCAATAAGGCGAACAAAAATGAGGTTTGGACGATGTCTAGTAAGGAATTGTATGTGGGTCCAATTTTCATGACTCGACCCGACCCATTGAAAATCCACCGGACCCGACTGCTGAGGCCAAATATCTGACCCGACCCATGACGTACATGACCCGACCCGATTCGCTTTCAGTGCTCATTTTGCTAATATCATTCATCAAGTTATAATATCGTAAAAACGCAGCACAGTCAGACCGCCATATACATGTATGATCATAATATTGATGTGTGACGACGTATCGAGAAAAATATTCAAGCAAACATTTCGATTGCTTGAAGTTAACGAGTTTCTGATGATGACTGTTTTTGCAATATCATGTTTTTGATGCTGTGTTAGTAAATCGTAACTCATGTGCATATGAACATTTCGAGAAATTTAATTGAAGGACTCGATATCTCATTCACGGCCAATTCAAGTGTTTCTCTTTCAAGGAGAAACATAAGTCTAAGATGTTAGATTTATTAATTGAAACTGGGAACTGAGACATAGCTTTGGAGTCAGATCTTTGTCGTCCACAAACTTTCACTCAAAACCTGAATTATCTCACTCGCCTTCAGATTTCATGGAACCTTTAGTTTTGTTTGAACAATGTTAGTTTCTCTTGCTTACTTTTTGTGTAAATCATGTAATATATTAAACACGGTTGCTCGTAAAAATTACGCAAAACTGTATTTTTAGATTTCGTTTAATTTCAAACTGACAAACAGCAAGTAGACCTACAGCATGAACGAACTATGAACAGTTATTACAGGAGTCAAATTCAACTATCGACAGCCATGCAAGGCGACCATTACATTATGCATACCATTTTAACAAACACTGCCGTCTAGTGAAGGAAGGACTAGTCAACCTTATGGGGATACGGGTATCGAACGCGGTTCGTCATTGCGTCCAAGTGTGTCATCAATTACTCTACGCTCTTCCTCCCCAATCGCACAGAAAAATCATCAAATAAATAGTAGCTTTCAAAGGGATGCCTTTGAACACGTGATTTAGAGAGAGCTGCTCTCTACGCTTTGAACCATGCATTATGGCTGGCTTATTTGATACCGTATAGTGATAGATCTCTTTGATTTTATCGCGTTATTAAGGCTCTGTCATGGATTGGCTCTCTCAGAAATTGCTACAGTAGGTCTATACTACAACACCGAGAATGATTTTTAAGTAAGTCATCATTTGGGATGACTACAGAAGCCAGCAGATAATGAAACTGTAGAAACAACAGAAACCACACACCCTGGATAGATAAATATATAGATAGATGGGTAGATGGTGGGTAGGTGGGTAGGTGGGTAGGTGGGTAGGTGGGCAGATAGATAGATAGATAGATAGATAGATAGATAGATAGAGATAGATAGATAGATAGACAGATAGATAGATAGATAGATAGATAGATAGACAGACAGACACACGGACGGACGGACGGACGGACGGACGGACGGACGGACGGACGGACGGACGGACAGACAGACAGACAGACAGACAGATAGATAGAAACAGAAAAAAATAGACAGACAGAGACTAAGTCGTACATGTAGGCCTAAGCAGTAGGACATTGTGCAGGATCAGTGAGAGATAGGCCATCTCAATTGTCATTTAAAATTTGTAATATGAAAATATGAATTAGGCCTAATACAGAAAACAATCATACTCTCCAAGTACCAGCTGTCACTGTCTTCTCCAGCTGCTCTGACGTCAGCATTGCATGCTTCGTTGAGCAAGAGTTATCAGAGGCTAAGCATAGGCCTATTAATTTTGAATACAATTAATGGCAGCGATATGGATGGTGGCTGTTGTAACTATCACGTGTTGTCGGTATCAACGCCTATAATAAGAATCGTAAATTCATCAGAACTCCGCTACTGTTTCCAGTTCAGCAGTGCCAGTCCCAAGCCTGGATAAAGGAGGAGGGAGACGCTAATGATCTATTTTATCACACAATGTCATTAAGCTGCAAATAACCATCAGGTGAAGATCCGAAAGATGAGAGAAGTTCTATTGACGGGCATAGGGTTGATGTATCATGGTAAAATTCTTGGAGCTATGGGCTTTAGATTTTAGGGGAAAGCCTGCTGGGTGGTTAGTAGAGGACCCTGAACCTACTCGTAGACATTTCAACTATATTAACCCTACCACGTAGAGTTCCGAGAAGCAGTTAAGTCATAGCCGACCTTTGTACTCCAAAGGGAGTTGCTTAATTCGCCGTTGTCATTATCAGCATTGTCACAATCATTCGCCAGGAAACAGCGAACATTCATATGCCGTGATTTATTTATATATGATTTAGGAAACCAAGTCAACACTGGCGTTTAAAACCAAACTTTTTACACAATTCTACATAAAGACCATTTGGACCATTCTCTATGCAAGCTTTAAGTGTTCAAAGCAAAATGCATCTTGATTTGATGATTTTATAATTTATCAAAGGCTAAGGGTAAGGCTAGAAGAAATATTTCGCAACTGCAAATTTGTGTTAAGCCCCATGGCCAACAATTGACCAATTACTTATTCAATCAACCAACACGAACTAAGCTTAAAAATTTCAAGTTATTTCTGGACACACAGCAACCGATATCCGATGCTTTCAACGCCGACAGTCCCAATAATTTTATAGATAATGACAAGAATCGAAATATCACAGCATGTCGTAATCCATCTAATGTAGGCCTACAGATCCCACACCAGTATGTGTGTATCCACACTGCAGCTGCGACTACGCACTGTTTAGAATTGCTTCTAACATTCACAAAACTCAATTTTAACCGATCACAGTCTTATTTTGACACAGTCTCATTTTCGTAACAAACTATGAGCACAAAGTCATATTTGTCGTGTGTGCAGTTAGAAATTGTTTCTAGTTAATTGTTGTGCAATAATCGAAGTTCCGAGGAGCGTCTCCCTATCGCCGTTAAATTTTCCTGCTTTTGATGCACTTCCAGCGAAGAACGTTCACAAGTAGGATTATGACTCCCAGAACACATATGCAAATGGCAGTTGATATCCCCGCATCCCTTCCGACATTCTGACCCGAGTATATGTCAAGACCTTGAAAGCAAAAACAATAAAAGTTTATTCGGTTGACGCTCTACTCTTGAAACATGTGTTCGGGGCGGGGGGGCTTATTTCCAGGGGGCAAATGTCTTGCCTTCTTGATGTTGACCCGATTTCAACTTCATCGATACCCTATGAGATAGACAGTCTGTTTGCCTGTGTCTACCTGCGCTTGAATCATGACATTACATAATATACTAAACTCCAAGGATTTTTCTAATCTTCTAAAGCAGCTGTGAGAATCCTCAGAGAGCCAGTCGATAGTGGCCTCAATGAGGTCGTGGTCAAACATCCTAATTCGTTGGTCTGGCAAATCAGTCACTCAGCTACCTTTTGCAAGCAAAATGAAACAGAGGAGTACTTTAATAAGAAGAGAAACAGATGGGTTGTTATAATAATTATAGCAATCGTATACTCTAAATGTATAGCTCGAACGCTGGTTTAAAGCTAAGCGCGAGACCCACGCTTATATACAGACGCTGCATCGTATCAGAGGGGTTGTTCAAAGATGTCGAGTGGAATGTCTATTTCTGTTGACCGGTAGACCAACAAGAGGAGACGGAATGAGCTGCCTATGTCTAGTGATGTTGAGGTTTATCAATTAGTTATGAAGTTTTATCATTATTGTTGCGTAGCTCAGTTTTGAGCGTTTCATGTAAAAAGATCCAACCTGCAGGAATTCACTTTAAGTAAAATCACCAAATGGTATATGTTATCAGAGATCAGGGATGCCTGAATCATGGGTTTTGAGCAGCTTCACTTAGGCTTAAACGTCTAGGTATCAAACTACAAGGGCTTTAATTATCATTGAATGAATAGTCAATAGTCAACAACATCAACTGAAAAGTAAATTGGTATCGTTTTAATCAAATGCCATCGAAATCCATCGGAAATGACGACAATCATTAAGCAAACATACTTACTGAACTGTCCCAATACGCAGTCGAAGCCAACCGCCATTAAAAGCAATAACTGAACCACAGACTTCATCCTTCTCGTTTCCCTGCCGGTGATAATATCCGCAACAGGTAATGACAAATCCAGGTAGATCAACAATAAAACCAACTCCACAGGTTATTTTAACAGGTAGGGTTCAAGTAACTGATGAGCCAAACAAATAAGCAATCCAGTCAACTGTTGAGGTTTAATCTTAACTTCAAGGCACCGTCAACAATGTGTGACGTACAAGTGTTGGCCTAGACAGCTAGCGCCTAGGTTCTAAATCCAATGTCTGATCAAACATGCACCACTATAGTGTTGATGAAATCTCTGTGGAAATGAATTAGGTAGCATTGAAACGCCACTGCAATCTAGTATACAACCTAGTTCCTTCTATAGCGCGGTTTTCTCTCTACAAAATTCATTAATCAATGACCACTCAAAGCGAAACCGCAATGCATAATTATTATTATTCTTTGGATAATTCAGACTGAAATCTGTGCTGTGTTACCCGACATTGACCGCGCTCAATACTTCATTTAGTTATAGGCCTAATTAGGGTACTCCGTTGTCCAGTGGTTATCGTGCTAAGCAGTCAGTGTTCAAATTCGGCATTAGACAGAATATTTCAGACTTTGACTTTATTTCCAACTCTCGAAAGCTCAGATTTCAAACTTAATGGGTGGGTGGATGCATGGATACAAATCGCACACTGCCAGTG
Source organism: Bimastos eiseni (assembly GCA_959347315.1). NCBI lineage: Eukaryota > Metazoa > Annelida > Clitellata > Crassiclitellata > Lumbricidae > Bimastos > Bimastos eiseni. The sequence goes on along the minus strand of OY365810.1, from coordinate 4,931,382 downwards.
GGAATACAGATTGGCGAGGGAGAGGATTGGTCAGCTGCCCGCCTAAGCCTAGGATGCCAATGCTAGGAAAATGAAGTCGCTAACATGTCATATATCCATGGCAACATTTCGTGGTTATCTTAATTTAAGGAACGGTTCTTCTGCTTATAGTATTGCTCCATTTAATTCGTTAAACTATTTGTTGAATGAAATCGTAAACCATGACATTAAGTAGCGAGAAAAATGGCGCGCACAACGTGTGCAGAGTAATTACGCAGAATCCAAAGATCCAGAGTATAACAGAACATACCACCATTTCTAGCAGGACATATTATATGTCTCCTTGGCCACATTTATTTTAGGAAACACAGAGGTACGCCGTTGGTCCTCATACATCAGGCGTAGCTAACAAGTGCACATTAAGTATCCAACGTATGTATCAAGTAGGTGTCGCTCTATACAGAACCTCGCACTGTGTTGGGTGCTGAGTGGCTTTGATGATCACTGAAGCGACACCTCGACCGTTCTGCTTGGCTTCCTCGGCCGCTTGCTTCAACTGGTTTCAACCGGAATGTTGTAGCTCAGGCAACGTTCTATAGATACAAGTCTCCTTCGACACGCTGCAAGATTTTTACCTCTAAATGATACAATTTCTTTAATGAACTAATTAATGTATTCGACACACATACAAGTCATACGTGTAAAACTGTACACATTTATTCATCGACGCATTAATTCATGACTTATATATATCCCAGCGTACACACACACACGCATACACACACACCTACACACACAGACAGAGAAATATATATATATATATATATATATCGTGTGGAGATACCATGAATAGATTCAATAAATTATTACATAGCAATGTGATGATGTGTGATCCTAACCAACCTCTAACCGAACGCTACTGGAAAGATGAATGCTAAGGGAGTGGACTGAGCATCAGCCCTCGTATGCCGAGGCTAATAAAATGAAATCGGCATCTAATAATAGCTTACGAATTCTCATGGAATACCTAGTTTCATAATAATCTTTCACGACTCTTTCCTCCTTTATCTTGGCTTTCAATTGGCGCCACTCACAAACAACAAAGACGTTCAACGACGCTGCGCGATAACAAATATCATTAGCTTCGCCCTCCTTCTTCATCATGGCTTGGGACTTGCACTGCCAGAGCAGAGTTGTATGGTCTCGAGACAGTTTTTTAGTGTCTCTGTCTCGGAAACCTACTGTCTCGGTCTCGATGTAGTGTCTGGAATTTTTGGAAACGGTCTTGAAGTGAAAGTCTTGTTCTGTCTCGAACAAGCGGTCTCGATCAGTTTCGCGTTAACTGTCTTAAGGCTTTTTGATACTATTCAGAAGATAGGCCGACGAAAATATATCGATAAAGATAAAACGCGGCAATATAAAAACTATTCTTAGGAATTGGTACTCTATATATTATAAGTTTCAATTCGAAATTACAAATGAACCTTATTCTCGAAAACTGATACATTAGTATTTTACAGCATTTCTATAGGTTCACTTGTCTTTTACTGTCTCGTACTGTCTTGAATCTACATGTAGTGTCTCGGTCTCTTCTTGAAGTTTCAAGTCTTGCATACAACACTGTGCCAGAGTGTCATCAGTGGCGGGAACAACAGGGACAGAGTTCATCATCACAATTGTATAATTATAATAAAAAAATTAACCGTTCTTTGTTATCCTCGTCTAATGACTACTTCGCTTGTGAAGGATATCACTCGAACAATTCAATGACCATTGAGCAGAGTTGACATTTTGCTTCAAATAATCACAGCAAAATTAATTGAGACTGCAGCCGTTAGAAAACAGTACAGGTTTGTAGACCGAGTAATCATTAACGCATTCGCATATCCAAGATGATTGTAATTGGATTCTTCCTTGTTCTGGTTTTTAGAGCTGAATTTTTATACTTATAATTGTTTGCTTATGCAGATATTTATTTGACAGAGTCGGATTCATTCATAGCGTCACGCACCGGTAACAAGACTAGGAGGTATGACATTTGTTTCAATAAGTGTCATGCTTCATTTGTTCTCCCCAGCAGATATAATCAGCGGTTCAGAGGATTGGCAGCGACCATTGGTCCATTGTCTTCATTGTGCCAACACTCTATTCACGTAGTTGACTTGAAACTAGCAGACACTGCAATTACCAATCATGTGGTCTGCTTTGACCCTTGGCGGAAAAGACTTGCTGAAACCGGTCAGAACTGGAGCTTAGAAATGATTACAAGCTCAGGAAACACCAGACAGACATAAAACAGAGAGGAGCAAAGGATCTTCTGCCGGTAATCAAGACTGAGAAATCGTAGATCGGCTTTCGTTCTGTATATCGCCAGTGGTGAATTGCGTGAACAAAGTTTGAAGATTTAGCCTGCGTAGAAGCCTTAGAAAGACAACGATGAATCAAGTCATTGTCGGTTTACTTCTATCGCTTTTGGTGAAATTTGTCTACACACAAGGCAGTAAGTCGATAATAGTTTCAGTCTTGATCTGAATCTCGCACAGAATAAACGGTTTTAGAGACTGGCGCTATATGTGATTATTTCTGTGGTAAACTTTCTTCGTGCTAAGCTGTATTCTCTAAACCACTAAAATAGCGTAGATGCTCATGCGGCCGAATGTTTGGCCATTCCGAGGCTTAAGCAGCCTAACATTTTCGTTTATAAAACATCCAAAATTTCGGCCGCAGAAGATATTTCTTTTTAGCGTTGCCTGCCAAACTATCATGTTTCTTTTTGTCGGATGCCTTAGTTCAGACAGCAATCAATTATGCCACATTATTTTAATAAATTTATCTCAAGTCAGCGTCACACGAAGGCCAAGTGCAGGGCGCCAGCTTATTCTCCAGCGATGCGTCAAGTCATAATAATGGGTTGAATGGTAGAAAATGTTTAGAACTGAAAGGACTAATCGATGTGACACATTTTGTAGACAGCATCGATCCTCACAAAGGAACGGAAGTTGGAAAGAACGCCGGATTGGCAATCTTGATAACCTTCGGAACAGTTGGTCTGTTGACGTTGTTCATCAACTCTGTACGATGGAAGTTAATCAGACGAAAGATGAAGAAGGAGCGGACGATGAATTCATCCGCACCATCGGATTAAAACTGCTGAATGCGGTCACCGCATGATATTCGAAAAACTGGACTACTTAGAAAACGACGAATTTGTATGTGCGTGTGTTTTCGATTAGCATAGCACTATTGACTCTTCCACAAACATTGAGTTATTGACGATGTTATGTCAATGTTCGTTTGTATTAAAATGCATCGTTCGGTAACCATTGCTTCGTCTGCGTTTTTAGAAAAACGTCGGCAAGAAAACTTACAGGTCATGTTGATTTAAATTTAGTTTTGCCATCAGATATATTTCACTCGTCGTCTCTGACTTTAACACAGCCTATATATAGAGCGCCTCTGAGCATAATGTCTTAGAGGAGTGTTATGTAAATGCTCCATTACATATTTTAAATATTTTCCATTATCTGTCGTTTAAGTCCTAGGCACTATAGTCTCATGCCTCGAACCCTACGTAAAATAGGGGAAAAAACTAGACAAATTCTTTCATATAGGCTAATTATACACCGCGATCACGTCAAACCAATTCTACGTCAAAATATTAATTATCACCTTAACAAATTCTAAAAACTCTGCAAAGTAAAAACTATAATCACATTCTTCTTTAGACAAAAACAGTGAATATCACCCATAGTCAAGTTTTCATGTAAGACTATTGCAGATTTTAAAAGCTCAAGATCTTCCACATCCAGATTGCAAATATCTCTTTATTGGAGTCATCAGCAAATATGATTTCAATCATCTCGGTTGCAGTCAACTTGAAATGCCTTCCGTTTTGTTATGTCATCTATAGTAAGGTTCGGTGGCTAACCCTAAGGGCCGTACCGATGAAGGGGGGGGCAGCTGGGCCTAGGCGCAAATGTGGAAAGGGCGCACATTTCAGGATTGAATAACTTATTATTCCATAAAATGCACTATTTTCAAAATGTGGGAGCACCAAATTGATGCTACGCACAAGGCGCAATTATAGCTCGGTACGGTCCTGGCTATTCCTGAGTTACTGAATCAAATAAGATATCTCGCATTTGACCCAACTGAGAATATTTACGATTTCTGTCTTACGTCCAAATTAATCTTATAAATCAGAAAAAAACGACAAGTTCATATTATGCTGTATAAAACAAATATCAATATTTGAATGTTGGCCCATAGTATGTGCTGGCCTCATCCCAAGGTAACAATTGGATTAATCAAACACTTAACTAATAAATAAAATCGTTAAAAAACCTGCTAGCTCGATCTAATTAATCCACATTCTCTATCTGAAATTTTTTAAACTGAAATTTGATGCCACCTTTGTTCCAACATTTTCTGCTCAGAAGTGCACACGCCTTGACGGGGCAATTGCAGTTGTAATGCAGAGCAATTGAGCGTGAAGGACTTGCCCAAGGTCCCTATACAGTGACTCCTTGGATCAGGGTCGAACCCACTCACTCGGCGCACACTGAGTGTTACGGGCCGACAGCTCTAACCAATCAGCCACTGTGCCACATATATGTCCATCCTTTAGAGGGTTGACAATTTTTTTACAGAAATAAAGACGATTTTGAAGCCAAGCCACGCAACTGGTGCATGGGTTGCTGTTAGCAACTGTGAAGGTACTTTGTCATGCTAAATGACTTATTTCCAGTGATCATTTTGATTTTCACGTCATCTGCCTATAAAAAAATACAGACATGCATAAATTCTTCAGTTTTAATTATAAGAGATATGCTATTATTCCAGTCCGAACTACAATAAATTCCAATTTATTTACCAACCGTCAACAACCCTCTAATATCTTGGAGATTCTTTTCAAGTTTCTTCCTTTGGTCTTCACTCCTCACTCTCTAGCTGTTTCCTTCAGTCTGGCTGTTTGTATGGGCGTCTCTCCTCCCCCGAGCACAGGCCAATTTATTTGCCACCATTTGCTAATCTGTCCCTGTTCACTTGCTTGCTATGGCTTCCTGCTTGCCTCCCTGTCCGCATGCTTTCCTTTCCCCAACCCTCCTTCTATCTTTCCCTCCATCTCTTAATAGTAGTGAAAAACCAACTTTGAGGAACTTCCTAACCTGTTTTATCAATGACTTTCAGTATGTAATGATCGTCCTTCTCAAGTGCTTTTCGAATAACAAGAAACGCAGATGGATGATCACAGTTCCGTAAGTAGTCAACAACTGCTCGACATTTCTCTTTGGCTGAGAATTTTTGAGCAGTGATTGTCTCCCAACAGTCGATTGAAACAATGTTTTCCTGCTTTAGATAGTCACCCAACAGATCCGGGTCAACGTTAGAAATGAACTCAGCATAAATTTCAAAAATTCTGTTTTTCATGTCATCATTCGTTATACGCCCTGAAAAATATTAAAAAATTTTAGGTTTATTATTTAAAGTCGACCTAATGTGACATATTGCACTGATGTGATAGAAACAAGATTCACAAAGGTTTGGTATGGACGGTCGGAATGTGATACTGTCCAGGTTATTACAAGTGTATTGGCAATATCTGAAAGTGTCACAGTAGTGCCTGCAAAGAAAGCAAGGGGAAAGAACACAGGCATTGTTACAAACTGAATAAAATTTGACTACCAGTAGGGCTATAGCAAATACCATTGAAACAAAACCATGCTTACACAGATGAGGGGCATTTCAACAAAAGTTTTTCTTCAACAGACAGATCAGAGTGTGACAGCAATATACAGCAAAGTAACATCAGCACACATAAAGCATTTAATGCCTAGTATGCTAGCCAGCATCATTATTAGCCACAAGGGACAAATGGGCAAGGCCGTACTGAGGGGGGCCAGCGGGGCCGTGGCCCAGCGCGCAAATTTAACTTATTATTCCATAAAATGCATTATTGATACTGGGCATAGGGCGTAAATACTATTTTCAAAATATGGGGGCACAAGATTGATGCTAGGCACATGGCGCAATTTCAGCTCGGTACGGCCCTGCAAATGGGTCTAACAGTACCGTGTATTCCATTGAGTCCTTGTATCTGCTCTTGAAAAGGATCTTTCTTTATTTGCACTGGTTCTAATTTCTTTTCGAGATTCAAGCATTTCTGTTTGCACCCTGAAAAAGCAAAAGGAATTAGGATTGACATAAGCATAAACTCTGGGGTGGGCAGCCAGGGCACATGCCCCCAATAATTGAGGAGGGATAAAAATTCCAGAAAAAGTTCTTCAAATATTCAAAATTTTTTTAGAAACAGAGACAAGGAATTCATGATTACTATAAGTAATTCCAGAATCAAAACAAAGATCTATTCATATTTTCAAGATTTCAATATGAAACAAATTTACATGTAAAAAAACGTACCCATTTAAAAAATATTACATAACACCAGCGCACCAAATGCCACCAGTTTCTGCATCCACATTGTCCAGAACTCCATTCTTATGGACAAGTTTACACCATTGTTTTTTGCATTGGATCAGCACTAGCAAACTTCATCTGCTTAAGACCTGGTATCTGTACACCATGCTTGCATTAATTAGCACTGAAAAAAGTAGATAAGATATAGCAGAAAAATGCACTATTTATAATCTTGATAGTGTAAACTGTGCCTACATCCTATACAGCCATAATATAATGCACTGTAGCTCATTTGACTATTGACATGAAGGTCAAGCATTGACTATACTTGCCACACTTGAATAATAAGCCTGAAACTGCGAAAAAATAATTAATGCACGAATGAACTGGAACATTTTTTTTGCTGATGCAGCAACATTTTTGCCAAAGGCAAGCATCAACTGGAACATCATACTTGCCTCCACTGCTGTCTATATCACTCAGCTGATCAACAATTTTCCTAAAATCAGGTCTGCTATTTGTATTCTGACACCAACAGTCTAAAATATAATACAAGTGAGTTCTAAAGTTAAAATGTATATAAATATTTCACAGTGCAAACTTAACACATAAAATGATGCAAAATTGTAAATTTACTGTAAAGGCCAAATAATGCATTGATTTTCTTTGTAACCGCATTGACTACTGAAATATTTAAGTTCTTGAAAGTTTACAAGTCCAACCTGTGCTCTGTGGATTTTACGCAGTTTGTTTTATTTGTTGTTCCGAGTGTTGAGGATGGATAATGGAAAATCACAATGGCCTATATATAAAACAATGTAATTTCCAAGATGTGAATGCTAATTATGCATAGTTGAACATTTACTTGCAAATGTTCCAGAATGTTTAGTATAAGCCTACCACAAAGAAGTCTCTTATATGCCTCAGGAATAGATTCCGGAATAGGGAGTGCAAGCTGGCCAGCTTGTGCTTTCTCTACTAAACCTTCCAATAGTAGATCTGTATGTGGACGATTCCTTGTCAACATCTCCAACACCACACAGCCATAACTAAAACACATCACAAGGAAAATGAAACATCTATCTGGAAAGGAAAATTTAAAATATATCTCTCTCTTCTGTAAGGTGTGTGCTGACGACGAGGTTTTTACACAATGGCTCCATTTCTGTCTGTCTGTGATGGTATCCAGGGCTGTTCTCATGTCCATGTTAATTTCTTCAAGATCTTGTCTGACATTTTCCATCCATGTCTTTGTCTTCCTCGAATCCGTGTTCTCTCCACGTGGCAATATAACGCCCTTGCTGGTAACCTTTTATAATCCATTCGTGTTACATGGCCAAACCATGTCAGTCTTCTTTTTCTGATCTTGTCTACCATTGTTTTTTCTTTCCTAGCTCGGTCCGGGTTACATCATTGCGAATCCTGTCCCATCTGGTCCTCCCCGCTAATCTTCTTAAACAGCTCATTTCTGACACAAGGATCCTCCTTTCATCCTTTTTCCGCAGACACCAGCACTCAGATCCATACAGCAATACCAGAGTGACAAATGCCATGTACGATTTCAGTTTTGTTCTTGTTGATACACAGCTCAAATTCCACATCTTACTCAGTCTGTCAAATATTTAAAATATGCCACATGATAATTATATCTGAGTGAGTACAGTTTCAAATTATGTACAAGTTTTCTAGCCAGGTAAAACGATACACATAGCCAAATGCCTTAAGGATTATATTAACAAGATCCATGGTGGGTCGACAATGAAAATTCATAATCACCTCCAAACATCACTGGCTTTGGAAAACCTGTGCCTCAACAGAACTTCTGGTGCCATGTAGACGTGTGTACCTATGAAAGACATTGTGGTCGTGTGATTGAGTTCTTTGACTTCATCGAAATCTGTGATCTTCAGTGTCATCTCTTTATGAGCATTCGAAGAATCGAACGGCTCCTTCAGTATAACTGAACAAATCATGAAAAACACACAAGAACAGTAAGACTGTAACATGTAACTACTCATTTTTATTGCAGATCAGCAAAAAACCACATGACTCGCATTGCCACACCTGTTAAATCTGCAATTTAATAGATCTCTTTTATTCATAATTAAAATAAACATTGTCTAGTTATTCTATTTTTAAGGCATCATCATCATGAACACATGTTCATCATAATCATCAGTTCCTGGTGACAGGGACTATTAGGTAATTGGTAATAATGACAGTCATTCGGCTATTTGTGACATACATTGTTTTCATTGTATAAAGTTCAAAACCAGCCATGCATCATTTATAATCATCTTCCTTGTCTACTCTTGCTGTCAAAGCTCTAAATTGTGCTTTGCATGGAATCTCAAAACATCTCTCTAACTGAGGATCATCTGCGAACACTGTTCTCCAAGTAATCAGTAAGGGTTATTCCAGCAGACAATGGGGCTTTGTTTATTTTAAGGTAGGTCAGGCCACCAAGTTGACAAAAACAGATTTCTTTTACATAAATGTAAAAAGATGCCCAGAATTAGGTCAAACAAGTAATAAGTGAACAAAGCATGCAAACAGTTTAACTTAAAAATAACTATGTAAAAAATAACTATATAAAAATAACTATGTGAGTGTGGTTCTACGCTAGAAACAAGTGGCCATACACCTACTGTTGTCAGATTTCAAGTCCCTGTGAACGACATTCCTCTGATGCATGAACAGCATACCTTCAGCTGTCTGCCTGGCCCAGTTTGAAACATCTATTTGGCTATGAACCGTAACATCACATTTTTTTAACAAAGATCGTAATGAGCCACCACTTGCAAACTCCATTACTATCAATAAACTCTTTGGCTCCAAGACGACACAGAAAATTTCAATCAAGTTTTTATGCTTCATTGAAGTCCAAATACTTCCTTTAGTCTCCACTTCCCTTTTCAAAACATCACCACGGTTGTCATCGCTGCTCCAGATTCGTTTTAAAGCACACTTTCTACTGTTCTGTATGAAAGGTCCATAGACGTCACCAACTGCCCCGCGGCTTATAAAGTTTTTGATAGTTACTACACTGTCAAAGTCAAATGTCTCAAAGTTCTTATCTCCTACACAAACTATAGCCATTGTCAGTATTCAGCACCTATATAAACCAATGAAAAACACTAATTAGTACATGTATGTCAATTTTAGGTAAATTGCTGGTAATGTAACATAAACCTAACCTCACTAATTGTATTGTAGTTTCGTTTATACAAATAAATGTTGTCATAACGCAACCACTTCCAATAGGTAGCAAATGCAAGATATGGCGGTATTAGGCTGCAATAATCATAATGTCAGGATTAGAACATGTCTTTAGAGGTTAAGAATCACACGTGAACCTGAGACCCAATTTATAAATGTTCTTAGACATAATCCGTGACAGAAAGTTCTTGACTGTGGAAGCCATATCCAGTTAGAGGGACCTACAGTGGTGAAACTTCTAGACTCAGCCATAGTATGTGTCTGCAGCGAGTTTGTGCACGTAGGGTGGAGCAACTGGCATAAGAAGGAAGCTGGATTACAGTAAGCCTTGATGTAGAGTGGAGCAGAGCCTGGAAGATGGTTCCATATAAGGGAGTAGATCAAAAATAGAATATGCTAGCAGACAGGGAGCCAATGAATATCTAGAGTCTTTGATGTAAGATGATATGTGGTCAAATTTCCTGACACTGATAGCTCCTAAATGGCAGGTTATAGCATTGAGGATGGTCTGTAGCTGGGTCATATTTATTGCACAATGCAGACTACATTGCCATAATCAATCCTAGGGCAGATCAGCGCATGAACAAGTCTTGATTGTATGAATTGGTCAACGAGACAGAGGTGACGAAAATAGTAGAACCATGAGCAAAAGACGCTGCTTACGTGATCTGATAGAGAGCACATGATCGAAAAAATAAAATCTGAGATCACGGATGGAGGAGGCGAAACGCACATTAGCATATCCAAGGTAGAGGGAATTTATATCAATTATGGAACTGTGCATGATTGGTACAATGCAGGGTAAAATATGGTTTCAGCGTCGGTAATTATTTAGTTAACATAAACACTACATGGAACGTTTTAGTTTATGAATATAGAAGCTTCATGTGATGAAAAGAATCGTACACAAATAGAAACTGGATGTGATGAAAAACTCCTGTTTACGTAGAAGCTGGATGTGATGAAAAGAATTCTGTTTACACGCATGGGAGCTGTATTGATGAAAAGAATCATACCAAAGTAGAAGCTGGATGTGATGAAAAGAACCACACATAAGTAGGATGTGATGAGAAGACTACTGATTAAGAAGAAGCTGGATTGATGAAAAGAATAACACATAAATAGAAGCTGGATGTGATGATAGTAAGTGCCTATGTAGCCTGACATCAAACACACAGAAGATTTACCGACGCTAAAAACATATTTTACCTAACGCGGATCCCCAACGGCAAATTTTGTGTGGGTTCGGCCATAGAAGTAGATTTTCGTTTATTTTTGGGCCGAAGGTTCGGCCGCCGAAGATTTATCAGTTTTCAAATCGTATGTGGTCGAGGATACGTAGCGACTCGTCGAAACCCGAATCCCCAAACTGATTTCCGCCGTATCCCCGAAACCTTAGTTGGATTGATGAGAAGGATTCTGCTTAAATCGAAACCGGATCTATGAAAAATAATTCATGCAGAGGCTGGATTGACGAAAGAATTGCGCGGTTTTGAGACAGTTCAACGTTATCCAAAAGTACACTGCTGTTTTCAAGGAATCGGGCTTATTGGTCTTTCCAGTGTTTTCTGCGATTCGGGTTTCGATGATTCGGGTTGATCCCGTGGCCGAGCTGCCATTGGACCACTTGAACGGGGAGCGCCTCTGGGTAGATCTGAGGCAACATAATATCAAGTTTAATTGAACAATTGATTACTTCAATAAAGCCGACAGACTAGGCTTGTGATGTCACCGAATTGGCATTACTTATAGCGCAGTAAAACGCGCCAATTGAACTTACTTTTGCACCTAGATACATTAAAGTTAACACAATATAAACAACGACTACAATCTACCTAAATTAATGTTGATTTTTATTTCCGGTGTAAGACTACACGGGAACCAAGGACACTCTACGTAGGACTGGAAACTTCTTTTATTTCTTCGTGTCACTAGTTATTGAGCGATCATCGGGAGCTAGAATTTCACATCTTTTTGACATAACAAGCTGATGCTTCAACTTTTGGATATGAAGATAAATTGACGAATAGCTATGTCTGCCAAATAAAAATACGGTGTTTAGACATCATATATTCACATAATACATAAGTGGCAAAATCTAGATTGGGGCGACATCTATTATTTAAGAGTAAAACGTGTGCAAAGAAATTTGACAAATAACTAGTCCTCTAATTCATTAATCTAAACTAGCACGGTGTCCAAGGACGCCTTGCTTGACACCAGTGATATAAGAGCGTCAAAGATAATTAGATTCGTAATGTAATGAAATGATATATCTTGAAAAATTTCTCAGCGCCCACAAAAGCCACGTTAGGGACTAAGAATAGGTACACATTTAGGGAGACCAGCTTAATCACCCGCGCTATGCCAAATCAAATCCGCAATCATAATCTCAGAGCACCAGCCTATTCACGTGCGATGCATCAACTCAGATCGAGGGGCTGTCCACAGGATAGGTTTCCAGTAGGTCAGTGAAGGCAGAGTAAAGGAGGATATATTTAATTAATTTTTAGGTCGAGAATTGACAGATGATATAGCAAGTAAAGAGTCTGGATGAGAGTTCTGTTTGTAAAGCGCCTCTAGTAAGGTGAATCGGTGAACCGTTGAGTGCGCAAGGCTTCGCAAGAAGAAGTAGCTAGGTTTTGAGAAAAGCAATAGAGGACGAGAGACTGCAAGATAGAATTTTAGAGTGGACAGTACGTGGGAGAAAGCGCCTTCCACAGACAGGGACCAATTGAAGTAAAGGATGAAGATTGAGCCAGATCGAGTTGTTCTATTCGAGGAACCGAGAGGTCATGTCTATTGCACAACCGAAGTGAACGAAGGAGGAAGCTGAACGAGGCAAAAGTATACGTCAACCAGACAATTAGATATCTCGGGGCAAGACACCGCTGAGTCTTGAAGATTTGAATGAGAATGTTCAACTGTACGCGAGCATGGAGAGGAAGTAGGCCTAAATGAAGTTCATTAAGCATAAATTAAGATGGATAAGCCTATCCGAGAGAAACGGACGGTAAAACGAGCTATATGAGTCTAGCAGATATCTTAATTAAGTACCGACTGAAGAAAAAAGAGACGATACTTTGGAAGACCAATATTTATTACTTCTAGTAAAAATCTACTGCTTTGATAGAGGACTAGCTATTATAGGCCTACCCAATATTTTTTGCTGAAAAAGTGCAATCTATTCTTCATGATAATCACAACTATAGTAGGCAAATAATACGCATTTGAGAATTTTATTACAGAGCTTGTTGAAATCCAAAGAATCTTGCTTATAAGTTAATGGCTGTCCAAAAGGTTTGCAAGTTTATTCGAAGCAAAGGATCAATAAAACCTAAATATATATATATATATCTGAGTAAAAGCACTTGGGCTAAATAAAGTTCCACTGCTGGTGACTGCGCTTCTGCAAAGAGGTGTAAGATATACTATATGCTACCAGTCTCAAAGGTCAAACGAGAGGCTGAACGCTGTAACTGAGCAGTGATAGCTGTACGTATACAGGGCCTAGTTCTTAATATTTTCATATATAACACTCAATATAACGAATAAATATTAACCGATATTTGCCACTAGGACCATACAGCGCTACGTTCAGGTATTTTGGTAGAGATTTTTCTATGTTTACTTGATGAAAACTGCATTTTAAAGGCAATGCGGATATGAAAGGATACGTCTACGTGCTGCGTTATAAATAGTGTGGTAATGCCAGCGGTGAAACCGAAAATGCTGCAGATTATTAGTTTGAACTTGAAAATAACATGGAGCACCACAGTACGCGTTACGCAGTTGTAATGTTTTAACGGAGGAACTCGATTATATAAGTTCATGTTGCACATGCATAGAAGTTTAGGCCTACGCTGAACTTACAACGTTTCTTAAGAGGCTGTGCTTCAGATTGGTATGTGTCTTCAGATTGGTATGCTGCCTTTAAATTTGTTAAACATCTTATAATTATATATATTTTCTTCTTTTCTGCCGGTTCCGCCTCCTTTTATCATTCTGTTCAGTCAAACCAACTCAAGAATATCAGGTCAGATCGTTCCATTTAATCTAAAATGAATTTCAACCTTTCTGAAAATAGTCTCAGAGCACTTTTCTAAACTTTCGCCTGCATCTCACATTCCGCCTCTCACATTCCGCCTCTCACATTCCGCCTCTCACATTCCTGCCATCTTTGAACCGTATCATCAATGCCTTCGCTGACCTCCTCCGACTTTCCATAACTCCAACTACCATCCAACATTCACTCCTCATGTTCCCCACTTCCAATCCTCTGACTGCCATAACGCAATATTCGCACCTCAATTCCATCCCAATCGCATCGTAAATCCATAGGCCTACCCGTCGTCTCACATTTCAATCATTCACCTCAACCATCTCACAAGTCCCATTCACCATACTTCTATCTAGCGACATTGAAATGAATCCGGGTCCAAGCGCTGACTCCGCCCACCAGACAACCAAGTCTTCTAACAACAGATTTTTTCTATATTATCTCAACCATTACGTCTTCTAGATTCACGTGTGTATATATTGGACCTATAGGTAATAAGGAAGAAGCCCTTAGACATTATTTCAGAATATATACATTATGGTTATCGACAGCTACCTTATGTAGCGAGTAGTGTATGCCTACCCGAATAAATAATCGAATTTAAAGCAAGTAATTTAAAGTAGGCCCTAACGGTATCAGACATTACCCGCCCGACATTACCCCCTCCCCCAGGACATTACGGCACATTGTGTCCGGGATTCCCCAGACACATCCTTTTTTCAGACCCCTGTCAGGGTGGTTTTCCTGAAATATGGTTTTTGTCCGGGTTTTCCCCTTGTCCTACCCCGCTAGAGCGATACCTTCTAAATTTGGAATTCTATTTCTACTTCATAATTTTAAGCATAGGCCTAATGTCATGCACACAATTTTATGCATATCTCAGCAGCCGAACTTGCTGAAGGCCATCAGTTCTTCAGAGAAATACGGTTGGGCTCAGCCCCAGGCGCAGTCTACGGTTCCAACCCCGATTTTCTCAAATCCGGACTATTCTGCATGGTATAATTATAAAAAAAGACTCAGAACGTGATGTCACTACTGTTTTGTAAGTTGGCCACTCTTGTTTCTGTGTACAGTCAGAGTAATGTAATGCGTCACACACACGCACGCGCGCGCGCACACACGCACACACACGCACACACGCACAAACAAACACGCACTCACTCAATATAGTTTATAATTGAAACCATTTACAATAAGAGCAATAGTTTATGTAGGTTGACTTAACTTTTATTTGTGCAATGCTTAACATTGGCATAGCACTTGGAGATCGCTCCGGGATGGTAACCGGATCTGATGAATATATTTGTGTCCTCTTTTGCATCTGAGCACTTGTAGTAACCCTAGACATACTTGATTGTAGGCTATAGAAACTTCACGAAAGGTCTGCTTTCAACACAAAATGCGCTATGCCATACTAACTCTTATAATATGCATGCTTAATTTTTTGCAGATTATGCTCAACTGCCACACTGTGTAATTATGTATAATCACAGTCAGCCATTTGTCTCCATCATTGCATATGTATAGCTGTGTTGTTACTATCTCCGAATTTGTGTTTGTGTACAAAAACATTGTGCAAGTGATGTGACTTAATCGATTTCCTGATTTCAGTAGGCTCTTCATCCACTGGCTATGACATATGTCCTGCAATGGTAGCAAATTACGGTAGGATTGTGGCACTCCTAGAGTGTCCATAGTCTCCCCTCGTATGCTAATGTATTTTTACACAGTCGTAATCGCAATCTTAACACTACAGTGTAATCTCGTATCCGGTTGACAGAGAGCTACAGAGAATCAACATATATCAAGCAAATTTTACCCTCTGTAGTTGGTATATGCGATATGCCCATCGTCTGTATGGTGGTGATTCACTAATTTGCGTGGATCGTTACACCCACGCATTCGAAGAGATGAGTGTCATAACTGACCGAGCTCTAGGCCTATTTGCCACCATATTGGACGACACTGGACATTTCATCCAGTAAAAATTGAATTCAGTCTATCAATAATTATAGCCCACGGAAGATAAAAAAACTTCAACTTCTTACAGGCTATTGAGTTCGATAAATCATGAGGATCATAAGAATCTATTAACGATATTTAAATTCTTCTTTTATGCCTCTTCAACCTTTGATGATCAAGAGACGATTAAGTTTATGCCAAAAGTTGAGTCGAATATGCTTTCAACTTTAGGACTTCTCTTGATTAGATAATGGCTTCCAACGACTTAGAAAATACTGATACGGAAAAGCAAGAGGAGCTCAAAGATATCACAACATGTTGTATATGCACCGATATATACACCGATCCGAAAGCTTTGCCATGCATTCACACATTCTGCATGAAATGTATCGCAGAGACTGGACTTAAAGCGAGCAAAAAACCTGGGGATGAAATGCCTTGTCCAATCTGTAGACGACTGTTCAAGATTCCTCCAGAGGGATTTCCTGGACTGCCTAAGCATTTCTTCATTGAGAGGCTGATACAGGTATCAAAGTTTTCAGTGCCGTCCTCCGAAGCGATGTCATTATGCTCTCTTTGTCAACAGGAAATTGAGGAAGATAGGTCTACAGATAAAGAGACACCTGTTGCTGAAGCACATTGCTTTGATTGCAAGCACAGCTTTTGTGCAAAATGTTGCGATGAACACAGGAATTTTAAACTGACAAAGAATCATAAATTGATACCAATGGCTGAATATGAACGCGAAAAAAATGTTAGCGATGATCTTGCTCCAACAGCTTGTGAATTTCATGAACAAAAGGTTCTGGATGTTTTTTGTGCTGATTGCAGAAAAGTTGAATGCGCCACGTGCTTTATTGAGAAACATAATAACCATAAAGGTTTTGATGTGAACAGCTGTGTGGATGAATTTCGCAAGCAGATAGAAAACAACATTGAAGCTGTGAATGAGTGCATCGCTCAAACTCGGATGAAACAGGCGGAACTTGCGAAGGTGAAGGAAGAAATGCAGCGAAGAGTGGGAAATTTACAATGTGACATAGAGAGAAGAAAAGACGAAATAACACGCTTAACTTTTGAACATAACAGTAGTCTTTTACAAGATTTATGTTCTGAAAGACACCGCAGATTGAAAGAGCTGCAATCGGGAACAGATGATATTGAAACTTGTCTATCAAACTTAGAGAGTTACAATTCCCATTGTCAAAGATTGATCGAAACACGATCGAGTAGCAAAATCTGTCGCGAAATCACCGACTTATCGGTTAAAGCGACCGAATTGCAACAACAATGTCAATCTGTCATTGCAATTGGATTTCAGGATTTTAAATTTTGCTTTAGACAATCTGAACTCGAAGAATTTCTAAAAGAAGACTGTGGCAACCTGATTGGGAAAATTGAAGGTAGGTCACTTCCTGTGTAAAACTTATTAGCCTATAATTATGCTATTGTTGCATACCGTAAGCTGGTATTTTACAACATCATAGTAAATATTTAAATTGTTCGGACGTAGTCCATCATTCCACAGCGAGATGATTAGATTACAGCACAACTTTGTGTATGCCTATCTAAATAGCTGCGTTCCACGGGCTAGCAGTGATATATATATACAATCGTCTACGAGGAAGTAACTGACGAACAAGAACCTGGTGAAAGGCGGGAACTGTCAAAAATTTTTTTCCGTGACCCTTGTTACCATAAGATGTCGTTAAACTCTCGACCTTTCCATCAAAGTAAATTACGATGAGGGTGATAAATATTTTAGGTTTAAACTGTATTATCTCACTTCTAATGTGAAGTGCATTCATTGAGACTGAAATGGCATTATATCTATGGTATTACTCTCTTAGTTTTGTATTGGTGAAAGTCTAGAACTAGATCATCCGTGCAATCGTAATGAGATGTGGCACTGCTATTTCTTGTGCATTACGCCATTGCGCAATCGAATTTACTAGTGAATTGCGATTATTATTGTGCCACACACTGGTGTCTGGGGCATATGTAAGTGTGTCACAGTAGTGTAAGAAATTACATGAGTATTAAGTTACCACAAACTGGTTATATTTTAGAAGATGAATTGGAGCTAAAGGAAAGAAGTAAGCAAATGCTGATGGCGGAACAAAGTGATGAAATTGACATGTTGAGAAAGAAAGCTGAGGAACTTAGAGAGCAGAACGCTAACTATGAGGCACAGATAGAGGAATTGAAGCAAGAGCTGGAGAACAATAACGCATTGACCATCAAACTTCAGGTCTCCAACGACAAACTAAAGCTGGAACATCATATGCAGATATCGACCATCAATTCCCTTCAAACCAGCAGCGACAATGAGAAAGCTAATTATGAATCCCACATGGCGAAACAGAAGCAAGAATTGGATGATAATAAAACAGCGATGAACGCACTTCAGGTCCATTGCGACAATCTGAGGCAGGAACTTGATACAGAGAAATTAAATAACAATTCACTTCAAGCCAGCAGTCAAAGCAAGAAAGAAAATTATGAATCACAGATAGAGGATCTTAAGCAGGAAGTGGAGGACAATAAAACAAAAATTGACATACTTGAATTCAGTAATGGCAATTTAAGGCAGGCACTTGATACAGAGAAATCGAATAACGATTCACTTCTTGCCAGCAGTGAGAAGGAGAAACTCAATTATGGATTACGCATAGAGGCACTGAAACAAGAACTAGACGACAATAAAACAACAAGGGACGAACTTATGGTCAGCAACGACAATCTTAATAAGAAACTTGAGGCAGAGCAAGCAAAAAACAATTCACTTCAAGCGATGAATGACGAATTACTTGAAGAATTGAAGAAATGTAATGCCACGGGACAGCCATTAGAAACCCACATGGAGACAGCTACGGTAGAAACAGGTATGTATGCATGCTTGTCTGCATGAATATAAAAATAAATGCATGTACAATATATTATGGGAAGTTATGCGTATATCAACGGCCATGTTGATCAACTGATCAACAGTTGCCTCATATCGACTAAATATTATATTCATTTAAGCGCAGACTTCGCTCAGGAACTTCGATCGTTTTCAATTTTTCTGTATCTAGATTTGCGAATCGGACTTATTCGTCAGTCTTGCCAAGGATTATGTTCGTTAAAGGGTACTTTGTTTGCATGTTGCCTTGGCGACTGCGATTACCTCATATGAGCCCATCCGTTTGATGTAGGTCGGGTCCTAGCCGTACCAGAGGCGTCAATTCTCTATGAGTCATGGAGGCAAACCCACCGTTCTCAACTGTCAGGAAGGCGAGACATTCCACCCCTAAGACTCAAAAACTATCCCACTACCTGAAATTGGAGGCATTTTCTTCTGGACCCCCCCCCTATCTGGACGCCCCAGAGCCGTACGGTTGTGTACATCACCTGTAACCGAGTGTTTGGAGGACGACCGACGTGGCCCAATGAAGTAACCGCAGCCGTTATTCACTTGTGGCACTTAACTCTACCGACCAACACACGATGAATGCCTTCTCTACTTACTCTTTAAACGACTAGCCCGGACATACGCTCTCCTCCACCAGTAAGTAACTGTTCATCGTCATTGAAACCGTGTTTGCGAACGCTGTCAGCTGTCGTAGCTCTACTATACCGATGCAAGACTCGGAACAACCAAGTCAGCTCACTCAACTGTCGACCTGATTCCATTGGTTGGTTCCACCGTGTGCATTTGTTCGCCACTGATGACTATGTTAAGTCAACTGAGCATTGTTTAGCTAACTGATGATTATTTTTACTGTTAGGAATAGAAAATTTAACATCATAATAAATTATAGGCCAGCACAGAAAACGCCTCTGAGTAGATATCTTGAAGGAGCACTACATAGATTTCATTTTTTTTGAGAAGGTGACAAAGCAACAAATTAGCTTGGATTGTTATAATTGGCCTCAGTTTGCAGGTTGTAATAACTGGTATTGTCAAAAAAATTATGGCGGTGGTGAGGTGGGTTGAACCTATTGGGTGAGAACATTGACCTCTCTGACATGCTTTTAATTTACATGTGATTAAATAAAGATAAAGAGATTATCTCGTGAAGACTGACACGTCTGGGAAATAGGAGCTGACTTTAAGTATTATGACTGACCAAAGATAGAATTTGAAACTAATGTTTGCAGAACAGGAAGTCAAATCGCATGGGTTAAGTTCATATTTGGATTTATAGGTCATGGCTCGATCCAAATGAGTCCTCCACTCTCTGAAGCACTTTAAACTTATTGATACCAATATTAAGTGAGTTTAAGTAATCTAGGCCACTGGAAAACAACACACCAAGCCAGAGACATCGTTGGAGACATGGAGACAAAATGCCTACTTTATATATAAATAAATTTATATATATATATATATTTATATATAAGTAGGTGTGTGTGTAGGTGTGTATGTTAGGTGGGTGTGCGCTTGCGCGTTGTATGTATCACGGTCTCAATACTCTGGCTTGGGCACCTCTAACAAGTTTCCCTGCAGAGCACCATATACCATATAGATGATTTTAAAGTTTATAATATGAACCCAATTTGCCGGTGCCTGGACTGGGTCTTGAGTTCTGCCACATGTTTTGTTGGGCACTTTGCCCATGTCTCCGGCTATAATTTTTTTATGTTCCCTGGGCTATATTGTTGATTGGCTGCAGCAATCGACGGAAGCTCATGGAGCTGGATTTAGCCGCCATTACTGCCGACTTCCCCTCCCCTCTTTATGTTATTTTCCTTTGTCCGGAACCTTGGATTCTCTTTGATTCTTTTTGATTCTTTTTGATTCTCTGATTCTCATGTGCACCGTCTCTGCTGTGATCATACTACCAGTTCCGTCAGTTCCGCACTGTTGCTCACTAGCTACCACCAAATGCCACCTCTACCCTTGTCTTCTCCTTCATCACAGACTGACAAGATTACTGTTGCTCATTATTTGTTGGCCTTCCAGGTTGCGTTGCCTGGACTTGGTCCTGCATTCTGCCAGACTGCCACACGTCTTGTTGGGCACATTCCAAAATTTGGCCATGTCTCCGGCTATATGTTGCATGTGCTCCACTGGCTCTGCCTCCAGCAACGAATCTCGTAGCGTGTCATCGCGTTGGTCTGGTGTCTGGGTCTCGCCCCTGCCAATCCTTGAGACCTCTAGGCCTAATGAGCGAGGCCTACTCATTGTCCTTTTTGCCCGCACAACTGCTAAGCAAAGACGTGCCTTCTCATTGGTTGGCTCCTGGCTCTGTGACAGGCTATCTTTGGCGTTGTGCTTTTCGCCCACGGTCCACTCTTACTCATTTTAGACTCACCTAAAAGTGTTATTTTCAGCCGTACTATGTTCGGGAGCGTTCCTGAGTAGTAGCCTTCCAGGGGCGCTATATAAATCTTCGAAATGAATGCATTGTAGTAGCAATCAATAAAAATAGGCTTCAAATTGTGATAGACTGCCTTGTCGCACAAATCGTTGTTAATGGACTTTAAAATGTGTTGATTTTCAGGATATAAGATTATGACGAACGAGGAATTGAAACGACAATTTCGTAGTGTCTATCGTAGGTTCGTTTCCGACGTTGACCCAGATCTGTTGGGTGACTATCTGAAGCAGGACAACGTCCTTTCAATCGATCGTTGGTACACGACCACTGCTCAAAAATGCGGAGCCAAAGACAAATGTCGAGCAGTTCTTGATTTCCTGCTGACATGTGATCATCCATCGGCGTTTCTTGTTGTTCGAAAAGCTCTCGAGGATGTTGATCATCACATCCTAGAAACAATCAAAAAGGAAGGTTAGGAAGTTCCTCATGACGAGACTACTACTACAATATTAAACTGCTATGGTAGTAATTGTGCCACCACAAATACTTCCCCTGCTACTACGACTACCACACTACTTCTGTCATCACTAAACATCCATGCCAACTATCAAGGAATTCCTTTGTTCGTTCCACGCGTGTGCATGAGTTCACCACTGGCGAAGTTTTCAGCTTACTGTCCAGAGTTTTGCTAACTAATCTGCGCTATACATGAGTGGTAGATTACATTAAATCGCATTACTACCAACTGTTGCTACTCAAGAAACGTATGAAGAGAGAATACAGGAAGCAGGAATGTTGTGGAGATATTGGATTAAAGAAATGTTAACAAATGAGTGTGAAGAGAGAGACAGAAGGACAGGCAGAGAGAGACAGAAGGACAGGCAGAGAGAGACAGAAGGACAGGCAGAGAGAGAGACAGAAGGACAGGCAGAGAGAGAGACAGAAGGACAGGCAGAGAGAGAGACAGAAGGACAGGCAGAGAGAGAGACAGAAGGACAGGCAGAGAGAGACAGAAGGACAGGCAGAGAGAGAGACAGAAGGACAGGCAGAGAGAGAGAGACAGAAGGACAGGCAGAGAGAGACAGAAGGACAGGCAGAGAGAGACAGAAGGACAGGCAGAGAGAGACAGAAGGACAGGCAGAGAGAGACAGAAGGACAGGCAGAGAGAGAGACAGAAGGACAGGCAGAGAGAGAGACAGAAGGACAGGCAGAGAGAGAGACAGAAGGACAGGCAGAGAGAGAGACAGAAGGACAGGCAGAGAGAGAGACAGAAGGACAGGCAGAGAGAGAGACAGAAGGACAGGCAGAGAGAGACAGAAGGACAGGCAGAGAGAGACAGAAGGACAGGCAGAGAGAGAGACAGAAGGGCAGGCAGAGAGAGAGACAGAAGGACAGGCAGAGAGAGACAGAAGGACAGGCAGAGAGAGACAGAAGGACAGGCAGAGAGAGACAGAAGGACAGGCAGAGAGAGAGACAGAAGGACAGGCAGAGAGAGAGACAGAAGGACAGGCAGAGAGAGAGACAGAAGGACAGGCAGAGAGAGACAGAAGGACAGGCAGAGAGAGAGACAGAAGGACAGGCAGAGAGAGAGACAGAAGGACAGGCAGAGAGAGACAGAAGGACAGGCAGAGAGAGACAGAAGGACAGGCAGAGAGAGACAGAAGGACAGGCAGAGAGAGACAGAAGGACAGGCAGAGAGAGAGACAGAAGGACAGGCAGAGAGAGAGACAGAAGGACAGGCAGAGAGAGAGACAGAAGGACAGGCAGAGAGAGAGACAGAAGGACAGGCAGAGAGAGAGACAGAAGGACAGGCAGAGAGAGAGACAGAAGGACAGGCAGAGAGAGACAGAAGGACAGGCAGAGAGAGACAGAAGGACAGGCAGAGAGAGACAGAAGGACAGGCAGAGAGAGAGACAGAAGGACAGGCAGAGAGAGAGACAGAACGACAGGCAGAGAGAGACAGAAGGACAGGCAGAGAGAGACAGAAGGACAGGCAGAGAGAGACAGAAGGACAGGCAGAGAGAGACAGAAGGACAGGCAGAGAGAGAGACAGAAGGACAGGCAGAGAGAGAGACAGAAGGACAGGCAGAGAGAGAGACAGAAGGACAGGCAGAGAGAGAGAGACAGAAGGACAGGCAGAGAGAGACAGAAGGACAGGCAGAGAGAGACAGAAGGACAGGCAGAGAGAGAGACAGAAGGACAGGCAGAGAGAGAGACAGAAGGACAGGCAGAGAGAGACAGAAGGACAGGCAGAGAGAGACAGAAGGAGAGGCAGAGAGAGAGACAGAAGGACAGGCAGAGAGAGACAGAAGGACAGGCAGAGAGAGACAGAAGGACAGGCAGAGAGAGACAGAAGGACAGGCAGAGAGAGACAGAAGGACAGGCAGAGAGAGAGACAGAAGGACAGGCAGAGAGAGAGACAGAAGGACAGGCAGAGAGAGACAGAAGGACAGGCAGAGAGAGACAGAAGGACAGGCAGAGAGAGACAGAAGGACAGGCAGAGAGAGAGACAGAAGGACAGGCAGAGAGAGACAGAAGGACAGGCAGAGAGAGAGACAGAAGGACAGGCAGAGAGAGAGACAGAAGGACAGGCAGAGAGAGAGACAGAAGGACAGGCAGAGAGAGAGACAGAAGGACAGGCAGAGAGAGAGACAGAAGGACTGGCAGAGAGAGAGACAGAAGGACAGGCAGAGAGAGACAGAAGGACAGGCAGAGAGAGACAGAAGGACAGGCAGAGAGAGACAGAAGGACAGGCAGAGAGAGAGACAGAAGGACAGGCAGAGAGAGAGACAGAAGGACAGGCAGAGAGAGAGACAGAAGGACAGGCAGAGAGAGAGACAGAAGGACAGGCAGAGAGAGAGACAGAAGGACTGGCAGAGAGAGAGACAGAAGGACAGGCAGAGAGAGACAGAAGGACAGGCAGAGAGAGACAGAAGGACAGGCAGAGAGAGACAGAAGGACAGGCAGAGAGAGACTGAGACACTGATATTGGTGGGTCAAGGGTCAGAGAGATAATTTGAAGAGAGAGACAGTGTGTGTCTTCTAACAAGTTGAGTTTTGATTAAGATGGATATAATAATAAAATAGTAATTATTGGTTTCAAACAATGTGAGTCTGAACCTGACGCATGGCATGTCTATCTCTTGTTAGCAACTTTCTATTTTTTGTGTATCATTTTAATATTATAAGTGTGCGCACACAACCTGCCAAGCCTCGCACGTGCATTTGTTGAATTATAGTTCTAATGCAAAAACGAATAATACCATATTTCGATGGCCTTTTCGTTTGCCTATTAAGCTTAGGCCTATTAATTACGTCCCTTCATTGGCAGCCACAGTTATTATTGAAAATTGACAAACGGTGATAGGTATGGAAGGTAATCTAAGTCGTGGAAACCAGCATGTTTAGAGGTGCTTAGTCAAAACATAATTTGTGGGCAGGAGCTAGGCAGGAAGGCAGTTAGACGGTAATGATTGATTTGTGTTTATGAATGCAGTGGTGAGAGATTACAAGAGGATGAATCGGGAAAGTGATAGATTTTAGATATTGGTCTACTGGGTGGATTTGTGCGCTTTATTAGTTTTATATGTTACAAGCGACAATAACTTCTCTTCATTTTAATATAATAATTATGTTTTAGAGGCCGACTCTAGACATAGAACTGCCAGCAAAGATATTGTCTGCGATCAAAGATTTGAGCAACAGTTGTCCAAATATAAGGAGCAACACCGCATTGGTAAGTTCAAGCCTGCAACTGCAGTGTCTGCAGACAAAAACGAACGAAATAAGCCAAAGTCTGCGTCAATACAAACTATCTTCTCAGAGTGTGTTTTTGTGTATTTGTGTTCGACAGTTTCTACGGAGAGTGTGTTGGTTTCTAGAATATTCTCTAATTTCTTGCACTCCTTTTAGCTAGAACAGCAGTCTTAGAAGATGGTATATAAATCAATTATATGACAATGCTGGTTAAACTAGTCATAGTCCTATCTTAACCTCAACGTAATGATGAGGTGAGACAGCGGAGTCGGAGTTTTTTTTCCTGCTGAGGCTATGCCTTCAGTTGTGAAGGCTTTGGACAAGGACCACCTAGGGCGCTGCATGAGGTGGAAAAGGTCAGCAGGAACCCTGAAAAGGCTGAATAATCGGGGAGGCGATGCCGCCTCGGATACTGGATATTACCACAGCCAGTCCTCAGTTTGGAAGTCCCCAGTGGAGAAGTGCGATGGTCAAACGGATGAGTGCAGGACTGCAGAAATAGACGAGCCAAATCTCATGCACAGACAGAGACAGCGGAAAACTCTGGAAACGGGGGTCAAGGTTGCTTGTACACCAACAAGCCTTAAACCCATGGAACAGGCAACTGCCTGGATAACAGGAAACAGTGGACAGAAGCAGCGCAAAACAGACCACTGGAAACAGAGATCAAGGTTGCAGAAGACATCTACAGGTCTTCGACCCATGGATCATGAAAATGATGGCGAATGTTGGTTAAATTACCGATGGTTGATATTAATAACTCTTTGCTGCTTTACTTGATTTCAGTTATATAACTCGTATGAACTCCAAAGTTGATGAGTTGAACAATGACTCTATCTGTTGCTATTACGCTCACGTTTTCATATAACAGAGCATTTTAAAGTGACAGCAGCTAAATTGGCATGCATTGTTGACGTCTTTATAATTTTCCAGTTATTTTGTTGATTTTTCTTCCTCAATTGCACACACTTATGAAAGTATTTTAACGGCAAATGATTTTTACCAAGTGGATTTGAATTTTTCGCGTAATAACAAAATGTTATGAGAGACCAAATGTTGCTATAGTGTACGTAAATTTCTGCATACATTTACTACCCCCTTTTATTTTACTTGGCTTGCGTAAAGTTTGTCATGAACGGGATGTACAATGTGCACATTTGTTTGTTCGTCGGTTCGTCGGAGTTCTACTAATTTTTCAGTATGTTCCCGTTGACCTTCAGAGCTGAAATTTTGCACTCATGTCACGCTTACATGACGATGCAACATATCCAATTTTTAAGGCATAACTCAAAAAATGACAAAAAATACACTAAATTAAATATCGTTTACCCACTCGAAGGAGTCCTCCTTGACGAGTTCCACTCCGTCAAGTTTACAACATAAATTATCTCTTAATGAAATTGATCGATTGCGCCATCTACCAGATTACCAACAGTCAATAAAAGAGGGTTCTGAAAAACGCATGTTTTACTGTCAATTGTTTTACATGCTGACAACATCTTGAGGGTATCCGACGAGCGTAAAAATCGTCTGCGCTATAACAGCTGTTATAGGGCAGACGATTTTTACGCTCCGCGGGTACCCTCAAGATGTTGCCCGTCTCTGGCCTTCTGCGATTCTCACCTGCATGACTGAGCACTTACACTGGCTTCTGCTCAAAGCCCTAATTCGGTTTAAAGTTCTCTTACTTACTTTTAGAGCGTTGTTCGCGTAATGGATCGAGTGCCAGACTCTACGCTCTCTTTGTGACCTAATGCGTCGTCCTCTTTCGGCTGCCTCTCATCGTGTTTTTTCCGTTCTTTGTACCTACAAGGCCTCTTGCTACATGTACCTCGAACTTGGAATGCTTTCGCCCAATGCCGCGCTCCTGTGCCATTACCTCCGGGGGTAATGTCCTAGGCCCATTTCATTGATATTACGCCACAAGCAGATTTCAACGATTCTGCTATTTACTATGTAACGTTACACAGGAAAACCAAGTTAAAGATTTATTCTTATCCGGCTAGAATCTGGATTTATATTTCCATTGTTGCACACAAAATCAGAATGTCATGTCTTGTTGCCTGAACGTTGTTACGGATTAACATTTGTGTCCATGAGCTGCACATAAAAATATAGGCCTTATTCTGTGATGTGTGATGTGCTAGTACGTTACATCAAGCAAATAATGTTGTCAAAACCGATGATTCACAATAATAATCAATAATATTATTCATGTTCACTAAGGCCACGATATAGCAAAACTTCAAAGTCCTCGGAAGCTCTCAAGATGAGTCACAATAATTTTCAGAATTTTACTCTGTTTTATTATGCCCGTTGACAATGTTTGCTCATCATTAAATATATGTATAGGCCTAGTTACTTTAAATTTTTAGTCCATGTGGTCGAACCATCCTACTGTAGACCTTATACAACCGTCTTAGTATACTTGCATTCCGCAACAGATGTAGTGTAATTGCATGGCAGTCTTGCTATCGTAAGTACGTTTCAATCGTAGGCCTACGAGCTATAAAGGGTTTAAATTGAGAATATATGGGTTCCATATGGAACTCAAATGGGTATACTGGCTGGAAAATATAGCTTAAATCTTGCGAAATAATTTTTTTTGAAATAAATTTTAATTTTTCCTTTAGACAAAGGCACAATTGACGAACTCAAGCAAAAACTCAAGGCTATTGAAGAAAATACAGGTAACTTGCTTTTATTATTATGTAATTTCTTCTGATTACACTCATTTTGGGCAATATTTGGAGAACCACCAGCTATTTTATATGGTAACATTGCTAGTTTTATAAATCCAAAGATTTTATTTCTTTGGAACATTATATGGTTAGTAATCAACCCAACAGCTGCAAATCAGTAGTTCTTAGTATTAAGTTGTGTGTATAATATATGTTCTTTTCCAGACAGACTCATTTTATAGCTTTCAGTTGCACTCTTTACGTACGTACATGTACATATGGACATACGTGCATACGGTACCTGCATACTTTCACACATCACATGTGTACATTATACATAAGTACAAATACACACATACATAACCATAACCAACTAGGTTTATTGACTGCCTCCAACTGATAGAACATGAAAACACTTAACAAACAAGCAACCTTCATCTCCACTGATACGCACATTGCACACCTGGACTCTACAAGCGTACACAAGTAGCTGCATGCAACATTTTGCAGACGCCTTCATTTCTGTGCATTCTAGATCTATATATTCATATATTATGTGTCGTTGATTTTCAGTTACACAAACTGCCAATACTTCTGAAATCCTCCACTAATCGCAGTTTTCAGAACGAGTGCTGCAACTGAAGAAAAGTGAATTCACGGAATGAAAATTCATGAAAAATAACACTTTTTGGCACCTTTAGATAGTTCAGCAAAAGTAGTTTGCGATTCCGATTATCCGACTTTTTTGTGTTATAGAGCGAATACTGTGTCTTAAGCGTTTGCTGGCGTTGGCTATCAGGAATCAAAAGTGCCCTGTGAATTTTCCCGTCCGTTAGGCTACCTCCGTCGACGGCATAAATAATAATGCAAAGCGCCAGTAAACATTCCCACTCTTCTAGATAACATAAGTCGATGACACCAGCAAGAATGCTAACTCCTCGAAAAACCTTGACCCTTTTCCTCCCAAGGAAGACAGCTGCCGGACTCTGATGCCAGTCAATTCCGATCGATATTGATTGTAACAACGCCACTTTGGTTTAACCATGTAGGCTGGACGACGATTGTAATATTATCGAAATATAAGAGTGCAATTTTTTCTATGTGGATAAACCGCTGTTGTGACTTTACGCTTACCGCTGGAGTCACCTTGGATTATCGCTGTCGTCCATCTTTCAACGTATTGGACATTTCCACCCGAACACTTCTTCAGTAGGACATTTCATTCTGACATTTCCTCCCCGTCGGATCACTTACCCAGAAAAACTATTGGTGAGAAAGTGCATTATAATGGATATTTCTATTAATGACTGATTAATGATTAGTTAGACATTATACGAAGCTTGATATGTATACGTGCAAGCTTTTTTAAGCAATGTAATTTGTAATAGCTCTGCATTATGCTTACAGCAATTTTCTTCCACATAGAATGTGCTACCAATTTGAAATATAATCTGGATTAATGAAAAGAATTTTCTCTTCAAATAAAGTTGGATTGATGCAAGAAATTCTTCCATAAAATTTATAGTAGTTCCATTGATGAAAATCATTTTTGTTAAATTGAAGCGGCATTGGCGAAAAGAAGTCTGCTTAAATAGAAGCTTAATCGATGAATAGAATTTTGCTTAAATTGAAGTTGGATTGACGGAACTTATTTTTGTTCAAGGCTTGTCGCTGGATTAATGAATGACACCCTTTGTCTAAATAGAATTTGCAATGATGAAATGAATAATGCTTAAATAGAGACTTGATCGAAGAAACGAATCATGCTTAAGTGAAAGCTAGACTGGTGAAAGAATTCTGCTTAAATGTAAGCGGGATCGATGAAAAGAATTCTGCCTTCAACCTATAGACATTGACCAGCAGCAGTTTATCCCGTTGATGCTTGAACATACTGCATCACCTTCTCCACCACCCATAATCCTCGTCAGTTCTGTTCGGGGACAGAAACGTAGGCTAATCAAGTGTTACTCGGCGTTGATATTTAAACGACTGGGATATTTGGATCTTTGAAGACCTAACAACAATAAACAATTGATGGAGATTTTCCACAAGAATCCTGGGATTAAGTCTTTGTGGTCATGGAATGGAAAGATTTTCGCAATTCACTATAATTAATATTAACAATAATTAATGTTATTTTAAACAACAATTCGCAGGGAGTAAACCTTCATGGTCCTGAAATGTCTATCCTTGAGACCACCGTTAGTAAAACCCAGTTGAGCTGTATTACACTACTCACGCCCTTATTGTCTCCCTACATAATATGCGGCACGGAATCTGTGTCTGTAGTCTGAAGGCTCGATAGTCCGAAGATTGCATGGCGTCCGGTCGATAGGTGATAAGTTTGCGTTTCTAATGGTAGCTGGAAGCGTGGATTTATGAACAAAATATTATGTTTGGCTAGCAGCTAGATTGCACCATTCTTTTCATTCATCCAGCTTCCATTTAGGTATGATTCTTTTCATATCAATCCAGCTCACAGTTGTACACATTGCTTTCATCAATTAATCTAGTTTCTAGTTAATGCCTAAATTAGAATAAGGCAGAATAAATTATTTGAACCAAGCAGAAATCAATAAAACTTGAGAATAAACTACGCTATTATGGTATCACCCTCATGAGTAATAATTAATTAGTTTTGCGAAAACAATACTAAATCACCAAGATAAGGTGGTATTATGGAGAATGCAGTCTGTTAGTTACTTCCACCTCTATATCTTACTTTCCTTACACTGTTATTCCAAATATTGTATATTGTGAAAACAAGTTACACGCTGTTAAGCACTGATCTGCAAAATATATATTGTGCAGGTGTTTTTACTGTGCGATCCAGTCACTTGAATAATTTTATGGTGGTTGACTAATGCCTATGTTTTCATACCTTATCCATTTCAAGCTGAAGTACCAAATACAAAAAAACCTACATATTGCGTGTTCAGCTCAAAACGAGTCACTCAATTGTATTGCTCTCCTCCAACAGCAGCTTCAATTTTAGCCTCAAAATAGAACATTTATCTAGCACTGAAAACATGATTATATCAGATTAAAACAAATCTTTAAATGCTGTCACGTAAGCTGGTAGCAATATTTCAGGCGGCTGTGCACACGGCACTACGTGAAAACTTCTCTACAGGTCATCATTAGGATTATAGATAGGGTTACCATAAGTGCTCAGATGAAAAAGAAGATACACAGGATGTTCATCGGATCCGGTCACCATTCCGTAGCCGCCTTCTAATACTACGCCAATGTTAAATGTTGTACAAATAAAAGTAAAGTCAAGCTACATAAAATATTGTTCTAATAGCTAATGATTTCAATTATAAACTTTATTGAGTGCTTGTTCAGTACCCATTGCATTACACTGACTGTACACAGAAACAAAACAGTGACCAACGTACAAAACAGTTGTGGCATCGTATTCTCAAACATTCACCTTTCCAGTCGCTACGACCTGCACGAAAATCTGGATATTGAGCTATCAGTGCGTCTTTAAATAGGAACTTACGTTTCGGCCTTTAAAATCAGATTTTTAAATTTAAATTGAGAAATTAACTATTTATCAATTATCAGTAACTCATGAATATCGTTATTGGTTTTGTTTACAAATACGGCCTGAAGAACCAGGAGTTAGCAAGGACCAATTCCTTGCCTTATTATAACTTTACCATTAAGCTAAATATTGCGGGAACGCGTGTTTAGTCCACGGAACAGAATATTATATATAAATCATGGAAAAGTAAGTAAAAAGGTATCGATCGAACGGGGACGGACAGCGAAAAACCCGGACAAAAAGCCATATTTTTGGAAAGCCGCCCGTACTCCCGGACAGGAGCCCAAAAAGAGGACATGTCCGGGCAAACCCGGAGGTATAGCCCACAACAAGGTTTTGGTCTGTCGCAAACACAGTTGATTTATTTAAATCGCCAACTGAAACCCGCAGAGCACCTGCTCGTTCAAATAACAAAATGTGATTATATCTCCGTATATTTTATATTGTGATCGAGGATCATTATTGGTTTACTGTTCGAGAGCGCTTTGAGTAAGCTTTTGAGATACTACTCTATTCTATCGATACCAAATTGACCCTGCACTAGTCAATGAAATGGACCTCTGTCAACCATTATCGAAGACCCGAGGAAGCAGTACCGTTCGCTTTGATGGTCGCAAATGCCCATACATTAACTATGAAAAACCGCACGTCCTCTGTGATAGTCTCAAGCATATTCCCCAAATCATGTACTGATAGCTGTTACGGCTATTTGAAGCGTTATCTTTTTGTCCGGGCAGGAGTTGGATAGGCCTGTGTTTGGTTAAATGGATGGGGAACTTTTTAAATCTATGAATAAATAAACCCAAATTGAAGTTTTCTGTTCAAAAGCAAGCGCGTGTATGACTGCAAAGATATCAAAATGTTGAAACAATGTCAAACGATCCGAGGTGGCTGCTGTCGCATGCATATTATATGTGGGCCTACATGCACAGGGTGGCTCAATAAAAAAATACCCCACCACAAGAAATGCAATTTCTCAACAACCGGTGGAGATATCTTTACCAATCTTTTTAGCATTTACAGCGGAATGATTTTCGAACAATCCTTAAAAATTTCATTGAAACTTTTCTCTGCTTCAAATATTACAGCTGTCTAAATTTGGTATTCCGTATTTTCATAATTACGGAGATGAACGGTCGAGAGTCGCTTGGTGGTTGAGAGTAAAGTTTGCGAAGCAGATCATGGTTTCTGCTGGCGTGTGTTACGGCGGTGCGGAAAGACTGCATTTCATCAAAAACAGGGCCAAAGTAAACGCAAAACTCAACACACTGTTACTCTCGGTCCCTCACTCTTTGAAGACTGCAAGTCTGTTCTACCGTCTGATTTTATTTTCCAGCACGACGGGTCCCCTGCCCACCTAGGAAAGTTGGCTAGACTTTATTGCCACCAACTGCAGTGACTTAATTGGCAAAGATGAATGGCCACCAAACTCACCAGACCTGAGCCCTCTCGATTATCACGTCTAGGGTGCTGTGCTTGAGCGCTGCAAGACATTTGATAACAAGTCAACGAACATCGAAGAGATGAAGAAAGTCTTGCAGTTGATAAGGTGCCAGTTGCCGCAGCACTCAATCAACATGGCCACACTGAGCTTCCGAAAAAGACTTCGAGCTTGTGTGAAAGCTGGGAGCTGATACTTCGAACATGCTTTGAGATAATTATATTGCTTAGCAGATTTATGAAATTTCAATTAAAAGTGATGTTATTTAGCCTTGAAAATTACAAGTGCCTGTCCATTTTTTCCTGCTTAAT
The DNA here is from genome assembly GCA_959347315.1 of Bimastos eiseni. Taxonomy (NCBI): domain Eukaryota; kingdom Metazoa; phylum Annelida; class Clitellata; order Crassiclitellata; family Lumbricidae; genus Bimastos; species Bimastos eiseni. The sequence goes on along the minus strand of OY365810.1, from coordinate 4,898,697 downwards.
TGTGAAAATACGGAATATCAAATTTAAACAGTTGTAATATTGGAACAATAAAATGTTTCCAATGAAATTTTCAAAGATTGTTCTCAAATCTTTCCTCTGTAAATCCGAACAGTTTCTTAAAGATATCTCTATCCGTTGCTAAGAAAATTGCATCTCTTCTTGTTGGGTTATTTTTTTATTGAGCCACCCTGTACATTGCTGCCGCAAATTACACACAGAGCTAATAACTGAAGACTGGCTTCAACATGACCAAATGTCAGAACAGTTGCAATGAATGCTGTGCTCCACCTGAAATGAGAGAAAAGTTTATTTACAACTATTACATGTACCTGTGCTTGGGCTTAAGGTATTATATGATAACAGATATGAAGTAGGGCTTATCTGTTTAGTACTTTCCTGCATCTACATGTAGCTGCGGTCAGCGTTGTCTAGTTCTTTGTCATGTTATAATTGTGAATCCCCGATGTTTCATAATTGTTGCAGTCCTGCGAATGAATCAGATGTGATGAACATCGATTGCCAACCCGGCCTTGAACCATGCAGCAACACCGATCCTGCGCTTCAATGTTGTGACGGATTGTCATGTTTCTGCGGACAATGGCGAGAACCGTTTGGTGAAGGTTGCACATGCACAGCGTGGTACTAGCAATACCATGTCTTGAGACATATTGAAAGTTGACATTCTATTACCAAATCAGCTGACGCGCCTTTTGTGTCGGCTTAAGAAGTACTTGAAAGAATCTGAAGTAGTAAACGTAAATCAGTGTATTAATGCAAAACCACATATATAGGATTTACATCAAATACAACATATTTTTATATTCACGCATATGCACAGATACACACAAATACACATACATACTCATATGCATACTTACATGCGCAACATGTCTGTGTATGTGATAACATGTACATGCAGTGCTCACATGTATATGTAGGCCTACACACGTATTGTGCGTGCAAACTCCTACATGTGCCTACGTGTGTATATGCGTGATTACTTGCATACGTGAATGCGTCAATTTAAACGTACATGAATTCAAACGAACGTACAAACAATGTTAAATGAGGCAAACTCCAGGTACTTGTAAAATATCGAATTGTGAGAATTTATCAAATTGCGTTCTGAACTTCGATTAAGAATTGTCAATTGTTGAGTCCTAACTGCAGTCAATAAATTAGTCGACAGTGACTTTTTATTGCATCTCAGTAGAAATCAAACCACAATTGAACACGTCAACTCCATTTTCAGGTCTTACAACTCCCGTATCCAGCACAAGTGTCGATCATTTTGAGCCAGGTCAGGGATTATGCAACTGCTGAATTTTAACAATGTACATGGCCTGCGCCAAATTGGAGAGGCTGTACAGAGAGCGCTGTCCTTCGGAGCTCCGAGTCTATTCGCCAGAGAACCCGAGAGAGGTGTAAGAGAAGGCGCCAGAGAAGATCGAGGAAAACAGACAGAACGTGTTGCATGATGATGCAATGATCATCGTTGAATTGTTGATTCTGACGACTTCCTTATATTATCTGCCTCTACCCGGTTCAGTGAAACCAAGATATGAACAGTAAAATGCGTGCGAGGAGTTTCTCGGCAAGACGAGTAGCTCTCGGGAGCCCATTCCAGATGGTCCGGCCAACCACTGGAAAGGCCCGATGTTATTCAATTATACCCACAACAACTGTTTCAAGTTGAACCACAATACGAAACGTGTCATTCATTTGTACAGCTCTCCCTTCTCTCTGGGCCGACAGCAATCAATTAATGCCCACAGAAACTGAGCCACAAAATAAAACATTTATCTAGTCGTGAAAACATGATCATATCGTAGTAAAACAAATCTGTAGACGTTGTTATGTAAGTTCATAGCAATATGTCATTCGGTTGTGCACACGGCTCTATGTAGAAACATCTGACATCTGTTGATTAATACGTATAAAAGTCTCGCATTCTCAACGATAGTCAACGGTCATCTTCGCTCCTTCAGCTTCAATAGACTGAGAGTACTACACGAACAGATTCTTCAGACGGACTGTAAGTAACGAAGAGGTTTTCTGTATGATGGCGATTCAATCAGTTGTCTTTTCGTTGTTTAGGACGGAAATATCTTCATCCAGTGCTCTTGGTCGTTATCTAGTGACTAAAGACAGTTTAAGTCAAGCCTAAATTCATACTAAATATTATATATATATAATATTTATATTTTAAATATATAATATATATACTTAATATATATAATATATTATATATATATATAGGGTGTTTGATTACAAACACAAATGCCAGAGGTTGTAGCTTTCTCCAAGGCAAGGAAACAATTGGCGATTTCTGCAGCTTCATTGGCTCGTCCTAGCCAGCCCAAACATTAATAATAGCACTGGCTAAAAGAGGCTAGCATTATTTTGGTGACAAGATGAATTGCCGAGGGAGTTCAATTCGCCCTAATATGCTAGTTCTAATAGAATAAAGCTGTCTGTACCTGCTACTTAGCGTTGGTATATTTGATTGCTCTTCTGTTTTTGTAACTTCAAAATTTAAATATGTATAGGGTTGGATTACTATCCACTGGCGTGTGTGCACATATTAACATGCATATAATTATATGGTCCAATTGTGTTTTGTAATATATTATGCACACAAATTAGCATTCGTATAATATGGTTCTATTTTTGTTCAAAATCAATCACCTGTAAACTAAACCTGAATTAGAGAATTTGCTTGCAGTTTATTTAGAACCAGCCAATTTGAAAGATGAAGCTGATTAGTTTCTTGCTGCTTGTGTGCCTCCTGCAATTTTCCATCGCTCAAATCGCAAAGGACGATCTCTCGGAGAGTGAGAAACGAGCCTTTCGTTTCAATCTCATGCAATACGGTAATATTTCTGACTTGCAACAATCAACCATTGTTTTCATGCCCTAAGTAGCTTGGTCGTAGCTTAATTAGTCACAAAATAAGCGCTATTAGATTGTAAAATTACTATAAGAAGATAATATTATATTATGAGGTTTGTATTCAGTCAAGCATATTGGCATGCTGGTTGCGGTAAGAAATTTCTGTGGCTGGCCTATAAAAAATTAGATGAGGTAATGCAAGGCAAGTACATGGTGTGGTTGGGAAGACGAGAACTGTGAGTAATTAGGGTATTGGATGCACAGCATTGCATTCTATTCTACACTGTTAGCGCATGACAATGTCTCTTACTGTCGGTGTCAACAAAGTGAAGTCAGGCGGGTTCTACACATGTTTCGGATGTTTGCAGAGGGAGATGATAACGAGGGGGCCAATGAAGACCGCTCCAACGAACCGAGGGAATATGGGAGGTACGAAACAGCAGTGGTTACCTTAACTTTACATATATGCAAAACATATCTTTTTCCTAGAAGCCCAACTATGGTTGGTGGATAATCATATGGATGGCCTAGAGAGGACACAGACAGAAAAGAAGAGTGCTCATGTTTCTTACGATAGTGTTCTTTGGTGTTGAGCTGTTTAATTGGTTGGGCTCCAGTCGTTTTGAAATCCCCCTTGTTCCTGTTCCGGAATAAAAACGATTTTACCATTGACTGATATCTTTCCTTAGTGACATGCCATTATTTTCCTCATATATGTAAGACACAAACAGCCAAGAGGTCTTCATTTGATAATTTTCTGTCGCAATTAGTTGGAAATTTCAAATCATAATCCACAGATTACGCCACTAAACGAAAATTTCTAATCATGACGAATTGAATATTATTTATTTCTGTAAAGGTACCCGAAAGAGTGGATGTGGCGAAGTAGTGGAGATTAATTTAATATTGGTAAAAGGATTTGAGTTGGCTGGTATCAATTTTCCCGTCTTCACAATTTAATTTGGCTCTTTAGAGTGATACCGTGTAATATGGTGTGGTGACAATGCAGACGATTTTTTCAGATTTTAACTGTGCTTCGTTTGATGAATTAAAATATTCTCTTCATCGCAATCGTAAACAGCTAGCGCTGCAAATTCTCATGTCAATTCTTGCTTGACTACTATTCAACTCATTTTGGACAGTCGCCAAGCCAGTTTATTTGCGAGACACAGAGCTCCTTCTCCTCCAAATACCCAAGTAATGTTGATCATGTCACCATATATTATATAATATGCTAGAAGTTCTTAATTGGTTTGCTCTCTAATTTGGCCCTGCACTAGTCAACCAAACGGACCGTTGTCAGCCGGCAACGATGATCGAAGACCCGAGGTACATGTAGCCACATGAAGTTCGCTCTGATGGTGGTGTTGCCGCACAGTATGCAAAACCTAGGATTCTATGTGGTAGTCCCTAGGGTTTGTAATGGCCTCCTTCGGGAGCTGCACCTAATCCCCATATCATGTACCTATATCCTTTCCGGCTATTTGAGAAAACTTGCCACTTTGTTCGGCTGGAGTCAGTAGCGCTTCTATGTAGTTACCTAATAGAGGCGCTATATGAATCTGTGAATAAATGAAGGGAAGTTGGAGTTGCCTGTGCAAAAGCAAGCGCCGGTATGGCGGCCAGTAAATCGAAATGCAGAATCACCAGTGATGGGCCCACGCATAAGCGTGGAACCAACGGATTCACGTCGACAACTGACAGATGGCATGGATGTTTAGAGTCTCTGGGCCAAGTTGAGTCGATTAGTAAAGCGACATATGTTAACGCCGATCGCAGGCACGGGACATTGTCAACGAGTAGTCCTTCGCTGGTGGAAGATGACGAGCGTCTGGATTTTCGTTGAGGTACAAGGGGACGAAGAAAAGACATCCATCGTGTCTTGGTCGATAGATTGAATAGTCATTCGTGACTATTGGTCAAGGTCACTTCAATGACCGCGCCGTCCTCCAGCAAGGAGTAAACACTCGACTGCGGGAGACGCACGCAGTCGCACGACGACACCCGACCGCGTACGTAAGAAGGGATGGTCGGATGCAACAACATGGCCTACGCAACTTGCGAACGAATTGCAGCGCATGCGCTCACAATTCTTGCAAAAACCGACATAATTATAATCCCGGTATACACAAACTTAGAATTAGAAAAATCAAACATGTTCGAAGCCACTGAGCAAATTCCGCATTTAGATGTAAATAATCGTCAAACTGATAGCAGTCGATAAATCGTCCAAGATGTCTAGATGAAATGCGCAAAAGTCGAATCTCTTTGCTCTCTGCGTTTCAGACCATTGGCTCTAAGAAATTACTTTTGGCAGGCATGCATGTAGGCAAACATGTATTTTGTTGACACATAATTAATTATACACGGAACTAATCACTGAAGACTGGCAAAATGTCAGAGCTAATGCAATTAATGATGTGATCCTGCCGAATCGAGAGGAAAGTTTATGTACAACTTTGCTTCGTAGGCTACTTCTCTGCATCTAGTTCCTTGTCAGGTTATAATTCTCACGTTGGTCTTTTTGATTTTGTGACTTACTGATTAGGAATTTTGCAAGACATCGGGAAATTGTTGTAATTTGTGAATCATCAATATGTTCCAATTAAATACTCTGTTTCATGATTGTTGCAGTTCTGCGAATGACGCACGATTAAATGCGATGAGTGGGTCTTTCAGCTGCACAGCCGTTATGGACCGGTGCGACGCTGACACTACATGCTGTGGCTCCTTCACATGTTTTTGCGCAGCGTTTCCACCGCCGTTAGATACCAGTTGCAGATGCATCTAAACTAAGCGAAGAAAAGAGAAACACGGTACTAGTGAAGCTCTGTCTTGAGACACATTGACAGTTGACAATCTAATAAAATATCATTTGAAACGTTTTATGTTGTGTTACGGCTTAAGAGGCACTTAAAAGAAGCTGGATCAGCCCACGTGCATCAATGCATGCACACATTAATACATCGCATACAATATGTATACATATGCATACATATTCACATACATTTGCATAAACATGAATACTTATATGCACACCATGTAAGTATTCATGTTTTACATTACATTAGGTGTATGTTTATGTAAAAACATGCACTTACAGTATTCACATATGCATGCGTACATGTGTACATGCATGGATGTTTGCATACGTAAATGCCGAGATATGCACATACATGAATACAAGCATAAGTGCATACATATCTAAATAAAAGGAAAACCTCGGGTACTTGTAAATCATCGACTAAGAATTAACCAGGATGCATCCTACCTGGAATCAACAAACTGGTCAACCGTGACCTTTAAATGGTCTTAGACAGATATTAATCCACAGTTGAGCATCTCAACTCCCTTGCCAGATCTTACTACTCCCTTTCCCAACACAGGTGTCGAATGTTATCACGTTAGGTACATTCTTAGTCTAATAAACCAGCCATGCATTCTGCTCAATACATACAGACTATTTCGATATTGTCCTTCTTCTAAAGATCACAAACGACTAGTTAGTTATCGATGGTGCTGAGATTGTGCTCAAGATCCTTGCTTAGTGTCCGTCCGTCTGTCTGCCTATCTGTCTGTGTCTCTCTGTCTCTGTCTCTCTCTGTATCTGTCTCTCTCTCACTTTGTCTATCTTTATCTCTCTTTTAACACCTTTCTCAAACACTTCATTCGACGCCGTCCTAGGTCACCCGCGTGATCGTCTTAAGACCATCTATTAGATAATTCCTCTAATGTTATCATTATCGTTGCAAAGAGAGCAGATTACAGTATAATGTAATTGTTCATTGCAACTGATTGACCAACTCTTCTGTCTTTCAAACTCGACTCCCTTCCGTCAGTGTAGTCAATAAAACTACAATGTGAAATGCAACTTTTACCAAATCTCGCAGAAGTACTAAACAACCCATAAGTTAAAGTCAACGATTGTGAAGCAAAGAAACAGACTTAATGAAACCATGAAGTACATGAACTATCTATGACACTAAGATCCAAGTATCTGTCTGCCATCTGCCGATTGTTCTCTATACCACTAAATATCGTTACTGGTAAAAGAACATGTGTAGGCGTTGTAAGAGAGATTCTAAGTAAATGCATTTCCAGCACTTTAAACTAGTGTATCAAAGATGGTCTTAGCTCCTCGTCGTTACTCCTTCGATCGGTTGTCCAAACAATTTTTTATATTCTACTCCAGACGAATATAACCTCCATCGTTGTATTTATTTGGTTTGAGTCTTTTGTCCTTCATTGGCTTATCTGTAAACTTATTAATACATTACTGAGCTAATCAACACTGCCTCACATGAATGTGTGCGCATGCGTTGTAACGTCAGTAGGCAACCATTTCTCTGATTTGTTCAATTAGAATTAGAGAACACAGATTGCGAGATCAAGTGAACAAACATAATGTCACAGTACAAATAACAGCAAAAAATGTCACACTGAAGAAGACTTCACTCAGTATTCTAATTTAGAGTTAAATACGTTGTCATTTGTTGTGATCTTTTAGGCCTACAGTGCACGTGTGCCCAAAAAGAATGTCTAGAATACTTCCGCACTTATAACTGCGTGCTTTGTAAGCACATTGCCGCTGTTGTCGATGACACGCATACTCTGTTAAACCGCTACAAGCGTTACTCTTAATTGTTGATAAAGAAATGTCGTATTTTGAAACCATCAATAGGCCTGGATTAATCAGTTAGCCTATATCTTGAACGTTGTACTTCTTGCTGATCGTTTGGCTAGATGAATTGCAGACAATATTCCCTCTAATTTTTTTTGGATTGTGTGCGCAAGAAACTCTGTGCGCGCAACATTTTATAAATAGATCATACCTTTGTGCGCATTTTCAAGGTGAATGGGACGATATTTAGATTAAGACAACACCTAAAGGTTTATGGTGATAAGTTCTGATAACCAAGGAAAAGTCCCTTTTGGTTCGATAAATAAAGCAACCAAAACCAACGTTTGTGGAGTAAGGTAGGCTACATGTAGGCAGGCCACAGCCGGTTAGGAGACACGATTTAGGCCTACATAGCTTCATAAAAAATTTGTGTGCACACACTAAATTCTTGTGTGCGCTGGCTCCACAGCGCACATTTTATTTATTCTGAAACTTGATATCGCCCTTCTTCCAACCTTTTTTACTCAGAAGTGCATACAAACGTCTCGACGGCGCAATTGCAGTTGTACTGCAGAGCAATTTTGCGCGAGGGACTTGCTCAAGGTCCATACACAGTGACGCCCTAGTAGTATATAATCGAATAAACTAGAACAATTAACCATAATATTGGTCAATTCACCCACCCAATAGGTAATAAAACGTATTATTAACCTATAATTAGGTTACAAAATCACCAACAATCACAACAACCCACATTATGGTTCTAATACCAACCAAATAGGCCACCATGAAATTGAAAAATGAGCCACAATTCATGCACAAACCAAAGCTCCTGGTCAAAACGTCCGCCAATAGGTCAAAACTCACGGGAATCTCCAATAGTTCCGATGATGAGTCATTGCTCAACAAACAAAAAAAACATTCTTTCATATATAAAATGAATGAAAATACTTTTCCTTTTTCACTTAAAAGAATGCCAACAAAATATAAAATGGAATACACAAAAAGACTGTATTGAATTACGAAAAATTGCGAAACAGAGCGGAATTGTAGGTTATACACGACTACGAAAAGCGGATTTGATTAGTAAAATTCAAGCTCATTCTGCAATCTTTTGTAGAAGTGATTCCATTTTTAAAATATAAAAGATTTATTTATAATGGAATGTAGAATTCGTCAAAACCGCATCTATACTTGCCGGTATTCTTATTACTAGTCTGATCTATCACTACACATCCATGAGGTTGCTTCCAGGCTGTTTCATATAGTTTCTTAAACTCATCCTTAGGCATGTCTGTACTTACGTGATCGTGGTAAATGTGATTAATATTTTTCTGGTCTTGAGGAAACAAGCAGATAAAGTTTGCATTCTCTCTGATCGTCTGTCTAGGTAGTTTGAAATAATTTTGTGCGAGGTAGAAGCAGTCAACGTTACTATGTTTTCCTCGGATGTAGTAGGTCTCACATTTATTTTGCTTTTCTAGCTGTAAATCATCGAAAAGCATCAGGTTCTTCTTTTCACGATTCAAATCTCTCGGAACTGGTACATCTTCAGACGATTCGAAGAACTTACAGCAGATATCAGATTTTTTATCCGAGTGTTTAGCCATTTTCTCAATGACAAATGCTGGAGGTACATTCTCTCTCGCGATCTTGTCTTGGAACCCGAATAGCCCGATGATGGATTCTTTCGGTATTTTTTCTTCAAATGCTTGCTTGAGTATTTTATACTCTGGTTGAAAGAGAGATCTTCCGAATACCTGCAGATTGTCGCAGTCTTGCCACCCAGGTCTTATAATTAGGTTCAGCAATAAAGTCGTCTTACCGCATCCGGACTTTCCTACGATTAACCCTCTTATACTTCTAGGTAAAAGAGGGTTATTGAATCTCTTAGATAATATGTCGTTCCACGATAAATCTTTGACTTCCATTTTAAATATATCTAATTGTATTTTAAAAGGATGTATTGCGTAAAGTGTAAAACTCGTTACTGAAATTAAAAATACCCAGAATGTTGTGACTAAGAACGGAAGGTCAATGCTTAGCGACACATGTGATATATGTGGAAAGACAAAGGCACAATTCGTGAAGTCTTTGAAGGTGGTGATTTAGTTGGATCTTTAAATTCGGTTACCAGCGGTATTAAGCTGCCGTGGTCTAAATATCCAGGTGAGTTGCACTTGCCGGGACATTCGTTCTCTGGTCCTGACACGAGACTTGATTTGAGGTTGAATTTCGATGGAACTCCTAAGGATTGGTCGAAGCCCGTCAATAGAGTCGACAACGCTGCATATCATCATGATTTAGCTTACGACCAGCACTCGGATACAGCTTCTAGGAATGTCGTTGATAGAACGATGATTAATGAGTTGAATAATATTCCTAATCCTAGCTTACGAGAGCGAATAGAAAGAAGTCTTGTCAAACCTATATTATCTACCAAAGCTAGTCTTAGCAGACATTCAATAGGCCTATGGGAATATGACGCACACTTTTCTGCAGAAACTACTTGTATTATGCTGAATGTGGTTTTGCCTATCTTAGCTTGTTGACTTTATCAAGTGAGTAGGCCTACTATTTACTTTTGCTTCCCCCACGAGCTCGATCCTCGATTAAGCAGCACCGAGTCTTCTCAGTTGTGAGCTCCTCCATTTGAAATGGATTTCCGCTAGCACTGCGCATTATCTAAGTACATCGTTTAGGGCTGTTAATTGATTTGTCAGTGTTTATTATCATGCTAGTCTCGCGCTCTCATAAAACTGACATTGGATTATCAGTTATTTCTCGATGGATTGACGTCTATTGATCGTGTTGCCTCGTTACAAAGAAAGAATGGCTTATAACATATCTACCAGTTCATTGGTAGGTAAGATTTTAATAATTGCTTCTACTTGTGGCAAAGATTAGCGTTAATGCTCATACTGTAGGGCTCTCCGTTCCTCGATTGGGGGAGCTACTGGCCCCACGAGCTCGATCCTCGATTAAGCAGCACCGAGTCTTCTCAGTTGTGAGCTCCTCCATTTGAAATGGATTTCCGCTAGCACTGCGCATGCACCCTAGGATCAATCTGCCAGCCTTCTATCATACCCTCAAGTCATTTTTTTGCCCCAGCCTAGATGAGTAGGTTTTTTGAAGGGGCGCTGTATACATTTTCAAAATGAATGAATGAATGAATGAATGAATGAAAGATGCTTAAGGCCCAAAATTTTATTTATTAATGAAATACAAAAGACGCGAAGAATAATAACTACATGATCACTATGAAAAATTGTAAAATGATAATTACAGTTTCATCGTTACTATTATGACTACTATTCGCTGCTATAAATGATGCAAGTGATGATGATCCTGTGCATATGCAGAAAAATTGTCCTATAACACGGATGTCCTACTCTGGCTTCCCGCTGCTTATCGCGTCCAATACAAGGCACTGCTATACAACCACATTCTCATCGGATTTCACTAATAATATACGATGGGTATGGCTAAGAGTATTTCTCAAAACCCAGCTTAAATATAGTGTTTCGTTGTACTACATCGTCATTACTTTAGTCGTACATTGGCATTTTACCATAAATTCACTCTCGAACTTACTCTCCCATGTGTTAAAGTTAGAAATAACACATGCTTCATGGACGGGATAATTACAATAACCTTAATTATGAGTTTAGGGAAATGCCCCGTGGACAATTCCACCGCGACATTCCCCTTACATCTCCTGGAAACCCCCCCCCCTCCCCAGCGTTTCCAATAAGACAATTGGACTGTCTGGTAACTTTCTTAGCTGGTTGGCCTCATTTGTCAGGGAGCCCTCCATTTGTGTGGTTTATGTCCACGTGGGTCGCTGCCCTTTATGGTCTTCCTCAGGGCTCTATACTGGATCCCTTTCTTTATGTCATAATATTTATACACTGCTGAGATTGCTTCTGTCCTTAATGCCACTGATGTGCTAAGTCACCTGTACGCTGATGACGTCCAAGCCTACTTACATTGCATGACTTCTAATGCCTTTACTGCTGTTCGGGCAATAGCCAAACGCTGGATGTCCTTGAGACATGGATGACGTCAAACCGCTTGAAATTCAACCCCCAAAACCCAATTTATCTGACTGGGCACTAGCCAGAAGCTTATGAAGCTTGATTTAACTGCCATTACTGCTGATTTCCCCTCTTTGCATTTGCCTCTGGTGTCCGGGACCTTGGAGTCATGTTAGACCAAGAGCTCACCTTTGCTTCTCATATTCACCGTCTCTGCCGTGATTCATATTACCAGTTGTGTCAGCTTCGAACTGTTTCCCGCTCGCTAACTCCAGACGTCACAGCTACCCTTGTTCACGTCTTCAGTACTGCCCGACTGGATTACTGTTGCTCACTCTATGCAGACCTTCCAGCTGGGCGTTTGCGGTGCCTGGAGCGGGTCCTACGTTTTGCTGTGCGTCTTGTTGGACGCATTTCTAAATTTGGCCATGTTTCCGGCTATATGCTGGATGGCTTCATATCAAACAGCGAATCTCGTACCGTATCATCTCTTTGGTATGACGGTCCTTGCTAGGTCTGTCCCTACTTAACTTCGAGATCTCTGTAACTCTACTTTGAATGTACTGGGTCGCCGCTCTACTGAGCGAGGCATGCTCATTGTCTCATTTGCCCGTACAACTACCAAACATAATAGTGCTTTCTCAGTGGTTGGCCCCTCGCTCAGGAACATGCTCCCGTTGGCGTTGCGGTTGTCACCAAGGGTCCACTCAGACTCATTTTATACTTGCCTTAAAACTGTTCTTTTTAGACGTGCTGGAGTCTGGAGCGCTTCTGAAGTAGTAGCCTTGAAGGGGCGCTATATCAATCTCTGTAATGAATTAAATGAATGCATGAATTATCCTTCGCATCCCGTAGGATGAACAGCGTTATTCATCTGTTTGATTCTTCTGACGTTTGGTCTCACATGTTGTATGGAAATTACCTGAACAGCAGCCTGCCGACTGTGTAGCTGTAATTCTCTACCCATGGACTTGTTTAAGTATTTTTTCGCGTTTTTTGCCTTTCATTTGATACTTGTCTGGACTCTCAGCACCTCTACATGGGCAGCGTGAGTGTGAATAACAACTGATAGATCTTGATTTAATGTTACCTTTGCTTCACACTCACTTGAATTTGTTCTTCAACCTTTGCGACATTCGCATTCGTAATAATATTGGTCACATTATTTGACAATTTTTTGGTTATTTCCAAGAATCCTTGCAACAGTTTCGGACGCTATCTCTTGGGTTTGTTCTTTAATTGACTATTGCGCAAATTCATGGTAGACCATATGGCAACAGAGTGAGTAAATATAAAATTGTCAAATAAATTTAATCAACGAATATTCAGCAAATTTTAGATAACTTAAGCTTCGCAAGTAAGCACAGGTTAGAATCCTCAAATAAATATAACAGATGTCGGATAAAGAAATAATCAGTAAACATAGGATAATATTGTTTAGCTTCATAATAAGCATAGATAAAAATTCGCTGCGAGGTATATTGTCTTATTAAAGCGCCCCGGGAAAAAATCCGGGCGAATGTCGTGGGAAAATGTCCTGGGCGAAAATGTCCGGGGCAAAATGCCCGGATCCCCAATGATATATCCTTGTTTAGTGGAAAATGTCAACGCGTTATTAAAATATAACAACAAGCGTTCTGGTAATCAATTGTCTTCTATTTAGATATTACAGACTATGGTTGTTGCTTCCTATCTGATGACATTTGATTGGTGCCATATAAATTGTTGAAGGCATTCTATAAGTGTATTCGTAATGATGTTTTACTTTCGAGCCAGCCATGTAGCTATTAGCTGCGCTCTACTGTGAAGACCTACAGGTGCCCAATAGGAATGTTTGGAGAATCTTCGCACCTAATTTTTAGGTTTTGTCACGTGCTATCTGCATTGTGTGGTCTGTAACACCAATGTATAAACTGATACATGCTGTATTATCATTTGCTGATAAAGCGGCATCGTCGAATTAAGCAAACAGCAAGCATGGCTAGATGTGTCTGCCTATATCTTGAATAGGTTCGTGATCACTGTTGCTAGGACGAAGTTTGTTTCGTTAATAAGGCAATGATACTGCGTGTAGCCACATAAGTAGCTCATGGTCCTACTACAATGTCTATATATAGACGCTCAAAATTAGGTTACGCAATTAATTGACATATCGTATCTCGAGTGCCGGTATTGAACTTTAGACCACAGAGTGAGCTTCTCATTAGGCAGAAGCTCTCAGCTTAGCCTAAACGCACATTTTGAAAATCACCGAAAGGTTACAGCTACATATATATATATATATATATAACAAACTATCTAACAACCCAACTGGCTACATTGATTAAAAGAATGCCGTTTAAAAATGGAAGCAGGAATGACGACAAGATTTTGACAGGAAGGTGGGTTGATGAAAATGACTCTATTTAACTAGAAGCTGAATTAATTTAGAGATTTCTGCCTACATGGAAGCGGTAATCATGATAAGATTTTTCCTTAAATGGAAGCGATAATGATGACAAGATTTTGCCCAAAAGGAAGCGGGAAGAATGAAAAATGTTCTGTCTAAGTGGAATCTGGAACGATTAAATTATGTTTAACTAGAAGGCAAATCAATAAATAGAATGCCGATTCGATGGAAGCAGGAATGATTAAAGGTTTTAATTATACAGTGGATTGATTAAAATAATTACGTTTATATAGAAGCTGGATTGATGAAAACGATGCCGTTCAAATGGAAGAGGGAATGATTGAAAGATTTCTATTTAACTAGAATCTTGTCTGCAAGATATTTTCATAATTTGTAGTTACACATCATTCTTCATCAATCCAGCTTCTGATTGAAAAGAAATGTTTTCATCAGTTTCGCTTCTATTCAGGCAAGAAATTTCTTCGTGAATCCACCTTCTAGTGTCTTTCAAATGTCTGAGACCAAAAATGCGACGACATGAACTGTGACGAAATGAGCTGCAATAAAATGAACTGCAACGAAATGATTGAGAACCACAGTAGGCCTATCATGCATAATACCATGCAAGCTCCTTGTAGCGGGTAGCAGTAATCGTATCTACAGCAGAACAGAGAGCGTAAATCTGGACGTCATATGGGCCAATTTGAATTCCGGACTCCACGTATCTATAGAACAGAGCGTTGGGGCTACCAAAATTAAAGTAAAAGGAGCGATCATAAAAGAACGAACGGAGCTAGTCAAGAAGTTTATTGGCAAGGCCGACAGAAGTTAAGAGGTGGAGTAAATGCATTTCGCAACAAACTATACCGATATCGGCACCAACATAAAACGGGGCAAAGAGGGTAACCAACCTGAATGTGTGTGTGTGTGTTGGTTTGCCAATTTTGACCTCGTCTGCTGGTTTTTGGGAGAATCTAAATTCTTCTTTAATTCTGCTGCTGTTTTCCTTCGAATGCCAGTTTAATTTAACATTGGAAATTTTTTTATAACTGTTTGCTTAAATACGACAGGGCAAAACTGTTCCTAAAGACTTAATCGAGAACGGATTCGCACTGATGTGAGAAATGTGTTTAGATCACGTCAGTTTGCTAGCATAATAACAGTAATAGAACAGCATGACCCTATGTAATATTGCATGTAGTTTTGAAGTAGGTCCTATCTAGTATTTTCACGAGACTTTGTAGGCCTACTTGTTAGAATCACGGCTCAAGATCTTGAACGCAATCACTTTTATGAGGTTCTTCACCTGCAAACACGGGCTTGTCTGAAACAGTTAGTTCAGTGGTGAACACTTAAACAATTCTTGGAGACCACCTGAAATATAATTTACAATGTTGTCAAGTGAAATAATCTATTAAGTCAAAAGCACTCATTCCCAAGCTATATTATAACTTATGGCAAATCACGAATCATTGTTTAAACGGTTCTCTTAAAATTCAACTGTCCAACAGTTAGGGTCTCACGTATAGAAAAAAACAAATAATTCATATCAACTAGTTGACACACTCCAAATCGCTTCTCACAACCAATATGCCTCTTGTTGCTCTGAAATAATTGTTATAAGTTCTTTAATACCGGCGCGGTTCAGACCCACTTTGCAAGTGAACAGCATTTGTGTATGAATATCTAAGCTAATTATTGCAAATGTCAATTTCAGTTAAAATAACGATGGACAACGAGAATATTCGCCAACGTGTGCGCAAAAACTTAGTAGTCATTGTAAATGATGTTGATCCTGATCGAATGAGTGACTACTTGAAACAGGATGGCATCATTTCAATCGGACAATGGCAAGAGATATGTGGCAAGAACACGACACGCATCGCTCGATGTCGGGCCCTATTTGATTTTCTACTGATGGGATTCCACTCAGAAGCTTTTTTGGTCGTACGAAACGCTTTGTTGAAGGAGCATTCCCACTTGCTACGTTTTATTGATGACGACAATACTTCCTATCTTACAGAAGGTAGTGAAATCATTTAAAATGTTTCATCGGTGCCAAAGTTTAATAAATGGCTACTGGGGAATATGTCCAGTTTAGCATCACATTTGCCAAAATAATGTTTCAACTACTTATCAAAATTTTACTGCTGATAAATGTTTTAGATCTCTATGATTCAAAAGATATTTTTGGATTGAGGAAAGAAGGAAACTGTGTTTTATGGGATCCGAAGATCCTCTGTTGATTAAAGCTGCAATAAATACTCTCGACACTATACTAAAACATCCAAATGGACGAAAACTGGAAACAGTGACAGGTGGTATTGAAATGGATGAAGGATTGTAAATAACTGTTTCGTTCTGATTAAATGTAAAGTTTACGATCTGCACTTAGATAATTTGCAATTACATCCATGTTCTGATGGAATACCCAGTTCATAAATTTTTCAGCTTCATTGAGTAGTGTTTACTAACATGTGTTTTTACTGAAATTTAGATAAGCAAACTGTCCAGCAAAGTCAAATTGAATGGAAAACGAGTATACAAGAAGGTACATTTCATTATTTTATTAGGCTATACATGTTTCAAATTGCAGAATAAAAATAGGTAATGAAATGTATCTGATGCCCATGCAGAACTTTCATACGTAAAGACATCTGCAAGCGCCATGGACGCTGTATGAAGATCTTGTAGTTCATTACAGAAAAAAAGCATCGACCATAAAACCAAATTAATTCTCTGACATAATTACTTTCTAGATAATTCTAAATGCTACGTACGCACGTGATGATTAAAATGATCTCAATAACTGTTTGTACTCCCTGTTGGTGTATTCTTCGCACACGATGATCTTAATTCAGTTTGGCACACATAATTTATTACTCGAATTCCAAAACCGAGTCCGGATGCCTGCTTAGTTATTTGATCGGTTGTTTGGCCAGTTTTGATTCTATATCAGAACCAGGGAGAGAAAAGAAGACTTCAGTGGCCATCGCTGTGATGGCAATCATGTTATGACTCAGAAACCTATATCACGACAACTTGTAAAGTTCGTTTTCAGTTTATCAGGGAAGTGGACAAGTGGGAGAGTGCTCGATTTTGCAGGCTAGAATTATAACATAAAATGGTCATTTGGTCAATCCTTGTTTGTGCTGAAAATAGAAAATAATGAATCTTGATGGAAAGTAAGCAAAAAGGAAGACTGGGGTTTAACACAATACAAATGACACATTTCCAACAACAATAACAACAATGAAGAGACAACCTTGAAGCTGGGCAAAAGCTAAAAAATAACCACAATATTTTGGACATTCTTTCTCGCATAATTTGCTATTTCTTGCTGTTGACATCATTTGTGAAACTGTGGAGCTAAAGTTTAGACATTTGTTTCGGTTTGACCATTTAAAAGATTTCAATCTTAATAGATTTTGTTAAACGCTGAAGCATTTATGTATTGCTCTAACATTTGGCAGCTATTGAAAATGAATTTGATAAATTACGAAAGGAGTTTGCTGAACTCGAAACTGACCTAGTAAGAAGATGTCAACTCAAGGAAGAAAGACAGTCAGATCAACTTCAATCAAGTAAGATACGCTATGTTTGAGTTAATGGTGCTTAAAATTGCATTAGTCAAACACATTTACACGCTTTATGCTCTTGCTAAGACTCACTCACCACGCTCAATCATGGTTCATATCCTCATGCGTAACGGACTTCACTCATTTGATTCCGTAAATTTTAGACCGATCGCCAATATTTCCTTTCTGTCGAAAATCAGCAAAAAGATTGATGCCTATCGGCTCACCGTTTATTTAAAGTCTAAGAGGTTGCTTCCGGAATGACAATCTGGCTTTCGGAAAGGTCACTCCACTTAGACGTTAATACTTGGTCTCGTTTCTGACATTTCTTAGACAATAGATAATAATTATTTATAGTTCACTTTACTAGTCTTGTTTGACGTAAGTGCCGCGTTCGCACATTCGATCATTATATTTTGTTTGGGCGGCTAGAAATTTCATTTGGTCTGTTAGATAATTTTCTCAGATCCATGGGTCATCCAGCTCTGTGTTGGGTCACCTTCTGTTCTTCTGTACGTCATTCATATTTCTGATAATTGACCTCTATAGCTCCGCCATAATAACGCACAGGACATTAACAGACGGGGCATCAAAAAATCCGAAATCAAGTCAAATCCAAGGTCAGTCGTAAGAGACAGTATATGACAGTCTAAGGAGGATAAGCAAGGATACATTAAAAAAAATTAAGTCGAGATCGAAAAGAAACTAAAGACTAAGCAGCCCGAACGGCGTGAGACAACGAATTACAGAACCTGGAACTGGCAACAGAGTAAGCCCGCAAACCAAGAATGAAATCACTTGAGTTGATAGAGCAGTTCGAATACGAAATAGTTTCAAAGTCAATCCAGGTTTGTGACAATAAAAATGATTAATCTTGATGGAAAGTAACTGGAAATTAGAATCCGGTTTAAAAGCAATACAAATGGCACATTTTCACCAGGAGCAATGAAGCACCAAATCTTAAAGTTGGCAAAAGCGAAACAACAATAAATGAGTAACATCTTGGTTATTCATTCTCAAATCATTTGCTCTATGTTGATGTCGACATCGATTCTTAAACTGCAGAGGTTTTTTTATTTGTTTCTCGTTTGATCGGTTAACACATTGTAGTAATAGTTCCAACTAGACGTTGAGGTATTCTGTCTTTGACAGTTGTATGCGAACTTGACAAGTTACGAAAGAAGGTATCTGAACTTGAAACTGAACGAGAAGGACATCAACTCAAGGAACAGAAACAGTCTGATCAAATTCAATCAAGTGAGACTCGCTGTTGGAGACAATGGTGCTTAAAAGCGCATTGGTCAATGACATATTCATACATTTAACTAAGACTCCTGTTATATGCAGCGAATCTCTTACCGTATCATCGCTTTGGCCAGACGGTCATTGCAGGGTCTCGCTCCTGCCTGTCTTCGCGACCTCTACTACACTACTTAGAGTGCACGGGGTCGCCGCTCTCTCCAATCTTCTGAGCCAGACAAATCGTCTAATGTGCACGCACAGCCACTAAATGTAATTTTGCCTTCTCAGTGATTGGTCCTCTTCTCTTAGGGCATAACAATACAAAAGGCATTTTCGCAAAAGTAACGATGAAGTGACAAACATTAAAGTTGGGCAAAAGCTAAAAACAATGAATTCATAACATTATTATTTCTCAAATCCTTTGTCATGTGTAACAGTTGCTGTTGACATCAATTCCTGAACTGAAAAGATACGCTCAAGTATTTTGTGGTATGACTTTTGATAGTCGTTGGGGCAATTGACAAATTACGAAGGAAGTTAGTCGAGCTCGAAACTGAACGAGATCGATATCAACCCAAGGAAGAAAAACCGACGAATAAAAGTCAATCAAGTAAGACTCTCTTTGTTTTGGATAATGACATGTATTGTGCGTGTTTGTGAGTTAGTGCGTGCATGTGTTTGTGTGTTCCTTAGAGCACCTATAAAGTAGGACCTACCAACATATTTACTATAAGCGATTTTGGGGAGGACATTTGGAAACTATCTTTTAATTTTTCTGGGTGAATATCTCTCTAGTACCAGTTTTCATGAAATTAAGTCGTTCTCTGGTACTTTAAACTCATGTGAATTTCAATTAATTATCTCATCAATTGGTTCCGGTGAGTGCATACGATTAATTGATCTTCATTGAACTTGACTTGACGTGAAGAGTTTCATGTCGTAGGGCTTTGAACAAATGCAGACTATTATCAGCCATTAGGTTTATTTATTTTACCTCGAAATAATTCCTGTATTTGACATCACTAACATTAAGTAAAGCAGTCAAAACAGACCACATAAGTAATCATGTTCAGTAATTAATAATATGTCTTTTTTTAAAATGTGTTACGCGCGTATATTACTAATTCAATATGCGCCAAGAAGAAATGTGAGCTAGTATAATAAAATTCTTTTAAAATCTGACAGTCATGTGAGGCAGTTGAATAGAGCATGGTATCAAGTGTTATTCGGACGTCAAAGATAGAGAATCCATTCTAAAACCATCCGGTGGCAAATTTGGACTAATTGCTGCTAAAAATACAAATCTGCAATCGACTTGACCATAAATCCAGGTTGGCCTAAATATACAATTCTGCTCTTTGAATTCGACCTAATTTCGAAGCTGTAACTTAAATACGCTAATGCTGTGCTGAATATTCGTATTCAATATTTAATCTGACAGTCATGTGTGACATTTGAATAGTGGATGATATCGAGTGTAACTTGGCCTCCAAAGATAGAGATTCCATTCTGAAACCATTCGATTGCAAATCTGGACTAATTGCAGATGTACGTTACAAATCTGCAATCAACTTGACCATGGATCCAGGTTACAATAATGCAAATCTACTCTTTGACTTTGATATAATTTCTAAGCTATAACTTAAAAGGATAAATAAATTCAGCAGATCAAAACTTAGCCAAGTTCAATAAAGTGTAATAGTCTGATGTTTTGGAGTCAATTCTAAGTTCAGTTAGCGACTTCAACTCCTGAGCACTAACAATTCACTACATAAAATGCTTCCAAAACTATAGTTCCATTTCAACTCGTGAGATTCAATTTGTTGACAAACAAATATGTCTGTTATGTATGCAGGTGTATGCATTTATGTAATCTTATGCAAACATACAGGTCTATGCAAGTAAATTTTAAACTGTGCCTAATTGAATATCTGATTCATTAGATAATTTCTCTTAGGGTTTTACCGCTTTACTGACATTTAATGCCACCGGTATATGTTTGAACATTGAGACATTTATAGCAATGGCAGAAAGGGAAAGCAAAGTTTTAAGACCACAGAAGCAACAAGTAAATATTCATTTATTTATTTGTCATTAATTAAATTTGTTACTAAAATCTGAATATGAGACGCGAAACGTCACTCACCAGGAAAATATGCACCTAGATTTTCAAATATTTGAAGCCAAGAAGGAATTTTGAATTTATTTCATGTAATTAAAAACAATTTTTCAATTTGAGAATCATGGTTGACGTTTTAACAGAGAATGAACGCCACGCCGACGTCAAAGATAGAGATTCCATTCAGAAAGAATCCGATGGCAAATCTGGGCTAATTGCAACTAAACAATACAGATCTGCAATCAACTTGACCATAGATCCAGGTAATCATGCAAATCTACATTTCGATTTTGAGATGATTTCAAAACAAGGTTGACAAATAAATCTAAACTTAGCCTGGTTCAATTAGGACCGGGGTAATCTTTTGGAATCCACATATTGAGCTCAATTACCGTTTTGAATTTTTGATCACTGTCAATTTCTCATATTATGGCTCCTCAAGTCCAGTTCCATAACAAGTCTTGAGATAAATAAAATGCACCTATGTATGTATGTAATTTTATGTAGGCATATATGCATGTAAATATGAGCTGCGCCCAATATTCGTATTTGATTCACTTCGAATCAGAATAGTGCTCAAGTGAATCGAATACGAATAGTGCTTGGAATAGTATCTTCGTATTTGGTAAAAAGTTATTTCATATAGGCTTGTATATATATATATATATGCAGGTGGACACCAACTCTATCATAATTAAAACGCTGCCCAGGTATACGTCTAGCAAAACTATGTCAAAAATGCTCCATAAACAAACAGTGTTCAGATAACTTGAAGAGTGACAACAGGTGAGCTCTTGTAGACACTCGGAGCACAAACGACCAACTCGACCCACAGCTTGAATATGCACGGTGTTCGGAGTTCCCGAAAAACAATGAGAAAGATTTGTCGTTGTGCATCGACCCTCATTGAATACTTCATCTTGTGCAACATTTTCCCCACTCTTCGTTGTTTGTTCAGTATCTCCAAATTATCCCAATAAGAGACTTTTCTCCCAAATAGATGCAACTTTCCCAAGATTCCACTTTCACCTGAAAGGTTCGACAGTTTTAATCTCATGTAGCTGAAGCACTGATACGCAGCCTCATACCGACAAATCCTGTCTAATTCAGCTCGGTATGCTCTTTGCTGTCCATGGCTGCACATTTCATTCTCTAACACGCATTTTACAATAGATGGCACTCTCCAACCAAATCTACATGGTATTATTGCTATTCTTATTCCTCTCCAATGCCTGATTGCAACTGAGGTCATCCGCGTCAAGTTGTCACTAGTCACGTAAGTCGCATGAAAAAAATAACATGGTCGTCCAACCTGTCATCTCTGATTAGACCAATACAAGTAAAATTGTCAGTAGTCGCTAACATATTAGTATTGCTTGCGCAGTTATTTGGTGCATAGGAGGCCATTGTCAAGTGAAGAAAACACCACGAAGAGTTGTTTCCAACCCCGATGCGACACCTGCATTAGGTAAAGGCGTCTATTTTGCCTCAGTCAATCTACTATCGAAAGTTAGTATGCTACGCTAAGAGTCTTTTCAATAATCAACCTTGTGCTAATAGTTATTAGCATACTCAAACATTTCTTATTAGAGTAAAATACTCAAATGTGAGATCTTCATGAAAATTAGAAATTATGGTAAAATGATTGAGTGCAACAAGCTTGTGATATGTGCAAGAGATAAATCAAATGAATGTCTACACAACATATATGCATTTATCTGCAAATTATTGACACGATATTTTGAAACAAAAAAATAAAGTTTTGAAAAAGGTGCTCACATTTGGGCACCCAAATTAATTAAATGTAAGCACACCTTGGTCCTGATGTGAGCATACATGCTCACGCATATTGTAGGCAGGTTTTACAAACGGTATAGGGCCTAGTCTAACACTAGTGCCAAGAATGTGCTACAGAATCTCCGATAAACCAATAGTCACTTCAAATGTAGAAAATTGATTGAGCAAAATGCTCACAATGTCAGCACCATGTTCACAATCCGGTCCTTAGGCCTATATGGTGCTCACATTTCATATGAAAAAATCCTTACAATTAAACGGCACAAGATAAAAATCTTATCATCGCTCACTCATAAAGTGGACATAATACAGATTCTACCAATAACTAGTTATATCGTGACCAAAAATTAGATCAAGTTATCGATCATTTACGAAAAGAAAATAACAAATTTATTTATAGGGGTTTGTTCTAAAGCACTAGCATTCTGTAAAAACGGAATTTAAACACTTTTTTAACATTCTCGGGCATGCTTATTGTTACTACTACGTATATTCACTGAGTGGCGCCACCGTCTATGCTCACCTTTGGGTACTTTACCCAATAATATTTTACGTGGTAACGGTTGTTGCAGGTAGATCCAAATCCAGAAGAAATGCTACGATTGTTAACCAGGTTGAAGGAAATGAACCTGTTCAAACAGGAAACAAAACAATTTTGAAACCATATTATGAGCGGAAAATAGCTCCATAAAATAATAATTTTTATGTTCCCGAACAGTTTTCAATATAAAAGTCGTATACTTTAATAGAGAATGAAAGCTATTTCGGCGCCAACGATAGAGAATCCACTTTGACAGCATTCGATGACAAGCCTGGACAAAATGCTACTGAACATTACGAACCTGTGGTCACATTCGGTAATCATACAATTTTCTCTTTAAATTTGATTTAATGGTGAGAATTTACTTTAAATGTGTAAACTATAGACTATATCGTAAATATAGCCTAGTCTTAGTCATTATTTAACTACCCTATTAGTTGAATTTGTATTGCAACACAAAAGTAACTTATATCTGGTGAACGTCTTGTCTCTAACTTGCGCAATGCTATTGCTTCTGTTAGAGCCAAATGAAATTTTGATCTCCTCGTATTATTACTGTAGCCTGCCTACCTAACATAGCCTCTTGCCATTCTTCAATGTGCACCTTTGAACTTTGTTAGTAGACAATGCCATAATTCATTAAGGCGTACCCTTCGCTGTGTTGTAGTTAACTCTTGGAATATCGTCAATAGCCATTAGGTCTGATGTTATCAGTATCATAATTATTATCAATAGCCATTCACGTTGTCAGTGTCATTGTTTGAACATTGATGAGTAAAGACAAAAGCTGTCAGTTATAATTTAGATACAAGAATCATACTTGTATTTGACACGTAGGTCGAAAGAAGATAAGACTGCCAAGAAGTATTTCTTTCCGCGTGTCCAACCTTATTTCTAACCTTGTGTCCAACTCAGGTAAAATTCAATGAAATACTCAACATGCCTAGTGACATTATAATCCATGATGGGTAGGATGCTACCTTAAGAATCTTTCCAAATGTCAGCAAGCGCTAATAAATTTTAATTCACGACAGAGCGATCGATATTAGTATTAGACAGGTAGATGTGTAGATGGCAACCGACCGGTTTACGAGAATTTCTACGTTCCCAAATAGTAGAGCAGACAGTGATGAATTGGGAAGAGGAGAAATTACGAGGAAACCTAAAAAGAATGTTCAGATGGTTATAGAACCAGCGGATGGTTATTAATTCTTAGTGTCGTTTAAAACCCTACCCCAATTAATATGCATCTACTAGTGATGGTAGCAACAGTCTGACAGAGAGCATCAGCCTATCTACAACTTCAAAGTAATGTTTACTTTACATTTATAATCCTTTCAAAATGTTTATGGGATAATTAATGCATAATAAAATGGTCATGTTGACACAGGTCAAAAATTGGTTCATTAATTTAATACTGCATAATAACTATTCTGAATGAATTTGACCTTGCAGTGACTGGTCAACACAGTGTCATGTCAAGGTCAAAAGGTCAAAATAAAAATATCTATACTTGGCAGAGTAATGGCTATGTTTGCCATCATATTAACCATTTGACCTTGAAATGACCTTGTTTCATGTTTGGCCTTGACTATTTGGCCTTTTCGAATGTAGCCCCCAACTATAAGAAAACATGGAATTTTTTAACGAACCCAAATAGTAGGGCAGAGAGTGATGAATTGGGAAGCAGAAATATCACGAGAAGACCTTAGAAGAATGTTTAAATGGTCATAGGAACAGCAAATGATTTTTAGTTCGGAGAAGTTCTTAGTGATGCTTACGCGAAATTAAACAGACAGTGTTCATGTGAAATGGTGAAATATTTAATGTGAGTGGGGTAAAACGGGACTTCGAAGTGACTATACAAGAATGTACAATCTTCAATCTTCTAAGACAGAAATAACGAACTCAACCCTAGTATGATAAGAAGAACAATAGTCACTACTGTGTTCTCATAATTGCATGATGATTTTAGGACGGTGCGGCATCGAAGAAAAAAGTGCAATTCCGCGGCTAATCCATAGCAGCCCTTCCCTGCCAAATGGTGTCATCCTAACACGATCGCCCAGCATGACACCCATTGGATTAAAACCAAACGGTAACAAACAGAATTATCAAGTGTGTATCAAACCCAATAAATTTTCAGTACTAAAATCATTAAATGTTATTCTATGATTGCCTTGCCCGGAATAGGTTGCTTACGTCCAGTTTACTTTGTTCGTTCGGTTTGTCACCAATTTTTGAAACATATTATCATTTATCCCTTTGTCATATGACAGAACTAAACTGTCTGTATAATCAGACGTCTCATCTTTGTAAAGATGTGGTAAAGTTCAAACAGTTAAGCCTATAAATGTAATTATCTGAGCAAACCAAAATACATTTGAATATGTTTCTTTCTGGAAATGCATATTAAATTCCTATTTCCCTTACATAAAGCGGGTCACATTGTACCATTTCCATTGGGTCCGTTACCCTGTGTTAATCTTTAACAAAACATAACGCCATTTTTAATGTTAACGTTAACGTTATTTATTAACTTATTTATTAAAGTTATTTTTTTAGAAAAAATCGAGTACAGGGAAGGACCATATCTGATTAAAGAAATAAAGACAAGAGCGTCTAAAGAAACGTGCAATGCTATCCACGGATTAGCAATTTTGTACTCCGAAATTTTCATCATAAGTCGAGGTTCTTCAGAAATAGAAGTTCATGACAATGACAGATTATCTCTAATTCGACATAAAGAGTTGAAGATATTAGAAGCTCCGTGGGACATAGTATCCTGCATGACTAAGAAGTGTCTCTACATCATGAATTGGACAGAAAGCCAAACGAACAAAATAATAAGAATTGATCCGCATGTTAACGTCATCACACAGTGGTCAACAGGCAACAACTATGGTCGTCTGTCTATCACTCAAAACTCGAACATTTTTCTGGCGGCCTGCACGGCATACAAAATTATCGAATACTCAGCAGAAGGACAATTTCTACGTGAAATTAAACTCCCGTCTAAGTTAGCCCATCCGCAACATGCGATTAAAATAAATATCGGTCGTTGTCTAGTTATTCATGGAACGTGCGACGACGTTCAGCAAAGGTTGTCCTATTTGGACACCACTGGGTGCGTTCTTACATCCTTCGGGGGAGAGAAGGGGTCAGACAGTGAGCATTTACGGGGTCCAATTCATATGGCTATGGACAAGGCGAGATCAATATTTGTAGCTGAATCCGGTAATAGTAGGGTTATAGTATTGAGCCGAACATTGAAATTTGTGCGAGTTTTACTATCGAAAGAGAAACATGGGATAAGAGATCTGTGGAGTATACACCTGGATGAAACCAATGGAAGACTTTTTCTGATCGACAATAAATACCAGGATCGAGAGAAGCTTCTAAAAGATGGACGAATTTTAGTTTTTGATATAAATGGTCGAGAGTAGGCCTATGTTTGCTAAAGAAGTTGACTTCGGAAGATTCTGTGAAAGTTTTCGAGTGTTCTGGCATTTTAGATCTGTAGATTTGTTTATAGTCATGAACTGTTAGGCTCTCAAGCTTATGAGTGTTTTAACTTACACTTCTTATTTAAACTCAACACTAATATAAAATTGCTTTACAGTTTACTCATATCGAACCATTGCAATACAATGACATTGTATTGTTTGTACTACTACTATTTATATAGCGCCCTTGGTTTTCCAGTAGCACTTCCGAAGCGGAAGCACCGATGTTAGGAGAGACGGAGAAAGAATGGTAACACGCAGAGATGAGGGCAGAGCATTCCACAGAGAGGGGCCTATGTGGTGCTATCACATAACACCCGGCGTCAATTGCCGTTATATTCGAACTACTCTTTGAACAACCAGTCTGATTCGACTCGTCAATGAGGGTGCCCTGCGCTTGGCTTTCTAGTGGCGCCTTTGAAGTTGGGAGAGTATAATCACGAACTGAAATCAGAGTCCATATAACTCATTCATGTCTTGCAGATCTTCCCTACTGCGCCGTTTTCGTGCATCCATTTAATTCATCAAGATTCTCTTATTTTCAGCGCCCTCATTAACTACGGATCTCACAAAATTTTTCCTCCAATGCGATATCTCCAAGAGTCCCGCCACGTTTGCTTCCACAACACAGTAACTCATACGCTATCATACGAAATATCTCTATCGGAACTTCTATTTTAATTAATCTCTTTTACAAACTTATTTAGTAATAATCATGAATACAGTGTGCTAGACGTGCATGACATCTAGGAAGGGTGATATGGTCTGATAAGGCTTAGGGACACTGCTGTAGAGACATGTGACGATTGCACTGCTTAATAATACTGTCATGCATTGACGCCGCGTGCCTGCCTGTATGCTTGCCTGTCTGTCTTTGTCTCCTGCCCTTCGATCTATGTCTGTCCGCCTGCCTTTCTGTCTATCTGTCAGCCTGCTTGTCGGTAAAGCACGAATCACACGAGATTCGAGGGCGATGATCGCCTCGGTTAATGGGCCACGACGCATGAATCTCCCGCCAAGTGACGCGTTAAACTCCCGTTAATGGGGCGATAATGACGCGCCATTGATGCATTAAGAGTACTATCACGATGGCAGCACTGTAGCTATTCTGAGTCTGGAAGACACTACTAGGCGGCAAGTAGGCCTACTAAGTATGTTCTGACGAAGTTGAAAATTTTATTCTATTTATAAATTATTTGGTTAAATATTTTAATTTCCTTTATTTCATTAAAATCTTTTGTTTAAATATTTTTGGTGATGTTTAATCCATTTTTTGGGACTGTGTGGATGTCTTTCGGAAGTAGATACAGACATGAAGGGTTGGATCGCACGGGGGCAGATGAAAAAGACGGGGCTCCTAAAGCTGAAGGAGGAAATGTAGGAACGGGTGGGAAGTCTAGAATGTGATGTAGCGAAATAAAAGAGCAAACTGATGGACATTCAAGCAGCCTTCTACAAAATCTATCTTTGAAACAGCAACGTAGATTGAACGAAATCCAAATGCAAACAGATGATGTTGATTATATCAAACTTAGAAAGTTAAAATTCTTATTGCTATAGAATTGCGGCTGAAGGATCGGCTATTGACACTTGCAGAGCATTTCAGAATTGTTCATTAAAGCGTTTGAGTTGCGGCAACACTGTCAACCTTTTCACATAAACTTAAAAGAAAGAGGCGAATTTGGTAACAGAAGAACAAATACGTAAGACGTAGACTTACATGGATGTTTTTCGTGTTATAATAAAATAGTTATTACAATCCGAATGCTGTTACAGCAGGCCTACGGGGCTCTGAAGTCATTTGCTATATGGCTAATATAATTGTTGTAAATAATAGTAAACCGGGAAGTTATACCAGCAGGACACCAGAAAATCAGATCCTAACGGCATTGATATTAAAGAAACTAAACGCTGTCAACTAACATCCGCCACCAGCCGCCAAGCACTCAAGTCGCAACCAGTCTCTGAGCTATGGATCTGCTATGTAGACTTCATTCGCTTAACATGTTGCTGGTTTTCTACGACCTTACTCACCTGTTACTCAGCGGTGGCACTACGCCAAGGCAAATGCCTTGGCAAAAATTGTCTCTGCCTTGGTCACTGTCCTGCCAGTCTTGCCACTATTCGCCAAATTCCAATACTATTGTTGCTCGCAGCATACGGCACACAGGAGGTTAGCTTTAATTGCACGCATTATCCTTCGCAGAACTAATTCTTCAGGAAACAATTCACTATTTCCAGTGCGCACTCATAGTCTGCCACTCATTGATTGGGCAAACCATAACGGCATCATTCCAATGACATCTGCCCAATCAGATAGCTAACTCAGTTGTCTCAAACTAGTGGAGACACACTTGAGAACTGCAATCCTAGATGTAGCAGTCTGTTTTTCCATCCTGCCACAGCCCGTTCATTGGATTTGACATATAGTTTTGACTGTGTTTCCCAAAATGCCGCATACACTTCTGGCTCCCTTAAGTCTACACCCCTGAATGTAAAAATACTCAACTGTCCCAAAACAGTATGAAACCTTTCATCAATCCAGCTTCTACTTACGCATGATACTTTTCATTAACCATTTTATTCGCAAAGCTTGATTTTCATCTCTGTGTTTTTTTATAGTGATTCGTTATGGTTTAAATAAACAGACATATATATAGACATTAATACTTGACGATAAATATTACCAGCAAAATCTGCACTAAAGGTGGATTGGGTCGTGTCATGCACTT
Source organism: Bimastos eiseni (assembly GCA_959347315.1). NCBI lineage: Eukaryota > Metazoa > Annelida > Clitellata > Crassiclitellata > Lumbricidae > Bimastos > Bimastos eiseni. Next base: position 4,869,243 of record OY365810.1, on the reverse strand, counting down.
CATGGAACGGTTTGGGTAAGATATTTGGCTTCAGAAGTCGGGTCGGGTTACTTTTGATGGGTCGGGTTGGATCGGGACGTAAAAGTTGGAACCAAGGACAACAGTAACTGTTAACGTTTTGCCCTGTTGTCACAGAACCAAAATTTGCAAACGCTCATTATTATCACGGGCGGAGACCTAGGAGGCCAACGGGGGCTGCCCCCCATATTTGATGTGCGGGGATGGAGTAGCTTATATCCCCCACAAATTTCAGGCAATTAAATTAGAAACTGGTGATGTGGGGATATATTCTGAGTTGAGGTTCCTAAGTTGACCGAGAAGAATCAGGTCACCTTATACCCTAAACAGAGACAGACAGCAGGCACAGACACAGAAGATGTAAACCATAACGAATCACTATAAAAAAAACACAGAGCTGAGAATCAAGCTTTGCGAATCAAATGTAGGTAAAACTGGGCCCGGGTTGGAGAGCCGAACCAATGCGACCCATCAGGACCTGGACTTGACCCGACCCGCCGAATGTACGGTTAGGCCTATTAGTGATCCAACCCGGTCCGATCAGGTCGGTCATGCCAAACAATATATCCAAAACCACGAATTGTTCACTAATCTCATCTCGTCTTGATAATTCTAATTCGGATTTTGCTCAATTCGCTGCAACGCTCCAAACCAATTTTGTCGGTGTAGGCCTATATAGGCCTACTGTTGATTGCCCCACTACGAACACACTCCTCGGTGTGGACGAATTTATAATGACATTTAAGTTGGCCTCTTTAGCAGTCATGCTTCGCAGCCATAGCCGGCAGGAGCGAAAACTAGGTTGAGTCAGTAATATATAATTCAGGTTTGACTGGTTAGGAAAGCATTGAATTAAAAGCACTGAAGTTTCTACATTTTGAAGCTCTAGCATTATAAACAAAACCGGGTGACATAACAGCTTTGCTTTTTGGACGGACAAGCTAATTTCAATGTTAGCAAGGCTGAGCGCTCTCAGTCAATATAGTCTACCCATGTGTGTTCTAACCGACATCACAGTTCACCTTCGATCGCCAAAAATTATCCCTGTTTAAAGCGGACAACAAGATGAAATCGTTTTGGATATCAGAAGGTTAGTCAATTGAATACTAATTTTGTTCCGACGCGATTAAAATATACCTTCATATTGGTGTGTAAATGATCGGCGGTTGGAAAGGTTTAACTAAGACGTGAACACGGAATATGTAGGCCAATACGAGAAAAACCTTCGCTCAAAATGCTTTTGTTTGAAATGAATTTTCCAAATTGTGCTCTTTTTCACTTAACAGCAATGATGAACACAGTGGTATTTCTATAAAGGGGTTTGGATAATAGGCAAACTGTTTAATTTGTTTTTAAAGAATAATTTCGAAGCACAATCTATAAAAGCCAGATCCCTATTCCATTTCACCCTGAGTATTAGGCCTATCCCGAACACTTTCCCCAGACATCTCACTCGGATATTCCCCCGTTTGATGACTTAGCCTGCACTAATATTTATGAGAAACAATGCAGGGTGCAGGTGTGGGGGCGTTCTTTTATAATGTCTGTGAAATTAGTCATTGGCCACATTGAAAATTTACCTTGGTAACAATTTTGGACATTTCGTCTACCGACATTTTGTCTACACGACATTTCGTCCATGATATTTCGTCTACATACTTTGTCTAGGCAGAAGCGGATCGATTAAAGTAATTCTGTGTAACTGGAAGCTGGATTGACGAAAGGTGTCTGCAAAAAAAGAAATTGTATTGACGATGGTACTTTATGGTTTTAGCGGACCAAACTTTTTTTGCATGGTTTATGGTTACATGTGAGAGAGTTTATCAAAAGATAGTCGGCCTACTTCGATCCGTCCAGCTTCTGCTAAAGCATAATTCTATTGGTCAGCCTTGCTTCCATATAAGCAGAATTCTCTTCATCAATCCAGCTTCCATTAAAGCATTGTTTCTTCAACCTGAAGTTTAATAAACCTTTCATCGATCCAGCTTATAGTTAAACATTATTCTTTTTCATCATTCCTGCTAATCCTGAAATACAATTCCTTTCATCGGCCCTGCTACAATTTAAAGAACATTACTATCAGCATTCAAGTTCCATTTTAGCAGAATTTGCTTTATTCAAGTTAGCTTATAGGCCTAAGCATTATTCTTTTCATCAGTCTAGCACCCAGTTCAACAAATATTTTCAGCGATCCAGCTGTTAGTCAAGCAGAATTTATTACACATATTCAGCTTCTATTTTATACAGAATTCTATTGATCAGCCCAGCTTCTGTTTAAATCAATTTTTCATCGGTCTCGCTTCCATTTGAACGGAATTCCTTTCAGAAGTCATTTTTTCAATAAAGCAGAATTTTTTCCATCAATCCAGTGCCATCAAAGCGTAATTATATTCACCAATCCAGCTTCCATTTGGGCATGACTCCTTTTAGCTATTAACCTTTCATTTAAATGGTAAATTCTTTTCATCGGCCACGCTTCCACTTAGACATTCTTTTCAGCATTCAAACTTGCATTTAAGTATGGATTCTTTCATCAATCCAGCTTGTATTGAAACATCATTCTTTCATCAGTCTAGCTCCAAGTTTAACAATTATCTGTCTAGCTTTTAGCCTAAGCTTAATCCTTTTGATCAGTCCTGCTTAGACGAAGTGTCGCATACGAAATTTTATATGTAATTTTAAAACATAGAAGACTGACATACCTTTCGCTTCAGCAACCACCTGTAAGTAACAACTTCTTGCCCGAACTGAGAAATATTGTTAAGAGTTTGAGCAACGTCCGACGTATGTGTATTCCAATTGAAACAAATATTCTCATCCGTATAAGTGAACAATCAACAGCCTAATCCATAGGCTTTTAACAAATGCATAGGCCTATACTGGTCGAACAGGGTGGTGTCACACACATGTTAGCTGGCTCCTAACAATAGACATGTTCACCCAGTTACAGTACTGTTGAAAGTTCATTGTTTTGGCAAAGAATCCAAACGATAAAGATACACAACATCTAGTTGTTCCGCTAGCACAACTTTCCTCATCGCTTTGTTCCTATATGCCACTAACTTAGCAACAAGGAAAGTCTATCTGAGATCAGAAGTAGCATCCAGGCTGTCAACTGGACTCATTCACAGACTAAATATGACCAACGTCAATTCATTGTGCTGGTAAGAAGCGACAATAGCAACACCTTCCATTCCGTCTGATGAGTTATATTGGTGGTGCTTTTATTTTCGCAACACAATTTATATTTATATTGCCGCAGATTTTGTACGTTATTTTTCCCATATTACCAGTTGTATTGTACAGCGAATGCATTCGAGCAAATTCATGACAAACCCAACGAAACGTACTCCAAATATCTAAGGCAACACATCCTCATGAAAAAAGCTTACATTAGTAGAATCTGCTAGCAGATAGGGCCTGAGCAAAAGGAGCTAGGTACTTTGATGCAAATTATCCTGTGTTAAGAACCCATGATGACATACGAAGAACCTGGAAGACTCTCAATCAGTACATGTAGTTTCATTACCCGAATAATGTAATGCAATGCAATGTATAATAAGTAAAGTGTCGAGCATTTCTAGGCGACCACAAAAGCTACGGTAGGGAGATCAATCACCATTTTATTTGTTTGAAGCCATATTTAGTATTAAACCCATCTTTGTCTACAACTTGATTAAACAGTCATTTCTCGCACCTGCAACTTTTTTCGGTCTGCGCCAACACAGGCAATTAGCGTACATCATAGGCTAAATAAACTAGTACCTAAAATACATGCCTGTCATACGCTTAAAATTGAGGCTGCAAAATAGCAACACTTCGCTTTCGTTCACAATATCGGTAAACGCATCATCGAATAGATTCGAATAATATTCTCCGTTGCCCAATTATCTTTCCTCACCGCACTTAGTAGGTCTTTGTCATTAATCATGCATTACTGAGCCCAACGATTAATCCCGTGTTTCATGGCAGCCTATCTTGCCAAGTCACGCAACCCCACCGGAATAAGGAATTTATTAATGTATACGAGAAACAAAATCTTAAGACTTAAGCGGTAATTACCGAATCCTTTCCATCAAAACATATAATGCAACTCTATCAGTTGCACAATATTATGGCCATAGTTCCTGTATACACTGGCAAATAAAAAAAAGAAAATTTAAGAGACAGTGATTTTGCTCCTTTTCTTATCATTCTTAAACCTATCGTTCTTGGTCAATGGTTTCTTGTTTTCATTAAAAAATGCTTTATTTTTCCAGCTTTCTTTCTTCTCTCTGTTGTGAAATTGCAAGCGATTTCTGTTGCTGAATTTTGTTGTCCAAATCGTAGTCTCAGCGTTACGACGGATGACAAATTGAAGCTTTACATCGATGGCATCGAGATAAATGACCTTCCAAATGCCAATAAACTTACTACACCGGACGTCGTCGATTTTCCTTGTACTACGCGATTAATAGCGATTCATGGTATAAATATTGGCGTATGGGGTCCCGCTGGTATTTTGGCGTCAACGACTGATGACTATGTTCTGACCAATTCTACTTGGAAATGTTCAAACTTCAGTCACTTCGGTTGGGAGAAAATTGGTTTTGACGACTCCGCATGGATATCCGCCTTGGTGCAAGGTCTCAACGGAGAAAGTCGTTGGAATTTCATGCCCGGAATTAGCAAATACGCTGCATGGATCTGGCTACGTACAGCGACTGGCAATGAGCTCAATGTCTACTGCAGAAAAACGTTAGGTAAAAATTATATCTTCTTGCGTTTGCATGAATCTTGATATAGTTCAGGCTGAGCTGCTTGTGTAACATGGTCTGTATGAATGCAAATTATAGCTATCTATCTTCAACCATAATCATTTGTTTATTGGTCAACCTGAACATTAACTAAGTCTAGTGTTGGATATTCACAGCTCATAAAGAACACTCATTTATGAACATAATATGGAGACCTTAGTCCAACTAATTAGTGCCCCAACACACCAACAGAATTAGATGAGGTACAAGTGTAGGGTAGTCTATAAAATTTATGTGCAATATTTAATGTAGAAGATGCAGTAGTTCAACAGTAATTATTTAGCAACAGACAGCAAATCATAACAGCAAATATCTGGCTAAGCCATAACCAATTGCAAAATTTACCAATGAAAATTACATGCGTTATTGTTACTGTTATCATTACGAACATTTCTATAGCGCCATACAAAGTTCTTTACACAGAGACACCTGCATGTATTCCATAGTGCAATTCAACATTCTTTACTCAACGACACCTCTATAGCTATTTCTATATCGTGTAACGTGAGACTTACGAAGGCGATATGATGTGATCTTCGCAGTGGCAAATCAATTTAAATAAAAGTATAGTGTTCAATAAAGTACGTATTTTTTATATTTATCTACATGTATGCAATCGGTGTGCATAGTGGGGTTTTAAAATCATGTAACTGTCGGATAGGCTATATAAGGACAAATTGATGAATACTTATTATTAGGGTTGTCTAATCTATATAGGTATCAATTGTCATAGGCTTATGCGAGAGATTACATATAGGCGTATAGTTTTGCTATTACTGATGTTGTCGTTGACCCTGGTGATAAAATCATTGTGATCTTTATTTGGATCCAAAATCTATACCGCTGTAACTTGCGAAATGTGGCATCGTAATTGCAAAATAGTAGCAAATAGAATTTCAATTATTTATCGAAAGATTGGTCTTCTATGAGATTTGAAAACGATATATATATTTATTTTGGCTCAGTCTAGACATTGTTTATTTGTTTATTAATTATATATAGGCTAAGTCCATATAAATTAACGACTCCTTGGTGTTCTCGATGGCGAATATTATTATTCAATGGGTTTTAGCATCAATATTTTTGTAGATTATGACTGTTGTTGCTATGCGACTAATGGAGGAAAAAAATGTGATGGTCAGTAAGTTGACTTAAAGTTTTGTTATTATTCTTTTCCAACTTAAAGAGCATGCTAAAACTTACGAGAATTTAAAGGAACTATTGACAGTTACGAATGTGTCGACTTCTGATATTGGCGACGATCAGTAGGCACCATAAATCGCTTCTTATTAGCTTACGATAGAACTATTTACTGTACTCATTCTGAATTCTGCGTTTCAACTGTCGTGTCCTGAAGTACATTGTAAGAAGCCGTCTGGAACTAGGACCCAGTGTTTCCACGACATCAGGAACGGCATTGTATCTTCTCTCGATGTCCAAACATTCGGTAGGCCTATGATTCCCTGTGGAGGCTTTATCAGCCAAACTCCTGCATCCGTCGTGAACGTGACGATATACAAAGCAGCCCTTAATGTCCTGTATCATGGCGTGCTCATTGCTCCAGAGGATTAGAGTCTGGCCGTTGGATCTCTATGGACCCGTCCATAAAAAACGTCAAGCAATTTTGGACAATTTATTGCACACACCCTCGTCACACGTCATCACAAATGCCCCGACCCACTCAAATATGACGTCACATACCTCTGCCCACACCGAGATAAATAAAACATGTCCTGAATGACATATGCACACATTTTCTTATTATTATCAAAAAAGTAATTATAACTATAAAATAAACTTAAAAACTAAATAGTAGAACAAAGAAAAATGGATAATGTATAATTATTACACTATTTATCATACCAAAGGATGAAATGATTTGGTAGAACAGTGATATTAATATTGCACCAGAGATGATATGACTCAGAAACAGTATATGATAATCTTGTAAAAAGGGTCACGTAAAGCACACCATCAAAAATTCACACCCAAATGCAGCGGATTTCTGATGCTCAATCGCATTCTCATTTCCTACGATTTCATCGGATATTTTAACGCGGCGCATAGCATCTTTGGGAACCGAAACATTTATTTCCAATAATTCTTCGTGGTCTTCGCAATCGTCGTTGTTGGCATTGGTCTAGCAATCACTATTACGGGGAGCCTCCTTTTAAATGCGTATTATGATCAAATACGCGTGTAACAACTCGTGCACTTCGCTCAATCGTTCGAATTCGCATTTATGAAACTCGCAATAATATCCTCATTTTCTAAAAGTAACTTTATTAAGGGAAATATGAGCAAAATTAAAATTCATCCATTTCGCCTACTTTTCTAACCTGACCTTTAAGCAAAGTCGGTCATGGTAATTCGCTCAAAACCGTCCTTATAATATATATATATATTCATTTATTGACTAGAAAATAAGTTATAAGTATACCGTGCAACACGTGTAGCTCGGAAAGGAACGATTCAGGAAAACCAACAAGCTGCAAACTGGCGCACACGCGAAAGACAACATGCCAGGCAGACCAACGTTACAACAATAGTTTCAATGTCGACGAAAAGCAGACTTCACGTGAGCACACTTCGCCAATGCAGAATAACCCTAACTTATCTAAAGAAATACAAACGCGAGAAAGAGCCTAGCTTACTAACGAACATCTGCCCGCTGTAAACCCTAACACCCAACTGACTACATACGCCGACCAACGCCTACCGCGGATCCCATTGCAAATCAAGGGATGGTTACCACGCCGTTTGTACAGGCCCGCCCACTGACCACAGCCTATGGCCTACGACCTTAATAGTACCCCCAGATCGTCACATATATATATATATATATATATAGGTCATTTTTATATTTTTAAAATGATATTAGCACTTATATCATTTACATAGGACCATTTTGAGGCTTCTCACCATAGATCATATTTGCTTGACAACATTCTGATTTTGCGATGATGGGTTGCATAGTGATAATTAAGGATACCAGATGAAAAAACAATTATATTAGATGCTATGAATTCTTCTCATAGCTGGTAGCGAGTCAACGGACAACTATAAAACTGTTGCCGTCATCATCGGCACTTTCTTCGGAGTCTCCGTTTGTGCCAATATAGCGCTGTTATATGCACTATACGATCTTCGTTCACAAAGGAACACAGCAAAATACGATGGTATGGAGGAACCAAGGCATGAAGGTAATTAATTGGCAGTCTATTCAATTATCCATTATATTCACTACGGACATAATTTTGATGTACGTCCAGAGAAGCAGAAGTATTGGGAACAAATTTGGTGACAGACATGTGCAGAGCGACCCTGAATTCACAATGCATACGTTTTCTTTATTTCTCAATAGTAAGTCTGAAGTATAATTATTATTAATTAATCAATTCATTCATTCATTTATTACGAAGATTTCTATGGCGCCCATTACTACCCAAAAGCGCTTCCCACCATAGCACTGCTGAAAAGGACAGTTTTAATGCTAGGTATTACACAAGTCAAAGTTAACCCTAAGGGGCAAGCGCAGTGCCATGGGGATACTCCATTGTGAGGGGCCAACCACTGATAAGACACGATTTTGTCTGAGAAGGCACGATTTAGGTCTCGTTCAGTAGAAAAGAAAGCTTTTGATGTGTTCTATGCGGTAAGTGACACATATTTCGCCATCAATTTTCACCATCAATACACCTAAATGGAAGCGGAATTGATTAAACAAATATACCATCCGGCTTCCATTTAGGATCCATAGTGGGATAAGCACAATTTAGGAGTAACTGTGCATTCGGCCACGGTGGGGATATTATTTAGTTAGGCTGCTTCAAACATCAGAGAATCAGACGTTATTCAATGAGAGTTTCGTAATTTTTTCCGGAAATGTGAGTTGGCTTTTCTGTTATTTTGAAGGGATTTCTGATCCAATTATTTTAGTGATTTACAGGAACAAAGTGTTTGACCAAGTTAGCCTCCAAGTCATGAATATTCGTGGTAGTTGGTCCAAAGGTGCTGGAGTCATAGACTGGTTAATCTGTTTAACTGCTTCACGCATTACAGTCTTACATCTCATTATTTGCATTGCACTCATCAGTTTGCAAGCTAAACTATAAATATAGGATTCTTTATAAATTATATAAAATGGCCGATATGGAAAATCACATCAGGAAATTTGTTCACACTGAAAGTTTTCCGCGGAATCCTTGTCTTCCCTCGCGGAACACAGTTTGGGAAACGCTGCTCTGGTCATTCACTATATTGAGCAGATTCAATGCATGCATTGCAAATTTACTTTGAAGTGCAACCTAAACTTTAAGTCAATATTATTTGTTTAGCCTTTTTGAGACGAGTCGCGAAAATTACAAGATTTTTCACGATGGGTTTAAAGAAAAATAGTCTTGGAGCACTGTTCCAGAATTCTAGGCAGTAAGATCTCATACGAAGAAATCAGCCTGTTATTTTTCATTGATCTTATTTTGAATTGTGAACATTTAAAGTGTCGCTTGCATTTGAAATCTGACATAGACAGCAGTTGCGCCGTCGAGGCGTGTGTATGTACTTCTTAGCAAAAAAATGTTGGAAGAAATGTGGTATCAAATTTCGGTAATAAAAAATAAATAGACGAGTTCTTTGCAGGCTATTCTTTTACGTGTATGTGACGACACTGGGAACTGAACATAATTATATACATGGGCCTACATGTATATTAAAATACAAGCATTTTCCGCTGCTTTACATTTGTAGGTGAGGGTGAAGCGAACAGACACGTTTACCAGAATAACGGTGCTTCCGGTGATGAGACACTCAATCCAGCGAGATACGAGTATCCGAACTCGTAGACTAATGCAAACAACAGACTGACGTTTAAGAGAAACTTCTGACTAAGTGAATCAATGTTTGTTAAAGTTGTATAAAAGGAGTTTACGAACTGTTGAAGCGAGAAAAGGGAGGTTGGCGAGGCTTATCCCGAAGATGAAGGGAGACTGTTCCAACTGGTGGGATCCACTTGGGAGAGCTCATAGACTGGACCGTGGCAGAGCGCATGCGGGGAACCTCCAGCAGTCTGCTTGTAGAGGACCGAAAGAATTCCGGAGCGGGATAGAAGAGACCCTACTGCAGACCCTAGATCATTTGTCCACATACATGTAGACCATTATGATTATTCATGGAGCTATTGATCATTGGACGTTTGATCTCACGAAATTAGGCCTAATATTTACAGGAACGCGGTGACTTAGCTGCACGTTCTGTGTCCTGCAAACGACGGGTCGCAGGTTCGAACACACGTAAAGTCGCTGCGTTGCGACCTGGAACAAATCTCTCACCGATAATTTTCTACGAGGAAGGCAGTGATAACCCACCTCACTCATCTGCTTTTCTGGTGGTTTAAAGTCCAAAATGGGAAGTAGGTACGAGGTACAATTAGGGCGTTATTTTATCTTTAGTTCGAGGCTTACACAGGAAAACGCTAGACCGATATCAATCAAAGACGTTTGGCATCATACACGTATTGTGACTTGAATAATTGTTGTTTGATTATTTATGTTGATTGGTTAAAAATAAAGTTTTGATTCGATTTTGATTTTTTAATTAGAACAGTCAACAATGGAGTCAATTAATTCATTATTGTTGCCTACATTGGACAATTAACTTGAGTTTCGTAAGAGACTTTGCTCTATCAGTCTGAATCATCGCATACTTGTAAATGATATCACATGTATCTTAGAACTTTATATAGACTACGTACCTAAGTGTGAGATCGACATTCCATTTTTCAACGTCCATCTCTGGCATGTCTACGCTGACAGCATTAGAGAAATTGCAAATGGTTTCGTTACTTGAATTCGATTAGAAAAATTGCTGAAAAATATTTTTACAGTAGAGAAATTGCAAAACTAGAAGAGTTCAAGGATAAACACTGCATGCCACATATGCACCGAAGTCTTCACCGATCCGAATGCATTGCCATGCATTCATACATTCTGCACGAAATGTCTACAACAGTTTGGGATTACAACAAGCAAAGGATCAGAAGATGAGATGCCATGTCCAATCTTTAGACAACTGTTGAAGATTCTAGCAAAATAATTTGAAGGACAACCCAGGAATTTCTTCATCGAGAGGCTGATGCAGGTGACAGAGAATTCAGATCCGGCTGCAGTGGCCAGAGTCTTATGTTATCTCTGTTCCGCCGATCTCTCTCTGTCTCTCTCTGTCTCTCTCTCTGTCTCTCTCTCTGTCTATCTCTCTGTCTCTCTCTGTCTCTCTCAGTCTCTCTCTCTGTCTCTCTGTCTGTCTCTCTCTCTGTCTTTCTCTCTCTCTCTGTCTCTCTGTCTCTCTGTCTCTCTCTCTGTCTTTCTCTCTCTCTCTGTCTCTCTCTGTCTGTCTCTCTCTCTCTGTCTCTCTCTCTGTCTATTCGTCTGCCCATCTGCTTACCTACCTATCAGCCTTCTGTCGGTCTGGTCATGCAGTGTATCAAACAATGTCTGCTCGTTTGTGTATACAATCTCTCTTGTTATCGAGACAAATTATTGTGAATTTTGGTTTTGGTGTCTTATTCTGACGATGACCACAGCACAGGCAGCCTTCAGTCCCAGCACTTCAAGTTATTGCTACACATTTTGTTTATCACTGTACGTTAAAACAAGATCTGCTACCTACCTGTCCGTCTGTCTATCAGTCCTACTGTCTGCTCACCCCTGTGCATGCGCCTGCCTGCCTACCAAGGACAGGGGTCAGGCTCTGGTCACTCTTTCTCGGTGGTCATTTGTAAAAGTCCAACAGTCCACGACGAGCCCAAAATTGCGATCAGACGACATTCCTCTGCCTGTGGGTTCGGAATTTCGCTGTCTTCATAAAGATTCTGCAATGTTCAGTCTGAACTTTAGAAATAGCAGCTGCTCTGAATTAGGGAACAACATCAGTACATCAGCCAATTCTGCACATATCTCGGAAATGTCACCATCTGTGAGATTACAAACCTGCTAATTAGAGTAAAATTAGAGCTGAAGGAGCTGGTAAAGTCCTATTGCTCCACTGGGCTCTGAAGTTATTGGCTATTGTACAATTATATTTGACCGGGAAAAATCCCTGCTCTAGACCAGCAGATAAGATGAAAACGGAATAAATAAACAGAAACTAAACGCTTTCATCGTAATACAGTAGGCCTATTATATTTCTATTGCCAGGCAAAAAAGTTCAATATCTGTCACATCTTGGGTTAAATCATATTCGCCTGCTATTATAGACATAAATAGGTGCAAAGTACAGAGATTGAATGACTTATCTATAGTAAGTGGCTCATCGCACGACGAAAGGTCAACAATAATATCTTGTCTATTAATAGGGGCATAAGGACTTTTAATTTTTTAATTGTGGACCGAGAGTCGACAGTAATAATAAGTGCGTATTAGGTTTAGTGCACTGACTACCTCGTTAGTGACCTGTTCTGTAGGCCTACGTTTTACAGAAGAAGAAGGCTGGTGACATCTGCGGAGCATCTTCAGACTTGTGAGTTAGAGCGTTTGAGTTGTACAGGTATTCGATGCAATTTTCCAGCAAAGAATCCAGCGGGTCAACTCCATCGATTAACTAATTGCTGAGTAACACAGTTGATGCACACTGTTTCATATCCCGAATGCTACAGTCTATCATTCGCACCACTACTCGATGTTTGTTAGAAAAGTATTTGGACGCGCTATCTGATTGATTTTATCAGCCAAAAATTGCCTACGCATACATTCAGTATTATGCTTATATTCAGTCTAGCATAGTCAACAATATAATTTTGAATCTCAGTATCTCGAACAACCAGCGTCATACCATATTTGCCTATGGACCTAATTGCTTGACATAATTAGGTGCAAAGTTCGAAGACCGTACATGTATGGATATAATCTACAGCTATTGGATCAGCGCATGGCTCAGGTCAACATTGTATGTTATCTATAGTAAGTGGATAAACGCATTGACCTATTCAGTTAATCAATATAGATTACGGCCGATATTAAAACTTATATTTCTCACAGACTGTTCAATATTGAGTTCGATTAATCTATAGCTTAGCGTTTTTGTTACTAAGACCGTTTACATCAATATGCTCTCATTTGCAAGATCAAAATTTCCTATTACGTAAATTTTATCTTTGATTGCCAACCATTGACTAAACTTTAGCCAACAGTGAAATCGAAAATGCTTTCGATTTTTGAATCAGACTAGGTAGAAAATGGCTGCGAAAGACTTGGCCGGGAGTGATATTAAAAAACAAGAGGAATTCGAGGACATTACGACATGTTGCATATGCACCGAATTCTTCACTGATCCGAAAGCCTTGCCATGTTCTCATACATTCTGCATGAAATGCATCCAAGAGACAGGGATCAAAACTAACAAAGGACCAGGAGATGAAATGCCGTGTCCAATCTGTAGACGACTGTTCAAGATTCCAAAAGCAGGATTTCCTGGACTGCCAAAGCATTTCTTCATTGAGAGACTTATACAACTGTCAAATGTTTTATATCCGTCTGCAGTAACGATAGTCCTGTGCTCTGTGTGTTTAGAGGAAGGAAAGGAACAAACAGGGAAAGAAACTCCAACTGCTGATACATATTGCATTGATTGTAAGCACAAGTTGTGCGAAGAATGTTGCAGTGAACACAAGAAATTTAAATTAACAAAGAATCACAAATTGATACCACTAAACGAAAGCTGCTTTGACCCTAAGGTATTGGCCGATCTTGCACCAAGCGTTTGTGGTGTTCACGAACAAAATATACTGAACGTATATTGTGCTGATTGCAAAACAGTTGTATGCGCCTTTTGCTTCATTGAGGAACATAATAATCATAAAGGTTCCCATATTAACAAATGTGTTGATGGATTTCGGAAGCAGATACAAAACAATACTGAAGCCATCAATGGTTGCATTGCAAAAGCTCAAATGAAAAAGACGGAACTCCTGAAGGTGAAGAAGAATATTCAGGAACAGGTAGAAATTGTAGAACGTTATGTAGTGAAAAGTAAAGATGAAATACAACAGTTGGCTGATGAACATGCAAGTAGTCTTCTACAAAGTCTATATTCGGAAAGACAGAGCAGATTGAAAGAAATCCAAATGTCAACGGATGATATCGATGCTTACATATCAAACTTAGAAAGTTATAATTCTCATTGCCAAAGAATTGTGACTGAAGGATCGGCTAGTGGCATCTGCAGTTCGTTTTCGGATTTGTCTATTAGAGCGTTTGAACTGCAGCAAGAGTGCCAACCTATAAATGAAATAGTGATTCAACAATTCAAATCCTGTTTTAGAGAATCTGAACTAAGGGAGATTGTATTGGAATACTGTGGTAACTTGGTTGGGGAAATTAATGGTAAGGGATTTCTTTCGTAAATCATTACTTAAATTGTGCGAATATTTAGTTTTTATTTGTGTTATAAAAGCAAAGGTTCTTTCATTTAGGCTATTGTAGGGGACACATTTAAAAGTTGGTATCGCATTGGCCATCGTTTCACGTTTCCGTACTAAAATACACTTCAACGCAACTTCATGTTTGTTAATGTTTGTCAATCTCACAGTGACTTTTAGCAAACCACTATTAGCATAAAGAATAAATTTGAAACTAAGACCTATATGAAGTTGTATACCCAACTAATTTTCATTCTCCATACAAGCGCAAAGCACCAGCGAGTTTTTACTTCGGTACATATATTCTCAATAAGTCTTCGACACAATGTTGACCTAATGTGTGCGTCGTGAACAACAACCTCGTTAATGACCTCTTGGGTTTCGCGCACTATTGTTGATTCACTGCGACTCGTCACCAGTTACTAACTATTGTTTCAATTTCATTTTACGTAGTTAACTATTTAGTCAATCAAAATTTCTGCACATTTTTTCAGAGGAAGGTGACTTGGAACCGAAGAAAACAATAAAACAAATTCTGTTAACAGAGCAATTAAAAGAAATTGACACCTTGAAACAGGAAAACAATGAACTGAAAGAGGAGAGAGATGATTATAACGAACAGTTACAGAAGATGAAGAGGGAACTGGAGAACAACAACATAGCATTGAGTACACTGCAGGTTAACAACGACAAGCTAGAGCAGGAACTTAATGCAGAGAAAACGACCAAAAATTCACTTCAAACCAGCAAAAACAAACTCAGTGAAGAATTGGATGAGTATAAAGCGACACTAAAGTCATGCGGCTTAGAAATCAATGTCGAGAAACTCAAGAAACAGCTTGGTATGTATGTATGTATGCTTGTACGCATGCATATATTATGTAGGTATGAAATATGTGTGTTCGCATCTCTATATGTACAATGTGTGCGTTCAGTTTTCAGTCGTGAATGGAAAGTAGTAGTACAGCGTGAAAGCAGAGGAGAGATTTGCAAGCCTCGCATGAACGACAGATCAGAGCTAAGCAACGAAGATAGGTAACGATGAATCCCGAATCTGATCATGACCCCAATTATAGATAGACTTTGGAAGTATCTCTCGTGTAGGCAGAGATATGAGAGAATAATCTTAAGTTGGTTACGAGTCAAGCGTCATAGTTCAATACGGAATGGAGCTGGCTTAGCACGAATGTACCTCATTATCTATGAAAACGTGCGAAGACGTGGAATTCACGTGATCAGCTCTGAGAATCTTTTCATAGATGATCAACTCGATGTCACGAATGGATATACCAAAGGAGTTCTGCGTTATTTTGAGACTGCTACCCTTCAGTCCTGATTCATTGATATTGTTCCTTTGCCCGATCAAGTTGTAACCAACCAATTGATGTCATCCGCCCTAGTGTCTCCGTCACAGAAGCCTCCACTTAACATACTTACTTTGTTGAACTGCTCTCTTAATAGATATATTTAAATGTCTTAATTATTAATTAATTAGGTGAAATAGACCAGCAAATACAAAGGCTCAATGTAGGAGTAAATCTGAACGTCATCGTCGCAATGATTGACGCGAGATCCTTGTCATGTGATGACGGCTTAACTTTCGCATAATGACTTGACAATGCATTTTATGTTTATCTCTCTCTTTGAGTTTCTCTTATGTCAGTGTATATGTTTGTCTGTCTCAGTTTCTAGGTCACTCTAGTCTGCTCTGGCCATTTCGGTGTCTATATCATTCTGTTGGCCTCAATTTATCCGGATCTGAATGTTGTCCACTTACACTGTATTGTCACTTTGTATTCGTAATTGTAAGCATTAATTGTCACGTATAAATACAGAATTCTATAAGATAAGTAGTATTTATTAAATATGGTCTAATGGATCTACTTATATTTTCAGGCAAACTTCAGATCAGGTACAGATCAGATCCAGGCGTGGCGTTAGTTCAGACGATCAAAACAAAAACCAAGGAGCAACAACTATGGCCAGGGTTCGGCCCACAGATCCGTGGGTTGACGATCATGGGCAACGAATTGTTTGTTCTAAGTCAATCGAATTCAGGAGTTGAAGTTTACGACTCTTCGAAATTCAGCTTCAGTAGAAGGTGGACGTTGAAGGAATTTATTAACGCCGACGATATAGGATCCTGTGACAGAAACAAATGCCTCTACATAATGAATTCCATAGACTACGGTAACAGGATACAAATATTGAGAGTTGATTCCAACGGAAAACTAATTCATAGTTGGCTAAACAGCAGAAGGGTTTTTCATGACGATGCAAAATTGCACATTGCACATGACTCGAATGTCCTTTTAACCATTTCTGGCGAACATACATTAAGTGAATATTCTCCAGATGGAAAATTGATTCGTGATATTAATCTATCATCAATGGCAGATATTCAAAATCCACGTCACGCCATAAAACTGACCAATGGCCATTTTCTTGTCAGTCATGGCAAGCATAATTCTGGTATGCATAGAGTGTGTATTGTGGATGAAGATGGAAAACTTAAGAAGACATTTGGTGGAGAATGTGGATCTACAATCGGGCATGTGTATGGTCCAGAGCATTTGGCCATTGATGGAGAGGGATTCGTGATGGTCGTTGATCGAGGGAACAATCGAGTTTTGCTGCTAGACACAGATTTGGAATTTAGGAGAGAAATTCTCTCTCATAAAGTGCACGGATTAGCACGGCCATTGAGAACAGTTCTGGATGAACCGAAAGGTCGACTTTTTGTAGCTCAAAGCGAACAGATTCTCATTTTCCAGTAGCAATAATTAAGATACAACATCGAAACTTAGACCTAGTCTATTTCATTTGTTTTAGCTTCAGTGATCGACCCATGTTGGGCCATGTAATTTGATTATGGCGTTCAACCTTTTACTTAAACGATAGAAATATTCTGAACAAACTTTAAAAGAACGCGAAGCAATGACGTAGGTCTATCACTTTTCTTAATTAGAGGAAATAATTTATTAAAAATCGTTCAACAATGAACAATGAATGACTATTATATAACTAGTAAATACATCATCCATCGCCAAACGCCAAGATGCCCTCAGCAATTGATACTTTATTCACTTAACATGTCACCAGTTATCTGTATACTACATGTACCTTAATCACGTCTTACTGTACAACTACTGACAACTTTAACTACAACTCTTACTACCAACATCCAGATTCTCTCACGTTGCCTAACGCCACACATTACTTGCATAGAATAGTGTGTCTCTTCGCAGCAAATGTCTTGATAAAAATGCACCAGCATAAAGCCAATGTGGGTCACGTCGGTGAGCTTTTCATGTGGTACCAACGGATACGCGACGCATTTTGTCCACAATTCAATTTCCTTATTTTCGGTGTTCCTGTGAGATGCCAATCTTGAGTTTCGGATTTGATTTATTGGCACTTCTCCAAGCGGCGGTCCCAAATTAAATAGGCTTAGTACAAAAATCTTACAGACAAATTATGTTTGCCTTGAAAGTTAGAAGTCTTTGTTTTAATGTGTGGAACAATGAAAACTAGAAGCTGGAAAGATGAATGGAAACTATTCTGTTAGGCTTGATCTGGATTGATAAAAGAATGCCGTTTAATACAGAAGACGCAATGTTGAACAGATGTCCGCCTAGATGGAAGCGGGAATAGTGAAGAGCATAATGTTCAGCTGGAATAGTGAAGAGAATCACGTCTAATCAGAAGCTGGATGGATGATAAGGTTTAGATTTGAATGGAAGCAAGAATAATGAAAAGATTTTTGACAAGTAGGTGGGTTGGTGTAATGAATCATGCCTAAGTATAAGTGGGATTGATGAAATGTATCATGCGTGAGTAGAAAAGGGGTTGATCGAAAGAATCATGCTTAGGAAACAGGGGATGGATGACAAGAATCATGCCAAAGTAGAATATTTTATAGTGTTCGCGTTTTGATATGTTTTTAATTTGGGACCGCCGCTAGAGGGAGTGCCGATTTTTCGAACTTGATGTCCTGCATGTCTGACAGTTTTGTCTGAGTGTCCGAAGCCTCTCTTCTTTTCAAATCCCGGTCTCAACGCCGCCATTGTTTCATCCCACCAATAGTATTGATCCGCAGCACAATTGTGTTTGCATCAACGCTCATTCCTCTTCCTCCTCTCCTCTTCCTCCTCGTCATCTTCCTCCTCTCCTCCTCCTCCTCTACTCCTCCTATTCCTCTTCCCCTCCGCTGTCTCGGATTCCATACATGTGCTTTCACTCAACTCAGCCGCGTGCTACCAAATATTATCGCCGTCATATTTCGCCACAGCACCTCTCATCTACTTCTCTGTCAGCTTCAGAAATTACTTTAATCTCTACTTCTTCTATAGTTTCTGCATCACATTTTAGCGTAATGCAAACCTACATGTGGCATTCGTTCACTATTCAACTAACTAAATACATCACATGTGCCATGCCGTTGTTTCATGTTCTAATTAAGCGTTTTACTTTTCGTAAATCAGTTTGATAGAACTTCCATTCCATATTTAATTACTCTGACACTTTCGGTGACCTTCACTGTGTCTTTGCCAATAATTAAACGAAAAGCCGCTTTTGGTAACAGAAAAATTTAGAACGTATGCACTTTTGACGACCTTTTCATGCTAAAAAAGTGGTCACAACAATAGTAACAACAACAGCAACAACAATAATAGTAATATTAATATTAGCAATAGCAACAGAAATAACAATCTACGACAACAACAACAACATTAACCCTTACCACTCCTGAGGCCGCTGGGAGCGGCCAATTTTAAAGCGTTTCATATAATAATTGGAGTAGTAAGGGTTAATAATATTATTGATCAATCAATCAATGTTCGTTTATTCAGGTTTCATGCTGGAAAAAACGCAATTTATTACAATAGTCAAAATAGGCTCAGTTAGTCAGATTATGTTTATGCCGAATAATGATAAAATAATATAATAATAATAATGACAATAATAATAATAATAATAACCTGGTCGCTTTGAAGGGTAAGCCACTTTGTGCTCAAACCCTGAAGACGAGGCCTTACCCTTCAGACAAAATTAATATCCAACCCTTACCATGCTGCAATTGATCGCCCATTTTTATTATCAGGATTTTGGCGATGATATGATTTAGGTGTGATTATTCACGCATTTCAGTAAAAACATCTTCCAATCATTCTCAATTTAAGGTCTCATAGATACTGTGGGTGACCTTCTCTGTGTCTGTGGGTGACCTTTTCTGTGTCTTTGGGTGACCTTCTCTGTGTCTTTGTTATTAATCAGACGAATATCCACCTGTCGTTATAGAAGATTGTACATTGTACACGTAGGACGCATGTGCTTCGTGGTGTCGTCTGTGTAGCCTAATACAAATTTAAAATGCAATATTCAATGCGACTGAATATAACTCTGTTGACTGCAAAATTATATACCTACGAACTAAAGCTTAATATAGGCTGAAGCAGATGGTAAGATCTGAGTAGGCCTACTGCTATAGTACTGGGCACTGATTTATGTGCAAAAACTGTAAATAATAGGAGACCCGGCAGAAATTCCTTTGGGTCACCAGATCAGATCGAGACGGCATGATTATTAATTTAAAAAAATTAAACTCGTACCTCTTAATACAGTATATTTCTATTGCAAGACAATGATGTTCAACACCTGTTACATCTTGCTCTAAATGATAGGTGCTTGATAATGTCAACAGAAGTAGGTGTGAAGTACAGAGAACTAATGACTGCTATCTAAGCCTATGTGACGTGGGTCATCACACAGCAGCTGTCGACATTGCATTCAGTCCATCAATAATAGATATTGTATTAAAACTTTAGTTTCTTATACATTGCTGTGTTCGATCAACTTGCATCTTCACGTATTTGTAACTTAGACCGTTTTCAGTCCTAGGTTCCTGTTTGAGTAATCGGAATTTTCTTCTACGCGACGTTAACCTTTGATGGCCAAGTTCTATTCGTAATTACGGAAAAGTCAACTGTGAAAACGAAAGTGCTTTGATTTAAGAAACCGACTAGGTAGAAACATGGATGCAAAAGATTTCGACAGTGGTGATAAGAAACAGCAGGAGCTCGATGACATGACTACATGTTGTGTATGCACCGAAATCTTCACCTATCCGAAAGACTTGCCATGTCATCATACATTCTGCATGAAATGTATACAAGATACTGGGCTTAAAACAAAAAAAGGACCTGGAGATGAGATGCCTTGTCCAATCTGTAGACAACTGTTCCAAGATTCCAGCAGAAGGATTTCATGGACTACCAAAACATTTCTTCATTGAGAGACTCATACAACTGTCAAAGGCTTCAGAGCCATCTGCGGATGCGAAGCCCTTATGCTCTCTGTGTTTGGAAGAAAGCACGGACCAATCAGGTAAAGTAGCGCCAACAGCTGATACATATTGCGTTGATTGCAAGTACAATTTATGCGAAGAATGTTGCATTGAACACCGGAAATTTAAATTGACAAAGAATCACAAATTGATCGCAATTAGCGAATTCAGTGTTGAGAAAAATGAGTTGAAAGATCTGGCACCAAGTGTTTGTGAAGTTCATGAGCAAAAGGTTCTGGAAATATATTGTGCGGACTGTAAAGCAGTTGTATGCGCCATTTGCTTCATTCATGGACACAGAAACCATGACGGTTCTTACGTGAACAAATGTATGGATGACTTTCGGAAGCAGATACAAAGCAATACTGAAGTCACGAATGGTTGCATTGCACAGGCTAAAACAAAAAAGACGGAGCTCCTGAAGGTGAAGAAGGAAATACAGGGACAGGTAAAAAATCTAGGATGTGATGTAGTGAAGAGAAAAGACGATGTAAAGCAGTTAGTTGAACACCATGCAAATAGTCTTCTCGACAGTCTATCTTCGGAAAGACAAAGCAAATTGAAAGAAATCCAAATGTCAACCGACGATATTGATGCCTATCTATCTAAGGTAGAGAGTTACAATTCTCATTGTCAAAGAATTGTGACTGAAGGATCGGCTAGTGACATCTGCAGAGCATTTTCTGACTTGTCAATTAAAGTGAATAAGCTGCAGGAAGAGTTCCAACCAATTAATGAAATTGGAATTCTGGAATTCAAGTTCTGTTTTAGGCAATCTGAACTAGAAGAGCTTGTTATATTGGAAGATTGTGGCAACTTGGTTGGAGAAATTAAAAGTAAGTGATTTCATTCGTAAAAGCACCACTTAAAGTGCTGTAAAAGCCATTGTTCGTATAGAGTAGACCAGTTTTATAAATTAGCATCATATTGGCCATCGTTTCCCCATTGCGTTCTAAATTACGCAACAGCGCAACAGTCCGTATTTCCCAATATACATGTGTACAACGGTATCAGGACATTACCCCCCGGACATTACCTTCGAATATTACCTCTAGAACATTACCCCCAGACATTACCCCTCCCGGACATCACAATATTTACATACATTTATACATACATACATACATGTATACATGTGTACATACACACATACATACATACATACCTGCAATACATACATACATATATGTCTATATGCATACGCACACATACACACATACATACTTGCATGCCTATATGCGTACATGCATCATTGCATACATAATTAATATTCATACATACACATACATGCTTTAATTATGTAATGCAATGGGGTAATGTCCGGGGGGTAACGTCCTAGACCCGTGTACAACTGTAAATGTAAACCTTCCGGCTCACATTTAATTTTAGCGAACCATTATTTGCATTTATGATACATTTAGACATCTACGTGTATATGTTATGTAGTTCGCAAGTTTATCTTTGTTCTTCAGATGAGCGCTTATAAATTAAGCATTGTAGCGTCAGTTGACCATGAGTGTGCGTATTTGTAGACCTGCCCTGTCGTTAGCGACATGTTCGGGCTTGTGTTTCGTGTGCTATTGCTAATTCCCTGTGCGTTGACCTCAGTGTGCCAGAAGTCATCAAAAAATTTATCATTGAATGGGATGAATCAATTATATATAATTAAGGGAATATTAAATCAAATTTCTGTGCATTTTCAGAAGAAAACTCGAAGCCAAAGAAAACAACCAATCAGATTTTATTAGCAGAACAATTAAAAGAGATTAACACCCTAAAGCAAGAAAATGATGAACTGAGAGGTGACTATGAAGCACACATTGAGGAAATGAAGCGGGAACTGGAGAACAATAAAGCAACAATGGACGCACTTCAGGTCAACCACGACAAACTAAAACAGGAACTTGATGCTGAGAAATCGAATAACAATTCACTTAAATTTAAAAATGACAAGGAAAGAGCGGATTATAAGGCACAAATTGGGACACTGAAGCAAGAATTGGATGATAACACAACAGTGATGAAAGCAGTAAATGTCAGCAACGACAAACTAAAGAAGGAACTTAATGCAGAGAAATCGAATAACAATTCACTTAAAACCAACAGAGAAAACTTATTAAAGAATTGGATAAGTATAAAGGAACAGTCAAGCAATTGATGCTACTCCTAATAATAATGATAAAAATAACAACGGCCATCATATGGCGCTGTAACGCTGCCACAGCGGTCACACCGGTAGCACCCACCACACGGGTCCCACCGCCACCAGAAAAATCCGGATTGTCCTGTGTCAGCACCCACATGAAGCTCAGCTATATAATTATTACCCTAATTCTCATATTTAACTAGTATGTAGTTCATGCGGGTCCCATCTGAAAAAGCCACCAAATGGATAGCGCGTTTTGTCAGTAACATTGTTTTCTTAAATTTCGGAGTAATCTTGAGATGCAGATCCTGATTTTCGGAATGAATCTGTTTATGAAATTCGTTCCGATTATTCTATCACATCTTAGTGACGTATATATGTGCTTAAAATGTGTTCGTCTGTCCGAGCCATCTCTTTTGAAATATCAGCCTAAACACTACCATAGTTTTCATTCCACTAATAATTATATTCATCCACCGCACGTGTTGCGTGCGTCCACGTTCACCATCCTTCTCACCCTACAACTTCTCCACTGCCCCGGATTCCACTCACAAACGTACTGTCTAAATATAATTATGGTCGATTTACAGATATATCACTATAATATTTCGACACTGCACTTCGCATCCACTTTAAACCTGAGAAATTCTTTCCATACCCTATTTTTCTCTTATGCGGCGACATCAGTCTGAGCTATTAGCCAGTTTCTGCATCCCACCGTCACCAGCTCCTTTTTATCCTGAAGTGGCGCTAAATGAATTAAACTGACAAATGGTTCCGTTTAAACCGAAAGGCCAACATATCAAACAAACCTTGTAACTTACACTTAAACAGAAGATGAACCAAGAGTTGTCGTTCCTAAATCACATTCTCAAACTCCCAACTTCTAAAGATTTAATTTAACAATACAATAAACACAAAATCTAATAATAGCTACAAAATGATGTATTGGGCCATTTAGTTGTAATTGAGATCAATCTCACTGAATAAGATATGTATTCTTGGCTACAGTATTTCGACACATTTGTCATAAAATAGGCCTACCTAAGCAATGATCGATATAGCCCTTAGTTAAATTTGTATGGAACTGTGATGTAAGACTGGTTATGGTTGAGTCCTGAGGCTATAATGGTATGTGCCACTGTCTCAAGATATTAATCGCAGAGATCTTATGCAGTGTGACTTAAAGGACGAAGTGCGAATTATTGCACATCAAAAGTGTGGATCCAGTGACAAAATCGACAAGACTCCACTAATCAGTAAAAAGCTGTAATGTATAATAGATGCCATATTTTTAACAAAGAGCTCAAAAGATACAATGATTTGAGTCAAATCCAGTAGGCTACCCACTTATGTTAAGCAAATGGCAGCCAGACAGACACAAAGAACCATAGACCGGCTGGTAGAAATGAGTTATCAATTGAAAACGAAAACAATCTAGAAGAGTCATGAACAAGAGGAGGTGAATAGTTCAAGATGGAGGGACTGAAACTGTGACTGGACTCCAGTTGGTTCTGTATCTATGATCCGAAGGTTCGATAGTGCGAAGGTTTCATGGGAAGTAGTATCCTCCGACAGATATAAATGTCTCTACGCTATCGATTACCAGGGCTACGGTCGGTGGAAGGAAATCTTGTGAGTCGATTCAAATGAAAAATTAATAAACAGATGGTCAACTGCAGACAAATTTGGATGGTCTTTATCTGTTACAAGCGAATCGAACGTCATTTTAACAGTTAATAATCAAGATAAGTTACGTAAATACTCACCGGATGGACAGTTAATCCGAGAATTAAGTCTATCATCACACCCAAGTACGTGTAGGACTATTGCACTCTATAAAACTGATCAACGGTCATTACCCGGTCAGTCAAGCAATCTTCGTGGTTCAAATGAAGTGTGTATAGTGGATGCAGATGGAAAACTTAAGAAATCGTTGGGTAGAAAACTTGGATCAACCATTGAAGAACTGAATTGCCCAAACCATTTGTCCGTCGATAGGGAAGTATTCGTGTTGGTCGCTGATCTGGGGAACCATCGCGTTTTGTTATTGGATTCAGATTTGAACTTGAAAAGTGAAATTCTCTCAAATGGAAAACACGGATTACAAGATCCAGCGAGAATTTTGTTGGATGACTCAAGTGGTCGACTGTTTGTGGCTGACAACGAATCGGACAATCAACGGATTTAAATTTTCGACTATAAATAAGTCATTTGAAATTAAGTGAATAACATCTTTAAACTAGAAATCAACGTGAATTTGCATTTATCTTTATGTTATATTTTGATCAAAACTTGAAATTAGTGAAACGATACATAATCTCGTATTATTAATGACTCTTCTATTGTTAACTTCTATCAATGTGAAGTGGGTTAGCGCACAGCAGCTGTCAACATATATATATACATATATATACATTGCATTCAGTCTATCGATATATTTCACCATTGATATTAAAAATTTAATACCTTACAAATCGCTGTGTTCGATCAATCTGCATCTTTGCGCATTTGTTACTACGACAGTACTGTATTCAATCATAGGCTACTATTTGAGTCATCGAAATTTCACATTTACCTTTGATGGCCAAGTGCTATGCTTAATTAAGTCAAACCCAATGATGAAATCGCAAATGCATTCGATTTTAGAATGGGACTAGGACTAGGTAGAAAAATGACTGCGATAGATTTTTAAAGTAGTGATATTAAAAAACAAGAAGAGCTCGAGGATATCAGCCCATGTTGTATATGCACCGAAGTTTACACTGACCCGAAAGCATTGCCATGCATTCATACATTTTGCATGAAAATACACAAGAGTTTGGACTTACACGAAGACCCTGAGCCTATGATATGAGCCAACATTGATCACTTTTAATGGATAAATAAAATTAGCTATTATGCGACCCAACAGAGTCTGCAATATCAATACTTTGGAATAACACAATCTAAAGCGATATTAGAGATATTCCTAAGGTAAGACCAGAAGGGATAAAAATCGCCTTTGCGAAAGCTATTTGGGCTGATGGCGATTAAATTAATTGTAAAAGTTAACTTTTGAAACATTAACGATTAATTAGTTAATTTCGACAAAATTATACACAAATAAATAGCTACATTTGTCAGATAAATTAATGACATTTTAATTAAAATTCTCAGTTACTGAATTTAGTTACAAATCGTAAATAACACAGGCGGTTTTCTTGCTCATACTGAAATGTTAGATCCATGGTATGCAAACGATTTGTCCCAATGAATGCAATAAATGTTATCAGCATTTTCGATATTTCAGTTAGCCAATAATTGAAATACAACATTTTTGTGTGTGTAATCGACCTGATAAAATTTATGTTTCTATTTAATAGCTCGATTAGGCGTTTGGATGATAAATTACACACATTAAAAGTGTTCCACCATTTTAGTAAAACCTGATCTCCATGAAGACTGCAGACGACCCTCGTCTTTATACATGTAGATCGGTGATTGGGAACCATGTGAAGCTGCACGCTTTGGGAATGAAAACAATTAATTAATCTCCGTAGATATTAATAGTTTCACTCGAATTTATCGTCATTTCAAAATATTGACAAATTGATTTTCGCTAGAACTACAATTCATCGCAGGACTTGCCACTCACGTATTAGCTTACACTGTTATCGATACATCCGCAGAGACAGGTCAAAATGTAACAATCTGTCCATTGTCGCAACATGGACTTAACTTAGTAAGCGCCTTCACGTCATATATTGCAAATATCTCGAGATATTATTTACTCTGAAAGTCTAAAATTGCAGAAATGCGCAACTTATAGAACAGGGCAAATGAGAGATTTGAACGTTTTAACAGTTCTATATAACCGTTGAATGATGAAACTAGCCTTGTTGAATGTCAACCTTCTGCTGAAATGTCCTGACGTCCTCTACTATCTAGAACTCTGAGAAGCAAAATTTTCGTTACTTGGCATCTTCTTTTAAGGCTTGGTTCATGTTGGTCAAGTTTAGCGGGCAATTTGTACTCGCATCGCCTTGGCCAATGTAACTGCATTAGGCCCATCCTTCTGATGTACGCTCAAGTCTAATCCATATACGGACCGCGTAGACCTTTTTTAGCCTGGTGCCCACGTCTTGGTTGAGGACGACGGACGCGGGTAATTGAAGTGACCTTGACAGTTAGCCACGGGTGGCTTATCAATCTACCGACCGACATTATGGTGTGCTGCTTATGCGTCGAGGACCAGCTGGACATGCGCCACCTTAAACTAGCGTCAGACTAAGGCATTATCTCTCACCAGTCAGCTGTCGACGGGAATGCGTTGTTTGGCTCCACATGTGCCCGCTAGCCCACGCAGGATACCCTTTCTGCCCACTGTGCATTGTTTGGCTAACTGATGTAATATATTAATTGTAATTACATCTGACATCAAATTGGTTATCAGATAAAGCGCCTATGAGTAGAAATCTCGAAGGGACGCTATAAAAATATTCAATTACAAGACATTACACAATAGAACCGTAAAGACTACAAACTAGAAATGACGAGTAAACTTAGCACGAGAAACCCAGAAATTTAGAGAAAATCGCTCATTTAGGCAGAACAATTGGCCAATATGGCACACATAATATCGACGCTCAGAATCAGAATGTACTTATATAAGTATTCATCTATGTTTATTTTTGATTATAAAAAGAAGGACTTTCACTTATCTTTGTTCCTGTTACGTCTGTTTATAAAATGGGATTACCAGGATCATAAGTTTCATGGCAATAATAACATCACAGGCTTAATAATTATAACTTACAGTATTGTTAAGCCCTGCGTGAAGCTATAATGAATGGGTTTCTTATTAATAAAATTAAAATTGGCTACTAACGGCAATTGCTACTGAGAGGCAAGTTGTGGTTAATTACGCGAAGAAACGGCGACACGTAAAACTATGAGTGAACATGAGAGCGAGTAGCCATTTAGATAGTGACTTATTCGTACATAATCCTGAGGGATCATTATGCAGGCCTTTCTCGGGGTAAATATGAAAAAGAATAGTGCATCTCTATTACCCATGCAATTCATATATAATACCCCTATGTATATTCACTGCTCATATTCCGCAACAACTGTTGCACTGTATAGAACTTGGTGCAAATTATACTACTGGCCACTCAGAACGATGCATATTGATTTAGTAGGACTATAATAATTTTATGTCGCATTATATAGGCTAGGCTACTACAAGTCCGGAACACATGATAAAATTCTTTCAATGCTTACGAATACAGGCTACAAATAGCTTTCCGCACCTAGTTCTGCAACATATCGACTCCAACAGAGCAAGTGGAATATCTCTTAAAAGAAGTCATAGAATACGTTTGTTATGTTTATTTTAATTATGACTTCTGTGCGTTAGAGATTGCGGGGTGACCCCACGAGTGACCGCACAGGGTGGCACCAAGATTAGTGACGCCTCTGTTCGAGTCTATGAACTATCTTCTATTTTAGCCAACAAATTACCAATTTTTTAATTCGTTGTCAATTTTACAGTAGGCCCTTAATCTGTAAATTTACTGGTAGGTCAGTTTCAATTGAAACATTTACAACAAGGTTACTACGGCACTGATTACTATTGTAAGAATCTTTTAAACGGTGCGATACGAATATTTTCTACAATGTTATACAACTACTATTGGATAATTCCCTACTAACAAGACTTAAAGGCACACCAGGAACGCTATTTACACTAAGAACATCATTATACCATTACCCAGTGGCGTAGGCAAGAGTGGGTTTGGGGAGTTAACCCCCCCCCCCATTGGCATAGTTGAAAATATTTGTTAGCAACAACCTACAGAATAAGTTGGGAAGAAAAGAAAATCTGAGACTGACCTGTACAGGCAGTGCTATTTTATAATCATATCAAATTTAAAGCTTGAGTATATGTTTGTAATTTTTTTTGTCCATTGTTATAAAATCACTAGCTATTAGCCGATTTTAATAAAAAGTATTTATATTTTGTAATATAAAAAGACTGTTGCAGTGCAAAAAAGGCTAAAATTAAAAAAATCCTAGCTCATTGAGCCCCCTAATTTATTGTAGATCTAGTGGGGAAAAGGACTATCCCAAAAGTGCCTACACTAACCCCTCCCTTGGGGAAATCCTGCCTACGCCACTGCCATCACCTGGTAGTTTTACCCTGTACTAATGAAATTTGCCACAATCAAAACGACAGCGACAACCACTAATGTAGAGTAATCTCTAATAGAAGGATTCAACATCGACATGGCGGCGTTCGTAGGCTTCGTGGATGGTGCTAGGGTTAACGGAATGTTTCCGTTGCAGTTATCCTTCTGGCAGAAGCAGGCGCTCTTGCTGTACGTTGTATCGTTATCGCCATGAACCCCAGTTGTATAGCAACAACTCTCGCCATATCTGAACGTAGTGTAATTGAACATCGCGCTGTATTGTTCACAGTGGTCAATTTGCATGACGGCCGAATCGTTCACGCAGTCACGGTAGGCAAGAGAAAAGCCTGAAATCGAAAAGGACAATGAAAACAAAGGCACTCAGAAAATTATTGTTGTTTATTATATAACAGAATTTGTTTCAAATCGTTTGCTGCGTTTATGGTTCCGAATCAACTCAGCTCAAATTAGTACACTGTCCATACTCTGTCGGTCAGGTGATCTGACGGCGAGGGATTGGACTAGACATCCGCCATAATATTATTTATGTCAACACTCAAGCCTCGGGCATTTAATTCTCATGGCCTCATTTCTTCTTCTTCCACTTCATCATCGTATTTGTATTTTTGTTATGATGGTTATTATTATTATTATTATTATTATTATTAGCATCATCATCATCGTCATTATTACTGTTAGTAATATCATTTTTATTTTTGCAATATTATTGTCGTTACCATTGCTATTCAGTAAAATATATTTATGTATGACCGTGTCTTCACACTTTGCATAGGATAAGCGATTCAATTATTAGTGACAGATCAACTCACTCATAGGTGATGTATAGTTGACGAACTTCCAGGTACACATTGAACCAGAACATGTAGCAGTATTCGTCGCATTGAATGGTTCACTGCAAGCGGAATCCGTGTAGTTGCATTGATAACACGTAACCGCATCCACACGGTCAAACGATGAGACAGACAGTACCACCAGCAACGACACAATTTGACTAATCATCTGCAAATATTACATAATTACAAAACATTAATTAATTATTAGGTATTAAACATGACCGCGCCTTTCGTAGCTTTCACGAGAGATCACATTTGCAGTTAATTCGCTAATAAATCTGCTTATTCAAATTATTCAATAATTTTCATTTTTACAAATTTATTTACTTTAATTCAATTGTTGTTCAGACAAACGGCTGAAGTATTTAATTATTTGATTATTTATTTATGTTACAACAATTTCCTGATGGACGATGGTAATTCATAGCCCTATGCTACATTTGCAATTTCTCTGCAGACACCATAGCTGTTGAAGTTATTTCATGTTATTTTTATTATTCTGCCCTGATTCTTATCCGTTTTAATTTCCCTCATCTGTTTTGGGATGTACGCATCATCCCACGCAACCGTCTCTCTGTCTGTCTGTGTGTCTGTCTGTCTATCTGCTTGATCGTTGCGTCTCTGCGTGCATGCATGCATGTATTTATGTGCGTAAGTACGTATATGTGTATATACATGCATACATACATACATTTATGGATACATGCATATATACATATAGGGGGGGGGACAATTGTCTGGGAGGCAAATGTCCTTGCCAAAGTTGGGAAAGTGGGGCAATTGTCTGTGGGGGCAATTATCCGGGGGGCAATTTTCCTACACCCAGGGTTTGGTACGAGTACGTCCAATAAAATACCGGACGTTGTGTACGAATAAACTCAAAGGGCGGCTTTGAGGTGGATCTGCCGTATTTGCGAACGAATAATAATATTCTTGTCAACTAAATGTTTTGATCTAAATCTGCAAAACCAGTATCATTATTTTATGTGCAAATCGAACAAAAAAAGAGAATGGCATAACGTTGTTTCCCAATTTGATTAAGTGCAAATGGTCTATGAATTACGCACAGCGATGCATTCAGCGTACATATTGGGCGTGATACCAACATCAAAAATAGATCAAGAAACTGTGGAGACGTAGGGCTTATGTTTTGCTTAAATATCCGATACCTGAGTTTTAGAAATGGGACGTACTGTCCAGGTGGAATTAAATAGATAGAACTATACAAAGACCTCAAAACATCAGTTTCCTACTTTGGAGGATTTTGTCCGGAGAGGTTTTGTCCGGGAACTTTTGTCCAATCCCCGCATGCTCTATCCAAAACTCCATAGCGCTCTTTCATAAATTTTATACTGATTCCTCCTCTTCCTCTACTTCCCTCACCGTTACGAATTTATAAGTAGACCCAGTCAACGTAAATATAATCGTGACAGGGAGGCAGAAATTGCAGCTAAACATTCATTTAGAGACAGCTTTTAAACGCTAGTTCTGTGCAGAACTTTGAGAATCTCACAATTTTCACAATTACATTTCAATATGTTATATTATTCGCTATCGGTGATATAAATTGCATTATAGAACAGGAAATTAATACCTCTGACCTTTTCGCAGTAATTCAAATACTTTTGATTTCCTCTCGTTCACGGAATCCAGTAATGTTCGTATTATGTGCATCGACGATTCCTACCTGTTCTATTACATCCAATTGCTGCTCTCATTCAAATTGTTTGCTTAGCGTTCACCTGAATTAATGATTGAAGCTGCAGAGGAATTGTGTCAGGCGGGCATCAACAGCCATTATAGGGCTTACACCTGTTGCTGAGGTTAGCTTGTGCCACTTCCCACACAAAACCCGCACTCATTCACTCAATTATACATTCGGATATGTGAAGACTCTGCACGAATGGGGATGGGGTTGTCTATCACTTGCGCGAGGTTGATGCAAACACTTGAACGTAACTAGCAGTAGTGTATATTGAATGCCTGGCTGTAAACCACAGGGTCTACATGTATTATAGACACACTCATTGTAATATTTTGCCCTCTTTGCGACAAAGGCTGAACATAATTTCGGTGATCATTTCGGATGATTTAATTTATTTTAAATTAATTTATATGGCGCCATTCATGTATTCGGCATCACTGTTGAGAAGCGTTGGCACAACGACGTCCTTCATTCATGTTGTTCAGTCCCCTGAATTAGCTTTATATAAATGTCGTTTAAGTAACGCACATTGCAGTGTGTACATCATATCTTTCATTGGACTCTCCTCTCACAGCATCTCTAAGATCCAGTTCATTCTCAATGCGGCTGCCCGGCTAATTGGTGGAATTCATAATTTTTTCACATCTCATACTTCATTCACGAATACCTTCACTGGCTCCCTGTACCTCAACGCATTCGTTTCAAAACCCTTGCGGTGATGCGTGACTGTCTTCTTGGGTCTGCGGCCCGTCTGTCCCACCTACATGTACCTTCTGGCTCTCTGCATTAGGGTCTCCTCTATTCCGCACCGGGTTTCCTTTCGTTCCTCTGGCCGCGGCCTTCTGGTGGTTCCTCGCATGCGCTCTGCCACAGTCCAATCCAGGGGTCACACCAACTGGAAGAGCATCCCCTTCCTCTTCGAAAGGAGCTGCTCTCTCTATCCCCTACTGCCTTCCGGAAGCGCTTGAATACTTTCCTTTTTACTGTTTAGTTTTGTGTTGAGTCGTGAGTGTCTATGATTTGAGTGGCGCTATATAAGTCTATATTACATTACAATTGCATCACATTATCAGTGTCTTCTGTGAAAAGACATCACTGTTCGCGGTATTGCAAGCGCTACCTATTATACCTGCCCATTAAAACGACCTAACTCTGTGCTAGTCCTAAGTACGGAAAACGGAGACTTTTATCATCTTTATTATAACACGGTAGCGTTAAACAGCAACCTAATTCCCATTACTGCAAAATTCAATCAATCAAGGACTGACACTTGATTAACCGCTTATTCAGACAATCTACTGAGAGGCGCTCACCGGTTCAACTATGGCAAATGAGAACAGATTTAAGACTAAGAGAAGAGTACAAAGAAGATGAGGAGGTCCTAGGCTTAACGACCGGAGACTCAGAGAAAGCACATTCAAAGTGGCCCACAACAAAGAAGGCACGATGCTGCGGCATAGCAGTGCGTGAGAATGGAACACTGAGAAGGCCGACTGCGCAGTAGAGCGCAGATCCATTTGACATTTGAGCACTGGCAGCAGAAGGGTGAATAGCTAGGCTACTGAAGGTGGGTATATTTATATGCAACAGCTCCAACCATTGCCCCAGTTCGTAAGCCGTGAACTGTCATGTTATTCCAAGGCCTCCATTCTATTTACAGTTGATGTCAGCTGGTCTATGTAGGTCGGTCGGTCGATAATAAACTACATTATTCGTATTTAATTGTTTCATCTGTTTGAGTTTTGATATTTCAATTTGGCTTACAGAACATCTGGCGAGTCTCCACTTAGTCATGTGATCTAATGTTTACACTGGCTAAATTATTAGTCACAATCATCATCAACATCATCATCATCATCATCATCATCACCATCATCGTCATCGTCATCGTCGTTGTCGTCGTCGTCGTCGTCGTCGTCATAACTCACATGCCTTGAAGTCTTGGAAAACATGGTTGCTTCATTAATATAGGTTTGGACTTTTCACTGTGTCGAAGTTGTTATCTATGCACACAATTAATGTCGATGCCCGTGTTAGTTTGGGTTTAAAAAAAATTACGACATTAGAAATATTGTGATAACAATATTACAATCTATGCTTCCAAAGCCTGATCCATTGTTAAAAAATATCAAGTGGTGATCTTTTAATCACCGCATAATGTGAACTCGTATCACCCCGAGAAACGTCGTGCTTGAATCCGTTCCAGGTTTCAAACTATTGCAACGTCTTTCATTCACAAGCAATCATTACGTGGAACATAATGGATCGCTATCAATGGCGTGGCCTGAGAAGTTACACCCCTCATTTAAAAATGGAGGATAAAAGCCACAATGCAGTAAAGGCCAGGCTTTCAGGCATGACTGTTGTCACTGGGCGTCCCTTCGCCATCTGTCTGTTAGGATGAGTTATTGTGGAACGGTTGGAAATTGAACTAATCACATGGGCCACAGTGCATGAAACGTGTGCCACGCTTCAGTGAAACTTAATATCCATAAAAATTACCTATTCATTGATGGGAAACTGTCTGCTTGAGTAAGCAACGACCATAATTTATGTCTTTTATCAACAGTGTATAATGCATAATGTATTACAGCCAAATAACTTAGAGAGTAACATATCTTGCTAACATAGTTCGAATAAATGCTAATTGGATGTTGTTATATTTTGCTATACATATATATGATATTTATGCAGTTTAAAAGCTTTATTCGGTACTAATAATCATTAGGTTGAAGACCCATGAAAGTCACATGATTGGTAATGAATCATTTATCATTCGAGCAGAATGAACATAAGATGAAGAGCATTAGCAATCTGCATGATAAAGTATAAGCCCAGTGCAGTTTAATATTATCCTAAACTGCTACGGCATTAGCCTACAGAGTTCATAAAATGTCAATTAAAAAAAAAATAAAAAACTCACCCAGTACTTCTACATTTCCTATAGGCAACCAATTAGATTTCCCTGACATTAACAGTTTAAATCTAGTTAATCGTCATTTTTGAATATATATCCTACCAACTCATTTTCGACAGAACTGCAATTATTGCGACAACCCCAATGGGTATTTTACTGACAGGCTGAAGTGGAAAGCCGGCATTTGGTACTGTGTGTGGTAGGTCGCCGTTGCAATTATCCGTCAGGCATTGACAACCAATTACTTGAACCTTCGCTCCATCATTAGTATTGCCGGTGTAGCTGTAACAGCAGCTATTGCCATAGATGAAGAACGTATAGTTGGACTGTTTGTACTGATCGCTGTACGTCAGGCATTGGTCCAATTGGAAAGTTACCTGGTTTGTGCAATTTCTGGTAACGCCATAATATTCTGCAAACAAAAAATAATCGCTACACGAATAATTAAATTCTAATCAGTGATATTTGACTTCAATGCTTGACCTCGACATCGAGGATTAATATAGTGCGTTTGCAAAAGTTTGGACATAGTTCTGGCTTCCTTGTGGTTTCTGAGTACGGTAGGCCTATTTGTGATAGTCTCGAGACCCGAGACTATAGTTTCGGGTCTCCAGACTGGCAGTTTATTTATACATGTATATGAAAGTGTTTATTCATTTAAATATCTATTAATTTGCTTATTCATTGACTTTCTTTCTAATGTACGTACGTAACCATTGACATAAAACAAGTGGTGTTACTAGAAGGGTGCGGATCGCACCGGATGACGCAATTCAGAGGGGTGACCACAAAATGACACAATAACTGTCTCAAAAGCGCTTATGCAGAATTTAATCAAAGAGTCATTAATTTTTAACTAACAATGACAGGCAACTAAATATATTTGTTAACTTTATCTTACACCAAAATAAATGATTATGATAATATTATATCAATTTATGAGTGCCATCAATCGGAGGTGTGACACCAAAATGACCCATGACGGTCTTAAAAGTGTTTGTATAGAATTTTAAAAAAGACATTCATTTATTTTAAATTGACAATAACAGCCAACTAAACATATTTCGTAACCATATCTTATATGTATATGATTATGTTAGTATATCGATTTGTTGCTTAAACTCTATGCTAATATAAAGCTAATTTTTTAACCTTCTAATGCGCCGCTTTCAGTGTCGACATTATTACCCAGTAATGCGCCTTTCTTTCACAAGTTGCTGAAGTCTGATCTGTGGTTGAGCTGGTTGCGCCGACGAGCAGACTAATTAAGGGGCCTGAAATTCGACCTTGAAATTCGACCGATCGCGAGTGTATCATTGGACGAGGGCTCCGAGTGAAGCTTTTGTTTTATGCCTGATTTACATTTTAAGGTTTATACTACCTTCAGATGATGCGAATGCAAATGATGGTTGCTATCATATCGAATGTGTGTGTGAATTGTGTGACTCGAAATATCTAAATATTGGAATATAAAGCCAAGTTTGTGCTGAAAATAGTCATATTAACATAACAATTCTCATAGGAGCGTTTTGCAAAAAAATTTCCCATCGCCAGAGCGTTCCGTTTGGGAGCCATTCCATTCTTAGGACAGAAAGAAAACTTTCGTTTTTTTGTCTAGATTACGACTTACGAGTAGCATCAGTACAAAAAAGTATTAGGGCTTACTAAGGATTCTGGAGACCGGACGCTGATCTTCCTTGACAACCCATTTAATTTGATTTGATACAGCGCTCGTGAACAAGCTGGTGTCCTGCGCTTGGTTTTCGAGTGGCGAATTAGAAGTGTGAAGATTACGATTACAATTCTCTATGGCCTGGTATTCAAAAGGGAGTATTTCCATGCGGGGTGACACCAGATTTGCCCACGATCGGGTCGACCCGCGGTTCGGATCGGATCAGGCCGGGCCGGGCCGGGTCACGAATATCTGTAGATTATGCGGGTCGGGTCAATATACTATCAGGTCGGATTGGGTCGGGTTCCAAACCCTGACCCATTTCGACCCATCAATTTTTTGCAGAGCTTAATTTTCCACTCAGTGATATTCATAATGTTAATCAGCTACAATCAATAAATTTGAATATGGCGAAGGAATGAGCGCAAAAATGTAGGGTAACACTGGATTTTTTACTTTTTATGAAAAAAGAAAGGTCAGGGCATTTGTTACAAGCGTGTACGTTGGCTGAAGTGGCAACGCTGGACTCTTACGTACCCAATAATATCCGGAATTCATTTGTATATATTTAGGGAGAAAGTAAGTTTATTCCAAAATAGAATAAACGAAGAGTCTCTTTCCTGATACGTCCTCACATATCTATATTAGGATCACATATGACGGACTGACTGTGCTGCGTTTTTACGACATTATAATATGACGATCAATGATATTAATACAATTAGCAGCAGCGGTGGGTCGGCCATGTACGTCTTGGGTTGGGTCGGGTCAGATATTTGGCTTTAGGTGTCGGGTCGGCTCCAGTTATAATGGATCGGGTTGGGTCATGAAAACTAGAGCCATGGACAACTCTGGGCGACACCATGAGTGACCGCATCGGGTGACACTAAGCCTAGTGACGCCTCTGCATATATATCCTAATGACGTAATTCAGCGACTAGACGAAATGTGTAACGATCTTACCGTATTGACCTGAGACGCCTTGGTATATGAATTCACACACTGGTCCGTTGCATTTAGGAGTACTCGCCGCGTTGAAAGGTTCAGGGCATGTTGCTCCCTGTTGGGGAATCTGCGACAAGCTAAGATACGAGCAGCTGTAGCAGGACACTGCATCTGAACTCTCAACCAATGATCCAACGAGTAATATAAGCGACACCACAACGTTGGACATCTTCCCTGGAAAGTTCCATAACAAAAGAAATCCTCAACCCGCAACATATGACATCATCAATCGATAAATCGATTAATGTTTCAAGCGAAGCAGGAAACTACGCCATAACTTTCTTTCGTTGTTGATTGTATGTATAAATGGCCGTTTATATGGCGCTTTATAGAGCCTCGTGAGGGCGCTAAGCGTAGCTACCCGACAAGTCTAAACAAATGAGACTTAAGTAATTGCAGATTGCAGCGGAGGCGTCCATAGCCTATCTTGATTTTCTGGCATTAAATCGTTAATGGATGATAAATACATACCACAATTCTACACACTCTGATCATCGTATAAGATAACTATAGATGTTGTCCAGAAATGCTACATGAAATCAACATAGCATGCGCTTCTCAGTAACTTTTCCAAAGTAGCACCCAGTGCGCCAGCTAAACGATCCATGTACTGCACCTGTTCCAAACTATTGTGGCAATGCATGACTTATGGAACGAAATAAATAGAGGCAGTGAGATTTATACATAGCTAAGTAGATCCGATGAAAGAATGTTACCTTTCTGAGTTGTCAGCCTTCTGTTGAAATTTGTCGGCGTCCTTTTGACTATGTGTTGAGAATTTGAGCTTCCATATAACGGGCAACTACTTTCAAGACTTGGTTGTTGTTAGTAAGCATGAGCGCTCAGAGGAAGCGGTGAAGCATTTGGCCAACATCTAAAGAGGCCTCGTCATCAGCAATGTTTTGTAGGTCCTAGTGGCGTGAGTTGCAACAGGTAGAACACCTATAACAAATTCTGCCGTCCGTGACCAAACCAGAATTTCAACTTATGTCCAATCTGAGAATTCTTTAGTAAAACTTGGCAAACATCACCTTTAACAATGTCAGGCAAAGATATAATTATAGTTTATTCTGCAAACTATATCACGTGGCTTCAGGTCTCCAAAGCGCCCAGGTAGCTCTAGGTAGCTCATCCAGTGCCACTTACAATTATATATTTAAAACGACATTGTTAACCTATAGGCTAGTAGGCTATTATAGCTGCTCCTCTTCGACTACGTTTTCGAGCGCAACAATAGTTTTGAAAGATACAGATTTCAAGGCCAACGATGCACTGAACTGTTGCAGGTCTTTGTGAGTTTTGAGACCTAGGATATCAATCAATCAATCAATTAATCAATCAATCAATCAATCAGTCAGTCAGTCAGTCAGTCAGTCAGTCAGTCAGTCAGTCAGTCAGTCAGTCAGTCAGTCAGTCAGTCAGTCAGTCAGTCAGTCAGTCAGTCAGTCAGTCAGTCAGTCAGTCAGTCAGTCTGTCAGTCAATCAATCAATCAATCGATCGATCGATCGATCAATCAATCAATCAATCAATCAATGTTTTATTGTTCACGAGCGAAATACATACCACATAACATACTAACAGTACAGTAACTAAACATGCAGTGAACAATGGGAAACCCCAAAGGAACGGACCGTTCCGCTAATAGAGGTCGCCCAATTTCAACCAATTATGCAACCAATGAAGCAGTTCACAAAGAACCTTTCCGTAATTACATCAATGACATCTAGGATATGCAAATGAAGGGCATCTGAATATCTATGAAGTGAATAGTAGAGAGTGCGACTTAACCAAAGCTCCATATTTCAGATCAGCATGCGGTTCTTTTAGCCCAAGGCTAAGTGGGTCTAAGCTTAAATGCATCCCCTCGAATGGACCTTTTTCTCCTGTATTCTTACAACTGCTGTAAAAGTTATCAATATTTAAATTCCGAATTTTACGTCTATGTGTTGATTGTTATGTAAGCCACAGAAATTATTTACTTGTGCATTGTTCAATGCATACTCAATTCTTAGGTTACTAAACGGATTGCTGCTGTTGGCTGCGTAGCTGCAAGGGCGTTTCAATGCGAACGGGTAGCCCTAATTGAGTGATTAAAGGCTATTAATTTAACTCGATACATCTTCATCTATATCTTTAAATATAGCAAACACGCTGTAAAAAGTATTACCTAGGAC
The DNA here is from genome assembly GCA_959347315.1 of Bimastos eiseni. Lineage (NCBI taxonomy): Eukaryota > Metazoa > Annelida > Clitellata > Crassiclitellata > Lumbricidae > Bimastos > Bimastos eiseni. The sequence goes on along the minus strand of OY365810.1, from coordinate 4,830,027 downwards.
AATACATAACTGCATTGCGGTAATTTTACAGAGATTATCCTGAGGATTTAGTCAGTGAAAACTGCGCTTTTAAAGACAATGCTAGAATGAATGGATTCGTCTAGGTGACAGGTTTAAAATAGCTCGGCAACGTTAATAGTAAAAACGAAAGGGCTCTACTGATTAATTGTAGTTCGAGATAGATGGCTACCATTGAACCCTATAGCCCATATAGAACTTTCATTCTCATATTTGACCCACATAGAGTCCTTGTGGGTCACATCAAATGAAAGCGAAGAGGTAGGTATTCATGTGGGAGCGAAGATGCAGATTCTGATTTTTGAGTCGGTGATTTCGTTCCTTTCATTTCAGATTTTAAAATCTCTATCAATGGTCTACACTCCATATGTTCTAGGACCAGGCAGTGGGACCATTTGGATTGTCGAATTTTTCGAAACTTAAAGTGCTAGGAATAGATCAACACTGTGTGACATCGACCAGATACATGTATATGTATTTATAGAGCAGCATGAATGCTTCACATCAACAAATTCAAACATGTATTACTTTGTAAAACAGTTTCGCCGCATTTAAGTGTAAAGCATAAACTATAGACCTACGCAGTCTGGCAATGAGAGATAACATCTGAATGATTCGTGCCATCATGTTTTATGCAATAATCGTTGTCTATACATGTATACATGGAGCTCAGGCACACTGTGTTGACATACAAAACGGTAGCGCTTCAATCATCCGGGTTTTGTAGGCCTAGCTTGTGATCTGTGTCATATTATTGCAGATTTATTGTAATTTGTTTGCATGTTATAAGGCTATAATTATGGAATTAGTGGAATAGATTTATTTAAGCTGGTGCAAATTGAGGCCCGGCCTTGAAAAGTGACTAAGCAAAAAGTGGGCCATCCTGTTTGCATGAAATATTATGTACTGGATAAATACAAAGTTATCAGTATTATTGTAGTGATTTAAAAGGGGACTGGGTTAACTTATGTAACTTATGAGAGATGACGATGATGACGGTGTGGTAGAGTTTGTAAGTTATTATTTTATGGACAATGTATACAAAGTGTAACGTGTCTAAACGGAAAAAATAATAATTGTACGAACACTATAGATATAGAAATGAGCAGTATATATAATAACAAACATCTCATGAAAGAAAGGAATACTTAGGGATGTCCTATGGCGGCAAAGGTCTTTGACGTCTTACCATGTTGTTGACTCTTGTGTTTGATACATTTTATCTGTCTCTATAGTTTCGTTCTCACTATCAGACATAGGGCTCCTTGGTCTTACGAGTTTTCTTTATTCTTCTTTATCTACAACACTACTAGACATATTTGCATTGATATGGGTTGTTTTTTAAAATAATTTTTGTAGCTTTTTGTTTTTTGTGTGTTTTTGTTTAGACTACACATGCAAATAGTTATAGTTATATTCGCAATATATTTACACATTGTTATGCAATATCAAGTTTGGAAGCATTTCTATATGTTCATATGGATGGTCTCCCCTTTTGATTTAAGTCAATACATTTAGAAGTCAAACGTTAAAACAAAAATTAGTAATAATATACAGAAAGAAACGCTGGCGTTATTGTTTGAACTGTAGGCTACCAAACATCACGTAGACATGTCACCCGAAGACACGCACTACGCTGCCAACAACAATGATATGCAGATTGGTTCTAGAAATAAGTTGACAAGCAACTAAGGAGCAACATTCGTTGCATGCATAGCGATGCTTTAGTCTATCACCCAAATTTATTATTAGAAGTTGCTGCCGTGTGATACATTATATTTTGTTTGAGGGCTTTAGTATTATAGCTCAATCAATCGAAACTGCAATTATAATGATTTTTTTAACTTTAATTTTTTTCCACAAGATCTAGTTAGCTTAAAAAAATTCATATCGGATAAGGTTGACTTTATGCTCTATGTCAAGCATTCAACAATCTAAATTTATTTCAATTATTATCGGTTTCAAGAGCACATTTTGCCACTTTTACTTTTAGGTAAAGCTACTCCGTTGTCTTGTCATATTAACTGTGTTGCTAACTGGAAAATGTTCATATCAGTCGCAATTTGTAAGCATCTTTGAATTTTTCTCCCAGAACCTAGCTGAGAAGTAAGTCATCGTCATAGTTGAGACAAGGTTTTAAAACCAAACTCATGGATGTAATGACGTCTACATGTATGTATTGAATGTTATGTAAGCCACAGAAATTATCTGCCTTTACATAGTTCAATGCATACTGAAATCTTGGGCTACAAAACGGATCAATGCTGTTGCCTAAGAACAGGTAGGCCTAATCTGTTGGCTGCGCAGGCCTACATGTAGCTGCAAGGGCATTTGGATGCGAACGGGAAATTAAGTGGTTGAGTGCTGTAAGCTTAACATGTCTTATTCTAAATATTTTCATACAAGGCTTTAAATATTGCGAACGCGTTGTGAAAGGTATTTCCTTCGTCGATACATAACTGCATTGCGGTATTTAGTCAGTGAAAACAGCGCTTATAAAGACAAGGCTAGAATGAAAGGAAGTAGGTGACAGATTAAAAATAGCGCGGCAGGTTCAATAGTAAAGACGAAAGTGCTATGTTGATTATGTGCTTCGAGCGACCATCAATTGCCCAAAAACGAGCGCGTTCGAGTAGCAGTCATAATATTTTCTGAGCAGCAGGAAATGTATCTGTCTCTGTCGATAATAATATGTTCGAGTCTCAAGTTGTTTTAGAGATCTTATACTAATGGAGCCGAGATTAGAGAAGCACAGAGTATTTCTGGTGGATCGAATTGATCCGGAATTTGGTCTGTTAGATAAATTACTGACCAGAAGGATTCTGACGAGAGACGACGTGCACAGGATTAAATTGAAAGACAACACAACAGCGGACAGAAACAAAATTCTTCTTGACTTTATACTGAAGAACAAAAAGACAAATGAACTGCTCTCTGCTCTCTGGGACAGTGGACAAACTCATTTGGTCAACTATTTAAACGCTGATGGAGGTAAGAAGCAACAGATTCACGAGCGTAGCCCCGCACTTGCTAAATGGTTTTAAAGGTAGGTCTATATCTAGTTATGTAGACACTCATTGATTCATTTCCGAAATCTGATATTGCCCTTCTTCCAACATCTTTTGCTCAGACGAGTCAGAAGTGCACACACACGACTCGACGGCGCAATTGCAGTTGTACTGCAGAGCAATGGTGCGCGAAGGACTTGCTCAAGGTCCCTACACAGTCACGCCTCAGAAGAGGGTCGAAGCCAGCCACTCAGCGCACACTCAGCGTACGGGTCAACCGCTCTAACCGATCGGACACTGTGCCACACTGAATAGACACGAGTGAATACTGTATTTATATCCTAGTGCTGCGAAAGGCTATAATATACTGTTTGCTTACGAATGTAATTTCTATGCGCATATATATATATGTATAAATATATATTAATACTTAAAGAGAGAATTCTATATATATATATATATATATATACATATATATCAATATATATATGTATATATATATTAATACTAAAAGAGAGAATTCTCTATATATATATATATTAATATATGTATATATATATATATGTATATATATATATTAATACTTAAAGAGAGAATTCTATATATATATATGTATATTAATATATGTATATATTAATACTTAAAGAGAGAATTCTATATATATATATATTAATATATGTATATATATATATTAATACTTAAAGAGAGAATTCTATATGTATATATATATATATTAGTATATATATATATATGTATATATATATGTATACTTAAAGAGAGAATTCTACATGTATATATATATATATTTTAATATATATATATATATATGTATATATATGTACACTTAAAGAGAGAATTCTATATGTATATATATATATATATATATATTAATATATATATATATATATATGTATATATATATGTATACTTAAAGAGAGAATTCTATATGTATATATATATATATTTTAATATATATATATATATGTATATATATATGTATACTTAAAGAGAGAATTCTATATATATATATATTAATATATGTATATATATATTAATATATGTATATATATATATATTAATATATGTTTATATATATATTTATATATATATATAAATATTAACACTTAAAGAGAGAATTCTCTCTGTCTATCTGTCTCTGTGTGTCTTTGTCCGGCGATTTATTTGTACAGTTTTTGAGCTATTCGTTCTAAACCTTCACCGTTGGCTCGGGGAACACCTGACGCACGCAATCGAGGGGTCCGTGAAACCCGCGTGCGCCCTCTTTCTATTCTCCGGGGCCAGGACTCCCCAAAGAAAGTTTCCTTCTCAGTCGCCAGGATCGTCTCGTAGAAACACTTGCATGTCAATTCTCTCTGCCACACCTTTATACATATATGAGTGACTAATTATACATATATAATTATTGTGTGGCAATACTGAGCCCGTGTGCATGCTTCTGTGGCCACAGTATCAGGTTGTAATTTTCGAAGGTGACTACTTGTTGTTCGTGTAGAAGATGGATCTGAATTTGGAGACGATTGGCCACTTAGCGAATCTGATATAAGCCTACTGGACATCAATCGCGAAAGTTTGCTGAACCTTCTCGATACAAGCGAACTATGCAACGGATTATATTCTAAGAAAGTCATAAATAATCCGCAAAAACAGTTCATCCTCTCGAAGCCGACAGATTATGAGAAAAACGAGGCACTGATGGACATTTTGACAAAGTGTAGTCTTCGACAATACAAATTAACAATAACCTGTTTATGCGATACCAATCAAAGCCACCTAGCCGATCTACTTTCAGTAGGAGGAGGTAAGTTTTCTTCCAAGTAATATAAAGTTGGTGATTCGCCTCGTCTCCACTTATCTAGATGAGTATGGTCCGTTTATGCCAATCTTTATTCATGGCGAGGTGACATCCACACCTTCTGCAGATATCATTGGCACCATGTGCATTCAGATCAATTAACTAGGTTGAAGGACTGTGTTACTGATCTTCTGAGTGACAAAATGAATGAACGTATGAAGTATTGTTCTTACGAACATTAAAGGGAACGATTCCAATCGTGCATGTAAAATAAACAACTCGTCATTTAGTAAGCTAACTGACCTTGCTGACCTTGAGTAACTTATTACCACAGATTCAAACATGGAACGCGACATTATTTAACGATCAGTAATTGATTTAAGACAAGACGCATATCATCCTTGTCATGGATGCGTCGTTAAATAAATTTATTACACAGACTTTTAGGACAGTAAAAACACAGTCAGATATAAGCATATCGGTCGCCCTTAGAAAGAAGTTCTATGATTGTGGTAGGGTCAATTACCTTAGCGTGCTAATTTTTTTCTGATAACCGAGGAGGAAATGCGAAATTTAATGGCACGTATGTTGACCCTTATATTTAGATTTTCTGACTGAGCCCGTGTAACAATTGGATTTTTTTATATTACAATAAAGGATGGCACGCAAATTGTACAGTTCATCTTTTGCGTCCTTCGGAACACGCAAGTTGCATGTTCAGTCTCGATATACATATGATTATATTGTGCATTTTTCAGATAAATAGTAGCCTAGCAATAGATATTAAAATAACTTCTGTTCTTTATGTATACAGTCGCCATTCTGGTTCACGCGAACATTGAAGGCAGAGTTGAAAACGCATATAAACTGGAAGAGGTTATCATCACCGTGTTCAAAAATCGCCTCTTGGAAGAAGCCACTCGGTTTCTGGACTCAACTAAGCTGAAATTAATTGCTATGAAGAAAGGACACAGCATCGTCCTCTATATTCAGTGCACAACGCACGATGAGCTGCAGCAACTGGTGGATCTACTAAAGACGGACGAGCTGAAGGAGATCATCGAGAAGGTCTTCATTGAGATGCTGTCCATAGGAGGCGCTCTAAAGGTTACGCTGACTTGGTCGCTGGAGGAGTTCAGAACAGCTGCTGAGTACCTGGGTTATTATGAGAGATTGATACCGATAGCAATTCCACGAAGCAACATCATGTATGTCTGCTTGAAGATAATAAATATGGCGCCTTTCAATATAGCACCTTCTAAGTACCAGTTATTTGTGTAGGACTTTATCGCCGGAGATTATTAGCCTTCCAAGATGGATTCATCGTTCCAATAGATTATGCTGATAGTTATTAATTTTCCCACTCTTTACCTCAAATTCAAGCACTCTGAGCTGACGATACGGATTCCTAAATTCATTATTAATTGGTGTCTATTTGATCTCTATTATAATTTATCACATATCAATTAACATTATCCCCACTTATATCGATTCTCATTCGTAAATAGATTCTTGCATAATGAAAAACTCCGGTGTTATGTCCTCTTCATTTCTGGTTCTGAGCTGTTGGTCATAGCATAAGTATAACTTTTGATTGTTGTTATTTTTACTCACAAATTAAGTATATGGTGTGCAGAAGGGGTAGACGAGAAATTCTGCAGAAAGAAACGTGTACTGTACGAAATCATGGAAACAAATCCTCCTCACGGAATTGAAGGCAGGCAATTTAATCTCTTGCGTTTCTCATTAATCATTTGAAAGGCTACATGTGTCTATACATATTTCCACAATTGTATTACTCTATAGTATTGTACCTTGTACACCATAGTCTGATCATTGACTGTAGCTGTCTGTTTGCTTGCCTGACATTTTGGATCTTGAATTTTAGAACCGTTTCTTTGGGTTTCTTTTGTTTTGACCGAGCGCTTGTGAATAAGCTGATTCTCGCCACATATTTTTATGGGCGTTGCAGAAATTTAGAGATCGAGTATGCTTAATGTAGCATAGAATAATATTAATACGTGGAAGAATTGACACACCTATTCAATTTGTCTATTAAAAAATTAGCTCACCCATTCAATTTATTCTAGGTGGAATTCTTTGCTCGATTCAATTTGACCTGGAAAGAGTTAACTATCCAATGCAATTTCACCGATTAATAATTAACTCATCGATTCAATTTGTTTTGTTAAGAATTAACTTCCTGATTCAATTTGTCTTAGGAGTACTTACCTCCATCAGTATTTTGTGCCAGGAGGAAGCATCTCCTCATACAAGTCATTTGGTGTTAATAAGAATTATCTCAATTTGTAGTTAATAATTTGTGTTAATAAAAATCAACTTCAACTTCACAAGTCATTGCTGTGTGTAGCCTACTGGTTCGTTGGGCTGGATCAATAATTTTCCTAAATAATGCTGTTTCCGAGTGTACCATGAACACTCCTTCATTAAAATTCAACATTTTAGTCATTACCATTTCTCGTTTTATGAAACAAAGTCTGAACACAAAATAGGTTATACAAGATTTTCTAACTCAAAGTTTCAAAACTCGGTTGTTGCAGTTTAACGACACTGTGTGATAACAAAGACCATTAGCGTCGCCCTCCTTCTTTATTTAGGGCTTGGGACTGGCACTGGCCGAGTACTACCAGAGGCGCAGTTAAGACCCGGTTTTTTCTCAATGATTCAAAATGGTCGGAAAACTCACAAGTAGGAACGCACTATTTAGCTTTGCTCTAATTGTTGGAACAACTATGAGCTTACTTAATACTAATAATTTACTGAATGATTCTTGGTTTTCAAATTGCGTCTAAATGTTGCATATAAATAATATTATTATGTCAAAATGTTGCATATAAATTATGCTCAGTGTGTGTGCATGAATGTTTCCATACTCAGGCTTTCCAGCATCCCTTAATAAATTTTTGGACGTCATGCTTTGTATGCATGCATAGTGTAGGCCTATTATGTTTCTGGATTAACCTATAAAGGTTTGTTTGTAAACATTTATGACCTGTTGAAGAGGTAACCGAGCAGCCACGAAAGGCCACAAATGTCATATCTGCATTTGATGTCTTTGTCCTGTTTTAACTTGGATATGCTCCAAGATTTTTGGAAGGAACACTTGTGTTACTAAGTCGATTGAAGGTAGCAGATTGTGACGGACACTACAATATCTGACGATTTCGACACCACAATATCTGACGATTTCGACAACACAATATCTGACGATTTCGACAACATGTAAAATGTATCATAGAAACGAGTCATAATCTTAAACCCCAATTTTTTTCTACGCCAGACTTCTTGCAAAAGAAACTCATACTGAACTGATTCTCACAGACTGCCATCATGCATTCAGTTGCCCGATTATCGAAGTTAGTTGCAGAAAGTAGAAAGTCATGACGAAAGTAAGAAAGGACAAATGGCGCTTGGAAGAGATAGGTCCAAGAAGGTCTAAACCTAATACTGGAACCTAGATCTGAAGCTAACACAGACTGCAGAACAAACATTTGCGTACAATGTGTTATTCATTTAAATTGCCAAGGTGTTCAGTTGAACGATTTATATGTGAGGTTATATCTTTGCAGCTCAAAGTTGTACTCCTTCAAGTTAGCTTTTGAAATGCCAGAATAATCCAGATACGATAGCCAAGCCGGTAAGAAACTTAGAAATTTACCAGCTAAGCACAAACGTTTGTAAAAAAACAGTGCCAGTCCCAACTTTGGATAAAGAAGGAGGGCGACGCAGATTATCATTTCTATGACACTCTGTCGCTATGTTTAAACTACTACATAGCAAATAATTGGAGTAAGAGTCTGATTGTTAATTTGTCTTTATCTTATTTATTCGCCATTTGAAGAGTAATTTCTGTCGTTGGTTATGTTAATCTTCCCAGTATCGCCTGACGAATGCGACCTAGGCTCTTTGGCAAACGTTGACGTTGGAAGAATTGAACGAATTTCACATGACTTTCAAGGTAGCTATAATAGCCTTCTGATTAGACTAGAACGGACCGGTTGATTGATTCTCGCTTAGTGTATAATAATGTCTGTGATGTTTCTGTATTGAGGAAACATGTTAATAACTTAGTATTCTTGTACATGTTGAGACATTGTAGAGTTCTTGCGTGCAAACATGTGCGGGGACTCTATATGGCGGGCCTACATGTAGCTAATCGCTTTGATCAGATAGTGATCAGAACCCAGCACAGCTGTTGTAAGAATTGGCAGTTAGAGAGGGATGTAAATTGTGTAGTGGCAGGGAGAGTGAGTGGAAGAGGAATAGGGAAGTGACGAATTAGGAAAGAGGCGCCGGTAGAATACGGTCCAGAGGCACGGTCAGTAGATCGCAGGATGCGGAGTTGTAAAAGAAAAAAAGATGGCCTACGGTTTCTGTTAAGATGGTGCTGCAAAGAAAAGGTGATTGTCATGATCGATGTAACAAGATCGGAAAGAGGGTGATGGGAAGATCGTCAGATGAGGGAACAAACATCCGTCTGGTTGACAACGAGAGGATTGGTGAGGAAATGTGAGTCCGAATGGAGGCATTAGCTCGGAGGAATCGATCGGGGAGACAGATCACTCCCCATTTCACTTTTCACTTTTCGTCAGATATATAGAGCGTATTGCGAATAATGATTCTTTATAGCTGCTCTACATAATTTTGCTTGCATGAATTTATTTACTATTGACTGAAAACATCGTGTCGTTAACTTCTCGAGAGAACAAATAAACAAACAAAGAACCCATGCAATTAACCGAGGAAACTGAAAACCCCGATTAGTTCAAACCACCAATTCTTATCACCAGAACCACCAAAACTGGAAGAAGACGAATATTCATCATCTCTTCCAGTAGAAACATCATAAGCAGCGACACTACATATATGACCTGAATGATTGGCTCGTCCTCGGAAAGTTGGATATAAAGAAGGACTTGAATTCAAGGAGATTATTATCACGATATACCCAATTAATTGTCTTCATTATGTTTGCTTAAATATGTATGCAGCACTACACCTTTTGCACTTGTTTGCACTGCCACGAAATTTAATAAGTTTGTCATGAAGGACGTTTATTTGAAAGGGGATCAAAATGACCTCGCATTTATTTGGGCTGATTTTTGAATGCCTGTCTTACTAGGACTCTATGCAACCCTGTCCTGTCTTTTAGCAAAATAAACCACTTTACCAGAGGCCTGAATTGCGATTTTACTAAATATGCTTGTGTTTGCTGCAAGGTTGGGATAACCCAAACCTTATGAATATTCGGAGAAAACCTGGGAAACACCTGGGAATATTCGGCGAAAAATGTAGGTGTGAAGATCTATTTGAAACGAAAATAAATTACAGATTCAGAATAGAAGTTAATAATTTTTCAACTAATCAGTTACATCAGGTACTACCTTGTGGCTCAGTGGCTACATAGGCTACATGTACGTTGCTTCCTTATTATTAGGTTCTAATTAAAGTCTTTACTTGAAGCGGAACTTCATGTAGATAATTGACAATTCATTCACAGTTAATGCAAACTAATCGTTTTTACAATGATGCCACAATGCCCTCGTTCTGTATTATTCTTCTGATTTCTGATTTGTGCTGGCTCCCAGATGCCACCTAGTAAGCCTGCTGCCTTCACTGGCAAAAAGTGTATCTAATTCAGGATTTGTAAGCTGTATAATTATAGTCAGTTTCATGACCGGTTTCGCCGTTTATTAACCCGCTTTTGAATAAGTTAAGTGAAAATGATCAAATAGAGCTAATTCTACAATTTAAGCCTACTATTTGTAGACGGGAATGAGGAATTTTGGGATCTGAAAGACAAATTGGACCAAGAGCCAACAAAGAACAAAAGTCTAATCGAACAACAAGTAGAAAACACAATGCTTATTGGTAAAAGTTGAAGTTAGCGTTGATTAATGTAAACAGTCTATCTATAAGGCCTTACCTTAATAAGTGAAACAGGATTGACATGTTCTTAATGTTTTACTAATGTTTTCTGGACTGATTCAAGTTCGTCATTATAATCTTGTTTTATTAAGTTGCTTACATATCTTGCTCAAACTTTGTGATTTCCATGCTAAAAGACGCTGCCTTGCACTTTGCCTTCGTAATAGAATATCAACCAGTTCTGTGATCATTGATTTAAATCAATGAATCTCGGTGGCAGCGGCAGAATAAATTGTCAGCTGATCATAAAGTAAGAGGTAAATACAAAGCATCGCATCGTAGATGGTATCGGCCTTTGTTTCACTAACACTCTTGACCAAATATCAAGAGTGTTACTGAAACAATAGCCTTAAAATTATTATTCGTACATGTTTCTCAAGTGATCCATAGTTATCGTGTGGTCCGATACATCTTGAGTCACCTGATGCTGATGATGATGACGACGACGACGCTGATGATGATGACGACGACGACGAAGACGATGATGACAATATAGAGTTCCTTTTACCCGTTATTGTGCAGGATCTTATAAGAAACTTAGACATATACCAGTGAAACCCACACGTGTATATAAAAATCGATACCAGTCCCAGGCCTGGATAAAGGAGGTGAGCTACCCTAATGATCTTTGTTATGTCACAATGTTGCTATACTGAAATAACTACTACGATGATTTGTTGATTTGTGATAGCAGGTAATTGGAGTAAGAGTTTGATTGTTACTGTCTCATTTTGTTATCTTGCGCCACTTGAATAATAATTATTGTCGTTGGTAATGATAATCTTTCAGAGTGGCTTAACGACTATAATCTATGTTATTCGCCATACGCTGACATTGGAATGATTTCACATGGCTTTCAAGATAGTCTTCTGATGGGCTTGAATACCAGAGATTTCACGAGCCTGGGAATTTTCGGCGAAAAATGCAGGCGTGATGCCTCCACACAGACAGATGAAGATTTATTCAAAGGAAAAATTGCCGGTTTAGTATAAAGTTAATCACTTGTCCCAAATTAATAAGTTATAATTATCAGGTATTACAATATGGCTGCATGAGAAATATCATGCGTTGTTTCTTTATTAGGAACTAGAAATCTTACTTGAAGCAAAACAGCATGTAGATAATAAAAAAATTATTCACAATTAATGCATATTAATCGTTTTAAAACGATGCCACAGTGCACTGTGTAATTCTTGTGAGAATAGTGAGCCGACCACTGGCTTTACTGACAAAAGTAAATAAAATATTTAGGCTTATGAGCTGATCAAAGTCAGTTTAATGACCGAATTTAGTCGATAATTAAACCGCTTTTGATGTAATTAAGTCGTAACTGTCATAAAGTACCCACGGAACCATAACGTGTGACAAACAAGCGATATATAGAAGTCCAGTTTACGAATTTTAGAAATTATACAGATTGATACCCCAATAGTTTCATATGAAGCGCCATCACCAAGGGTGACATCCTCTGAGACGATGACGCAGACTTTTTGACTACAGTCGATTTAGGAGCTGGAAGTCTTCCTCAGATCAGAAGTTGAGAGTCGCGGCTGTCTGTGTAAAGAAAATGGGGCACTTCTTGGACTTGGAGAGAGAGAATTTGTGTTTAGCGCCTCTTCAAAGTGACTGTCTACGCAAAGGCGCTCCTAACCTCAGCACGGCTAAATAAAACAGTCTTAAGAAGAGAGAAGCATACCTGAGAAGGGGTTCTAGGAAGAAAGCACAGCGTCAAAGGGAGGCCAATCCAAATCGAGGGACCTACCACTCAGAATGCACGGCTCTGCCTGGTGGTGGTGCGAGCATACATTTCAGGAACATAGATAATACCTGTTCAACCGATCGAGGGAGCGCGTACCCCGAGCACTAAAGGTGAAGCTGCAAAGTTCGATCAGTTTCGTGAAAGGAAGGATGAGATCCGATGCAAGTCTTATGGCGGGTCCATTTAGAAAGAGATTAGAAAGAATTTATACAGTCAAGGGAACGATGCCGCCAGAGAATAATTTTTAAAACAGTTGGAAGTTTCAAAGTCAGTTGGGAGCCGTAGAATAATGGTGAGCACACTGGCACGCAGAACTGAGGAACCGAGTAAACCGAGTTCGAGACCCGTGTCCTCCTAAGGTTGACTTCTTTCCTTCTTTCGCTAGGCGGCGGCGTTTGTTCAAATGTGAAAATGTATAGCGCAATGGGCGCCCTGCGTAGCTGCCGAATATTAAATTCGACTCCTGCAATAACTTGTCATCATTCGTTCATACTGTAGGGACCTACTTGTAATCATACTGCGATTTGTCAGCTTGAAATTAAACGAATATAATTATTATTAGTAGTAGTATTATGATTAAACTGTATAGGTTGGTCTAATTTCACATTGACTCCTCTTACCCCGACAGCGCCACCACTCGAAGAGCCTTAGAAGCTTTTAATATTTCATTTAGACCCCCGTCTCGTGGGAGGAAGCTCGGCTGGGGTCAAACGGCTGGTGCGAAACGCATGGGCTCCGTTGCCTAGCGAGAAGGATAATGTTTGCGTGTTTCTATGATGCTGCGGTCCCGAAGAGCTTCCATAGCGCCGTGGTCCAAAGTCCCATATAGCGATAAGGATAATGTCATTCTATGGTGACGGTGGTGGTGGCGCCCATAGCGTTGTGTCTATACCTCATTGTAGCTAGCGCGCATTGTTTCTTCCCAGCTTGTTCTTGAAAGCAACTTGTGTCACCTAGCTGCGTTTACCTCTGCTTAGCATTCTGGAGAACTGAAGTTCAATGTACTCTGGTATTCTTCATTCTTGCCTCGAATTTGATGGATACTGTAATTGTTTTGTTATCCTAAAAATAGATCTAAATGGTCACCAGTCGTCTCCACTTATCTAGATGAGTATGGTCCGTTTATGCCAATCTTTATTCATGGCGAGGTGACATCCACACCTTCTGCAGATATCATTGGCACCATGTGCATTCAGATCAATTAACTAGGTTGGTAAAATTGGAAGGGATGCTTAACATTTATTTTAAGCTATTGTTCACATCAACGGATGTGGAAATATTTGTGTTATTAGAAATCTGTATGTTTATTTTTCAGAAATGAAAGATACGGATACAGCAGATGACAAACGTCACACTGCAGAAGCATCTGATCACGCAGTGTCTGGTTATATAGACACCGCTAATACCTGTGCAGCCATCTTGGTGACTTTGTCGTCGATAATCAAAATGAAAGGTAACATTTTGCAAACCTATGTTCTAAATTTTTATCTCTTCCTGACTGTAGTTCAGAGATGCTAGTACTTAGTCGTGACAGCACCAGCCATCAACTGCGCGATTCCCTTGAATAACGTTACAGACTGCCTCAGTGCAGCCGATGTGATTTTCATAGGTTATTGGTTCTGGAAGGTGGTGTGCCGACAGTTAATCTCGCGACACTTAATCTCGACGACACTAAGTCTTAATCTTGCGACACTTAATCTCGCGACATAAAATAGCGCAACACTCAATTGCGCTTGGTACTTGTCTGTTATACGACCCTCAATTTTTTTGAAGCAAGTGGCTTCGACTTTCTTCAGCGACTGGGTGTTTTGTCAGTTTGGAGATAGATTGATGAAACGAATTATGCTTTAGTGGAGTCCCAACTGTGTTTAAGATTAATGGAATCATGCTTAAATGGAAGCAGGATTGATGAAAAGTATCACGCTTAAATGGAAGCTTGATTAATGAAAAAATCCTGCTTAAATAGAGGCTGGATTGATGAAAGGAATCCTGCTTAAATGGAAGTTTGAATTATGAAAAAAGTGTCGTTAAAATGGAAGCTGAGTGAAATCAATAATGCTTAAATATATGTGCATTTCTTTCACTTGGAACGGATTTTAAAAATAACTTCAAATGTAAATTTAAAATTAAACCGTGTATGCTGGTCTGATTCCGCGCTAGCTCCTCTGACGACGAGAGCTCCTCCTATCGAACCGCCTTCGAAGCATTTTGCTTTTTTTTCGTCCCCTTTTTGTGCCCTTTGTTTTGACCCCCATCCTTGCGTGAGGATGTTCCGTTTCCTCAACCACCGGATGGAGTAGAAGTTGTGCGCTTTTGCAGACTGTTCGAGCGTATAAAGCCGATATTATCTCTTCGGTTAACCACAGTATCCGAACACAGTACGACGTAGCGTGTTCGAATCCCGACAAGATTTCAATATCACTTTTAATGTTATCACAATTCTCCGACTTTTTTTAAAGTCACATATAGTGCGTAATTGTGAAGGATTGTGGGAGGATGATCCGTCTCCACAACCATCACTGGGGTGGGTAGACTATTGTTAATTTGTAAAAACTGTTGTAAGAGCTCCATGTCTCATACTAATGCCCAAACTTATGTAGGCCTATGTATTTATGTTTAGCATACTTACATACATGTAAGCAACATACATTCATGCATGAAGAACTATTATCGTTCGGAAATGTTGATCTATTCAGAATCGTCAGGTTCATCGACGAACGCTGATATCGGAGGAATGTCACATGAAGTTCAATGCAGCTCTAAAAGTCCTGTTGGCCCGGAACAAACAGGTTGAATGATTCTTTCTGTTTAACATAAATCGCATGCCATCCATCTTCTTCTATTGAGTCTCTGCTTTCCTTTAGGCAGGTTCATAAGCCTACATGCAGCCTACGTCCAGTATCGCCATTAGGCATGTTTTCCTTATCTTGTCTTCAACTTGCTTCAGCTCTCTTTCGTCATCCACTCAAATTGCATCATCCTGTCGTTCGCATTTCTGTAGCCTCGTGTCTTCAGATTCATATTTAATTTTCGTCTAAAATAATTCCATTCTTTAAGAGATAAATTAAGGAAATCAGCAAAATTATTTATTTTAAGTATATGTGTTTAGTTTCCGTTCAAATTCAACGCGAAAGCATATCGGATCAAGTTCAGACGATCAAAAGAAATTCCGTAAAGGAGATAGTGAAGGCAATCCGTGGATTTGCTCTTTTAAGTCAAAGAATTGTTTATTATGAGCAACAAAATTTCAGACGTCGAAATTCATGATACATGTACATTAAAATTCAGTTTTAGTCGTCGCTGGCATTTGAAGGAATTAAGAAAAATTTGAAGGAAAACGTGACGAAAGGCGACATTGGACGTACGAATCTTTGGATATAATCTCCTGCAGCACAAATAAATGTCTTTACATGTACATTAACAATCACAGTGGCTTCGGCCAGTCGAGTCAATCTTAAGAGTCGATTCAAATGGGAAATTAATAAAGAAATGGTCAAACGGAGACGATACGTGTGCGTGTAGGTTATCCAGTCTGTCTGGTACAATGAATCGAATGTCATTCCAACTGTAACTAATAGAAATAAATTCATAATAATCAATGTTTTACCGATGGACTCTGGATCCGTATAGGACAATTTATTATCCATTTCTTGCCATTAAATTGACCAATGGTAATTTCGTGGTCAGTCATTGTAATCACTAAGGCTGTCACGCGGCGATTACCCGGGTACCCGCCCGAGGCTGACTACTCGGGTAATGAAATTGGTTTTCAGGTACTCATAATTCCGTAGAAATGCGCGATTTTGAACTTATGCCAGAAATATTTCGTTGATCATATTGGCTGACTGCCCGGCCAATTAAATCGGTTCTCGGGTTAGAACGACATTCCGTAAAAATGCGCAATTCCCTTCATTTCCTAACAAAATATCCGCGCAGTCGGGTACCCGACCGCGCGGGTCGACCGGTACCCGGGTCGTGATTTCAACATTTTTTGACAGCCTTAGCAATCACAATGATTTGAACGGAGCCTGTATAAAGTGAATGCAGAATAAAACCATATGACGTCAACCGTTGGATCTTCGTGGACCACATTAATTACTCGTCTGGTCTATTTGGCCATTGGCAACATTGAGTTTGTGATGACTGCTGATCAGTATAATAGTCGAGTATTTGAAAATTTAATAGAGAAAGCCTCTCTAACAAGAACGCGGAATACAAAATCCATATAGAATTTTTCTGAAGGCGTCAAACGGTCAATTGTTTGTAACTAAAAACGATTGAATGATTCAACGGATTGTAATTTTTGAATCAAAATAATTGATAGACATTCAGACAATAATCGAATCTACATTCTATATTCCTTGTTTATAATCAATTGCACACTACTTATAATTCAACAGGTAGTTTCTTTAATATGAATGGATTTTTTATGCAATGGTAGGCCTATTGTAATATTATTGGTTTAAGTGTCTACCCAAAGTAATGGGTACGTTATTGTTGGAAGTAAATAGATCTTAATTTTTACAATTAAACGTTTTGAGACTATATTAGATTATCCTTAAGTTAATAGGTAACAGTTAATAGACTTTTAAGCTTAAGTTAAATTCTTTCGTCTTTGTATCAACAAGAACCTGCTTCAGCGAAGAAAGGCACGGCGCTCCAATCTATAGGCCTACCAGAAAATGTTTCAGGAGTTTAGCTCCACAATGTGTGATTGATTTCGAGCACGACTTGTCGTGAAAGAGCGCGTTATAAATGCCGAGTTGTATTGTATTGTAGAACAACAGTTGAATTAGATCAAGATTAAGATCTTAATTAAGATTTAGATCTTGATTAAGATCCCAATCCGAGCTTTTTCCTTTAAACTTGCCCCTTCTTCTAAATTTATGAGACGATTTCAGTTAAATTCAGTAAGAGAGTTGTTGAATCGGTTACCTCCGCTAGCTTATTCTGGAGGCTTCTGCAGCTTAAGTGCATCGTAGACAAAGCGGTGTTGAATGGTTTTATGGCTTCCCGGGTCACATATGAGCTATCCCAGGTTCTACCAGCAAATAAATTATCTTCAGGGTCAGCATTTATATTAGCGGGCGACTATCCAGGTCGTGAGTAATCATGTCGAGTCTTAAGGCACAATCAGATGCAGGCTCAGAGTCCCAGTTATCATCTGTGCCCCTGGCCACGTTTATTATTCATTGTCACACTTTAAGTATTTAAATGGGAATACACATTATACACTCCTCAGATAATTGCAGCATTACCAAGAATCCTGATGTATGCCTGCTGTGGAGTCAAGTGACTATTCATAACAAAGGTGGCAATCCCTTTTGCAACCGGCACAATTAATAAACAATTCAGAAACACCTTGCGCACTCAAGGAACAAATCTAGCAATTTCGCTCTCATTCGAACCATTCTGGGGTCGGAACCCCATAGGCCAGTAGTGCACAACAATGTGCAGGCTACAGATGCGACACGCCGCATAGAGTAATTCACTGGACAGCTTAGGAACCATAGCAAACGAATAGTGACTGACAACTAATCACCAGCTCGCGTCAACAAACAAGCTCTACCTGATGTATAAAAAAGGAAACAAAACTATTGAAATCGACTTAGGTCATTGAATAAGCAGGAAAGGTTCAGTCAAACTAGCATGTTAGGATCAGGAGACAAGTTGACACAATAAATACTAAGTAACAAAGGTTCTCATCCATAGCCTTAGCTGCACACACCAGCACATACATTGCACTGATCTGTTATTCGCTCGATAGCTAGTTTTCGGAATATGGCTAGTGAATTGTGCTTAACAGGAAATCATTAATATTATTCACAAAGACTCTCAACCATATAATAATATTATGTACAAAGAGCCAATTTCGATCAGCATAAGAGAAGGATCAGGACTCGTCTAAGCAACATGATCAACAGATACCTAAGTTCACACAGTGTTAAATTTCGCAGTGCAGCCTATCAGATCACATGCAGCTAGTTTTAGGAGGGAGAGGAAAGCGGGGAGAATGTGGTCCATCCTTAGCAGCAGGGCGGATACAGAATCTAGACGCACGGTAGAACAATTACCAACTATTTGATGACCGTTATTTGCTAAGAGGAACCGACAGTTACATTCAGGTATTTTTTTTAGAAATTTTCGATATTTACGCGGTCAAAACAGCTCTTATGGCCATTACTGTCTGCGTATGCTGGATAAAAAACGCAATAATGTCTGTAGTAAAAATGAAAGTGATGTGAGAAGTGTGACCTTTGACGAATAAGAGTACTGTAGTGGTGATGTTAGAGTCAGTAGATTGATCAAGTCGTTGTTCATGACTATTTTCACTGCATCATGATCCTTTAACCCTTACTCCTCCAATAATTATATCAAACGCATTAAATTTGGCCGCTCACAGCGGCCTCAGGAGTGGTAAGGGTTAATAAACCATGGGTCATGGTCGAACCATCAAATCCATTGATGTCGTCATTTCAGTGGATATTCAAATGTAACCGAACGTAGTCCTTATATCTAGTTTTATGTCCAGTCATTTCTTTTATCTTTGCGGCATTCTAGGTAGGATCTTCGTCGTCTGCGAAACTGTTGAAGACTTTGAGGAGATGATCAAAATTGGTCTTGAAAATGACTGGTGTACAAAGAAGATAAGCAAAGTAAGAAACAAAGCAATGTGAAGCTCAGAGGAAATGATGGTAAGTCTGAAGATACTGGTTTTTCAGGGAGAGAGAATTTTATGGTCACGGTGTATCTTCCCGTAATCGATCACTTGTTAGCAACACTTCAGAAGAGGCTAGAAGCATATGATGTGGTTTCCAGCAAATTCGGCTTCCTTTAAAAAAAGACACCGGTAAACTAACTGAGGGACGCGGCAGAGGGGCTGGTTAATATCTAGCCAGAAGACCACAATACCAACTTCCCCTAGGAAAATATTCATATCCAAGAGTACATGTACATGAATGAACATGAATGAACCTGAATCTGATGCTTGGCTAATTCAAAAAGGTGAAATTAAGGAGACCTTTATTGCATTGAGCCTGTTCCAAACTATTGTTAAGAACGAAATGCATGATACTTTTCCAAACATGTAAAACTTCATTTGTTTTTGCATTGGCTTACCTTCACGTCACAAACTGTTCTGGATAGAGGTCTTTATCTATTTTGAAGCGCATTAAGAACTGCCTGCGATCCAGTCTCAACGATGCAAAGCTCATTCATTTGGCATTAATACAAATAGAATTGTCTAATGCTCGGGAAATTAACTGGGGAAAATGTTTTTGACCAGTTTGTTGAAAACTCAACAAGAAAAATGTTTAATTAGATAGATGGTGCCTACATAAGTATAGGAATGCATATGTTTAACTTTAATGGACAGCACCGCGGTATTATGGCATTGCTTTGCTTCATGCTAATTAAAGGTTGTTTGACAAGATAATATCATTTTCTCTGTTACTCCACTTATAACTTCATTTGTAATATTATGTCAATAAACTACACGAAGGGAGAGCACGAAATGTGTGGGTGGAACTGGGAAGGGCATTAGAGATGTCAACCCTGAAGGAGCCCACAGAACCTCGAAGCCTATTGGCCATACCATGGGTAGATACGGCTCTGGCATGGGTAATTTCATCCGTAATTTTGTTGGTGCTTTATAATTATCATGGGTATTGATAACGGATGTTTAGTAAATGACATGATTAGGCTAGTGGCAGACCTGCTAGTTCTACTAACCTCGTTTCGTTGACCTAATTACGCTATGTACAGACCTGGCCATCATAATAGATTCTGACGAAAAATAGCTTAATATTCTGAACTCTTTTTGATTGAGTTTTTTGCGAATTCTAAGCAGCAGGGCCACGATAAAAAATTACCTGTACATCGTCATCTTTGCTATAGGCCTATTCGGGCAAAACTCAGGGCGTTGTACCCATAATAAATATAGTCATTAAGTTTAGTTACGATTCTAAAATCAAATCCTGTTCCCTCTGTATTGTAGTAAATTACAGTTCAGTACAAAATCGACCTCTATGTCTGACGTTACCTCATAATTCTAGGTTCTTAGACCTTTTGGCCTACCATCTTACGACCAGTTTTCATAATCAACAAAGTCAGCCTCGGGTCGGTGAAGATTGTCACAGCAATATATTACAGTATATGGTGACTCTTGTACTTCCAGGTACAAATTCTGACTCGGTAATGTCACACAGTAGCACAATAGAAGAAAAACTTGACATTCTGTTAAGATGTACAAATATCAACGTCAAGATTATAGCTTGCTTACAGGCTTCCAGTGGCCTAAGTGAAGATCAAGCTAGCAATATTGAAGCAGCGAAGGCTCTTCGCAAGCAGTGTCAACTGTTATATAACTGGATGAAGAACAGTCACCGCTTATATACATGTTTTGTGAATGTTATGCAAGAAAACGAGCAAATTCATGTGGCAAATTTATTGAAAGGAAATCGTGAAGGTAGAGTAATTTTTTCAGTTTCTCAGTCGTTTTGGTGCTCGTTGCCAATAATAGCCTATAGCATTGTTACAGTGGTCACATCTTTTCAGCTCTTGGGAAAGAAGCCGGTTCTTTATCCAATGGAATGTTGAAAACTTTGATCGATTTGGCCTAAGTCAATTTCGTTGAGATCAATCAAACCTCGGGTATTGCCTCTCAGACGATAATATTATCGGATAAGACGTAGTATTATTATAATATTATTATATGCATTGCTTACTCTTGTGTTAAAAATAGGTAAATTTATTATCTTTTAGGGTTACTGGTACTAAAAAAGGGAATTTGGTTGAAGCACTGCTTCCAAGTGTGACGTTGAAGACAAACATTTCATATACAATTTTATATATAATGTTTAAATGCAATCAGGGATTCCAATGTTGAACGGAAATGAGAACCGTCTGCAATGCTTTTTAAAAGAAAATTCGTGGTTGGGATGCGGATGAGTTTGGAACAAACATTTGAAGTAATTAGAGTAGCTAGGCCAACACTTATTTCCTATGACTGTGTCATAGAGCCATCAATACTTTTGCGACTGAATGTTTTGTTGAGTAATAAGGCGTGCATTGCTCTCAGTGTGAATTTTGGTGTTTTTGTGATACATAGAACCGCACGTTCCTCTGTCAACAGCAAGATATGAAAGGCTGATAAGAATCAAACCAAAACTCATGGATTCAATTCATTATAGTGAAACGCTTTTGTCAAGCCTTGAATCATCAAAAGCAATCAGTATGACCGATTGTCAAGATGTTCGAGTAGATATACTCGCTAATTACAAAAGGAATTATATCCTCATCAATGCCATACAACGACGCAGCAATCATTCGTTCCTGAACTTTGACAGAGCGCTGAGAGCAACACATCAAAATCACGCAGCCGATTACTTATACGAAGGTAAAGGTCTTGTCTCATCAGCGTCACTGGATTGCATACTTCTGGGTCCAAGGTGAACATGAATATAGTACCCATCATTCATTACTTTGTATGCATTGTTCATGAATCTGCATACCTATCTAGACGTTAAACATGAATAAATTAGTAGAGTATTTTTGCTGGGGGTTGCATATTTTCCTCTTAAAACGGCAGCAGCCATAAGGACTCATAATTCAATCACACGTAATTAGAATTTAAAGTGCTAAGCAGTCAGTGTGGAACGTGCTTCGACGGAACTATGACTAGACACGAGATGTGTTCAACAAAAGTAAGGAAACTATCAAGGGTAAACCACAAATCACGAGCACCTGACGAGAGGGAGAAGATTGGGGACTTTTTAGACAGAAAACAATAGTTACAAAATGATGATAGTAATAATAATAATAATAGTAATAATAATAATAATTGTAACGATGAATAGCTAGCTAGCTAGCTAGCTAGCTAGCTAGCTAGATAGATAGATAGATAGATAGATAGATAGATAGATAGATAGATAGATAGATAGATAGATAGATAGATAGATAGATAGATAGATAGATAGATAGATAGATGATAATAATGATAATAATGATAATAATAATAATAACAACAACAATAATAACAGCAACAACAATGATAATAATAGTAGCAATATGAGGAGGAAGAGGAAGAAGAAGAAGGAGGAGAAAGAGGAAGAGGTGGATAAATAGAAGGATAAAAAGGAGACGGAGTAGGATGAAGAGAGGGAGATTCATACAGCACCGTAGATCAGCTGAAGTAAAAAAAACGAACGGCATATATGGATCACAGTTGAATGAAAGTCTTATGAAATATGTCTTGGGTTGTTAGATGTCTTAAAGACATGACTCATTCATCACCTAGGTTGGAAAACTGTCCCTGCAGTGATCCCAGCGGCAGAGAACGTGATGACCGAGAGGCATGCAGTTAATTTATTGACGAGGATCGTGGGCGAAATCTGTTCCTATTAGCAAGGACTGTTCGTCATGGGACCGAAAGGCAAAACAAGAGAAGTCCTCTTTCTAGCAATTACCAGCGTCTACAGCACCTGTGTCCGATTGATGTTGAAGCTTACGAATGAGGCGTACATATAACGGACTCTATTATAATCATTATTATATAAATATCACGAGCTTGGTAAATTTTAATCAGGTGAAGTAGTGGCAATACATGTGAGCACGAATCACCCGGAACTTGACGAACCGTTATCTCGATCGCTAAACAACACTGTAGCGATGGAGTATACTGCAGACTATGTTACCAAGGGAGCAGTTCTTGAGGAATTAAACGGAATGCGTTGTCACGTGCTTTCCTCTAAACCTGAGAAAAGCATTTTGGTTTTTCTTTACTGCAAGACGCCAGAAGATATGACTGTGTTAATGAAAGCCTTCAATTCAGGGCACCTGAAGTCAATTGTAAAGCGCATTTTGAGTCGTCTAATGTTCACTCTTCCAAATAAACCAAAAGGAACATTAGAAATCGAGGTTAGACTGGATGATGAGGAGGTGCTTTTAATTGAAGAATTCACAGGAATTGAGGGTAAGTGAATTGGTATCCGATGATAATGTCGCAAGAAAAATGTTGCGCATAGAAATGTCGCAACTGAAAACGTCGCACGTCTTCAATGTCGCACAATAATAATATCGTCAGTCAAAATGTCGCAATTCAAAATATCGCATATGTCTGCGTAAGTGGAAGTTTAAGCGAAAGCGGGATCGATAAAAATAATCGTGTGTAGGTTGAAGCTGGATTGATTCAAAGTATTATGCTCAACTGCAAGCTGGATCGATGAAAGAAATATTACCTCTAACCTCTGTCTGACCGTGTACTGCTGATAAATAATATTCAGATTCCAAATTCATATCCATTTAGTTCCTATAGACATCCGTGTCGATCAGTGTCTGACTTTGACTTCACAACTACACACATTAAAAAGGTAGCATCCAAAATTTCAAAGAATGTATAAGAATAATATCGCACATTTATTACCTGCATCTATTTGCATTAGCCTATCTTATTCTGTGGTCTATCTCTATTTCTGGGCTTCGAATTACTATTTGAGACAAAGTAGGCTCATGTCCCTGTGAAGCAGCCTTTCTCATTTTTCGAATGCTCGTAAGGCGGTGGACCAACTGCATTTAATCTTTCTTCCACTCAACTCCATGTAATGAATAGTTATCAATTAATTAGCCTTAATGTAACTCAAGGAATTTATCCATAATTTTTTAAGCAACTAATTATGACAAGTTTTTGCTAATTCGTTTACTCCGGTACACCAAATTTACTCATAATAGTTTCCTTACTTTTGTCTAACTGTATACCTAACAATAATTACTATAGACAAATGCACGCGCTCACAGTCTGCACCCGACAATTCTATATTGGATGTTGTGATCCGGTGGCTGGAACAAAATGTTCCGAATGAAATACGTGTCTTGACACGTATTAGGTCTACATCACTTAAAAATAAACTACTTGAACATCTGCTGCAGGCCATTTAAACTGTCTGACTCTAACACAATTTAGTAATTATTAGTCAGCTTGTCAATTTCCTTACGTCAATTTATTATCCGATGTACTATCTTACTTTCCAAGCGTCACTTATTTATGGTGCAAGGGTGACCTGTTAGCCGGCTGCTTTTGGACCTGTTCTTTCCAATCCCTAACTGTCAACCCCCGTTTAACACTCGTGTTATTATAAATTCATTTGATTGCCAGTTTATCAATAAAAGCAATTGGTTATGGTTATAAACTTATAATACACTTAATGCTTTCAGCCAAACATTGGCATAATGTTAACGTCATTAGCACTGTAATGAAATGATCATAGTTGCGGACATGCTCTAAACATTCAACTCTAACGCAATTGAGCATTTGGGCTAAAATTATTTTCTTAAACATATTGATGCAGAATTTTAATAAATTCACTTTGATAGAACATTTCTGTCAGCTGCTTGCATATTTATAGAAGGTCGACACTTACATTGTAACTCCCGTCTGAAACTTTAAGCGTCAGCGTCAGATGCATGCGCCTCTGAGCAAGCTATGTTAATTTATAAGTGTTTGAAAAAGAGCATGCAAATAACTATGTTGTTTTACTGTTTCAGACTGTTCGCCAGGCAGATTTGATTCAAGACAATGTATCGATTATGATGATCATGTGTTCAAAGCTGAACCAGTCTGCAAAATCGCAAAGAAACATACTGGTTTGAAACTTTTTGGGCCTACTGTATGCTGCCCATGGTATAGGGTTATGTGACTCCTACAGACAACCAAAGACCAGAAAAGCAGTTGGCCTATAGAGCCTTTGCACAATGGGCGTGGTCTTAACTGCGTGACTGAGGTCGGCCACATTGGATCGCACAATGTAATTGCTCATCGTTTGAAACGCTTAAGGTTCAAGTAGACATTTTATCAAATTAGTACATTGAAAATATAAAAAGTATACCATTCGAGAAATGTTTCCAGCAGATCCGTCCATCATGCATTAACGCTTAGAAAAGGTCATCTGAGCCATCTGCCTTGTCTGCCTGCCTAAGCCCAGACTCTTCGGATTCTAACCCCCCCCAATCTATTTCGAAGTCCCAGTGCTAAAATACAAGTCTACAACTCCATACTATATTTCCATCGAAAGCATCTTCTAGAACTCTGTACCATCCAGCCAACCCGCTCTGCCCGATCATCCTCTTGTCTCGCCATTTCTTGACCACCGGTATCATCTCAATGATCACATCTCAAGTTTTCCAATCGAGCCATATTCAAAGATCTGCCTCCTAAATTCCGTACTTTGTCGTTTCCTTCACCATCGCTGCCCGTCATCCAACATCATCTGTCTCAGGCTCCCCCAACCATCACCTTCAGGATTTCAATTCTAAATTTAAGATTCAACTTTCAAGAACTCTTACCTCTGCAGACTCAGTTGATCATCCACCATTCAGTGTTCGACCAAAACGACACCCGCCTTAGCGGCTACCCTGCCTCCTCTGATGAACACCAGACTCTAACCTCCCATAGAATACCCTTTGGACAAACCCTCTGATTCGAAACAGCGCTCGTGAATAAGCAGGTGCCCTGCAGCGCTTGGCTTTTGATTGGCGCTTTAGAAGTTTGGAGATAACCACTACGATCTCTGGCAGCGCTAGTGAATAACTGATGTCCTGCGCTTGGCCTTCGAATGTAGCTATAGAAGTTTGGAGATTACGACTACGATCCCTGGAAACCACCGATATTTAGCCAAAGCATGCATCGTTCTTCGCTCTGGGCGCATTTTTCCAGGCCTACGCGCTCTCGTATTTTTTAATTCTGCGAACTTTTATTGAACTTTTATCATTCTGAGTCTCTGACTACAGCTGCCTTAACCAACCATTGGCAAGAAAACCATATCCACTGTCTATGGTAGACGCCGTTGCTGTATCCAACGTCAACAAGCAGTTAGGTGCGTACCAAAATTACGAATGTCATATGCAAATTATTCTGGTACATCACTGTGCAAACGGTCTAGTATGCTTATCTTGAATAGATTTTTTACAATTTAAAAATAAAATTTTGCTTTATTTAGCAAAGCTATTTTGATTTTTGATTATATTGAAATAACAATAGATCAGTATAATTAACTCCTATAAACCAACAGCCTACGTGGCCTATTATCATCGTGGCACTGATTGTACTGATCAAAACTGTCGGTTACAGACAATAACAGATACACAGTCTGTCGTGTCAGTTCCAGGCCTTGATAAGTTGTACTTAGCCATGACAAAGCCTCATTATATATCGAGACCACACACAGCTAAGAAGTGGCTACGTGAACATAAGACAAACCTGTTTATAATATTCCCAGCTTTCAAGCTCATTCGTGTACATAATTCATGTAATGGTTACGTGACAGCAAATAATACATAACGTAACATAACTGGAAGAAACTATTTCTTAAACGTTCTATTACGCTAAGCCATAGTTACGTGACTTGCGTACATGTAATAGTTAATTAAATAACCAAACGTGGCGTAGATGTTACATTACGAGACGGAAACGAGAAATCGGCGAGAATTCCTTTTCTTGAATGTTCTGTTGCTGACGTGGGCCTAATTTATTTTTGAAGTGAGTTCCTGACATTTCTGTATGCACTTTAATTCTAAAATGATTGTTTAAATCAAAATAATAATAATAATAATAATAATAATAATAATAATAATAATAATAGCTATGACAATATTTAATATTAGATTCGTCTAATATCTTAATTAAAGGCAGGCCCGTCAATATAAAATTTGAGACCCTAGGCTGAGAAATTCTGGGTCTCTTGGCAGAGAAATTCCTGGCCCTAAGCAGGCAGTCACAGGCCTCTTTTGACGGAGGTGAGTGTGTTAAACTGTGTTCTGCAGCAAGACTGGTGGGTATTACTAATTCTATAATAGGGATGCTTGAAGTTCACACGGTTGTGGTCTAATGTCAGTAATATCATATTTAACAAGGCATAAACCATGCATGTTTAACTGATTGAATGTATTCATAGTTTTCATAAGTTCATTACGGACTTGAATTCGAATTTGAATTCGAATTTGAATTCGAATTTGAATTCGAATTCGAATTTGAATTCGAATTTGAAGTTGAATTCGAAGGGCCTTTTAGCATCTGCGATCTGCCCTTCCTCTTCGCTGGCCTGGTTAAAGGTGGGGCATTTTTTACAATCCGCGTGCCAACTGCTTCCGTGCTAGAATATATCGAATATTTTATTATCAGTTTTTTTCATATTTATGATTATAGCTACATGTATAATTGGATCTACATTTCAGTTCTAACTTCTTCAAATCGTTAAAAAAAATTATTTTGCTGACTCATTGACGCTTTGTGTGACATTCACTTTGTTTCTGCCATTACTAAAACGTGTTTGGTCACAAAAGAAACATTTAGGTCGTACGATATTTCGTGATGCAGCAAAACTCTGCAGTAAAGCATTCAATGCGAGAGAATAAAAATATATCAACTTTCTAAACGTAAGAATGCGTGTATACTGAATAAAACGTAATTAACGCTGAAGCAGGTTTTAAATCTGAGTGTAATACTTTGCATGGAAGTCAATTGGTTAAAATTGTGAATAGTAGAAAACCGGAAAGATACTCTGCAGGACTCGAGAAGATCAGGTCAAAATGGTATTATATAGGCCTAATAAAGTAACTAAACGCCCTCCTCTGACTACATTTTATTTAAATTCCAAGACAAATACAGTGGGTTCAATGTCTGTTGAATCTTTAGCTAAATCATCTTCGCCTGATATTGCTAACATATGTAGGTGCGAGGTTAGAAGAATGCATGATTGGACCTGTTATCTATAGCCAGTGGCTCAACGCATACCAAGGGTCAACAATGCATTTCGTCTATTAATATAGCTTATCGTTGAAATAATAATTTAATTTCTGACGGACTGTTGAGTTCGATCAGCCTTTATATTAGTAGGCCTATAATTGTAACAACGACCGTTTACATTTTACAATCCGTTCATTATTGACTATAATTATATGGACTCCTATTATTGGTGAGATCGAATTTGCTTCTACGCGACATTTAGCTAAATACTGATTTTTTCAAAATAAACAGTGGTAGAAAACGGCTGCGAGAGGTTTAGACAGTAGGCCTCTGGATGTGAGAAAGCAAGAGGAGCTCGCGGATATCACATCGTGCTGTATATGCACCGAAGTCTTCACTGATCCGAAAGCCTTGCCATGCATTCTTACATTCTGCATGAAATGCATCCAAGAGACTGGGATTAAAACTAACAAAGGACCTGGAGATGAGATGAAATGCTCAATAATCAGAGGAATGTTCAAGATTCCGGTAGAAGGATTTCATGAACTACCAAAGAATGTCTTCATTGAGCGGCCAAAACAGGTGTCAAAGGTTTCAGTAACGAAATCCTTATGCTTACTGTGTTTTGAGGAAAGCAAAGAACATGCAGGTAAAGAAAGCTCCGACAGCTAATGCATATAGCGTTGATTGTAAGTACAAATTATGCGAAGAGTGTTGCACTGAACACAGGAAATTAAAAATGACAAGGAATCATAAATTGATTCCAATATCTGAATATAAAATTGACCAAAATGTGAATAACGATCTAAATCCGATGGTGTGTAAAGAGCATAAACAAAAGGCTCTAGATGTATATTGTGCTGATTGCAAAAGAGTTGTATGCGCCATCTGTTTCATTAAGC
The DNA here is from genome assembly GCA_959347315.1 of Bimastos eiseni. Classification (NCBI taxonomy): domain Eukaryota; kingdom Metazoa; phylum Annelida; class Clitellata; order Crassiclitellata; family Lumbricidae; genus Bimastos; species Bimastos eiseni. Next base: position 4,800,842 of record OY365810.1, on the reverse strand, counting down.
ACCATAATAACCGTAAAGGTTCTCATGTTAACAAATGTATGGATGACTTTCGAAAGAAGATACAGAGCCACACTGAAGCAATGAATGTGTGTATCTTTCAAGCACAGATGAAAATGGTAGTATTCAAGAAGGTGAAGAATGAAATGCTGGAATGGGTAGAATGCTTGGAAAGCAATCTTGTGAAGCGAAGAGAAGACATAAAGCAGTTAGCAGATAAACATGCAAGCAGTCTTCTCCAAAGCCTATGTTCCGAAAAACATAGTAGATTGAAAGAACTCCGAATTGCAAAAGATAATATTGATGCTTCTATATCAAATTTAGAGAGTTATAACTCTTACTGTCAAAACATTATGACTAAGGGGTCGGCTAACGACATTTGTAATGCACTTTCTGACTTGTCAACTAGAGCAGTTGAGTTGTAGCAACAGTGTCAACCAATAATTGAACGAGGAATTCTGGATGTTAAATTCTGCTTCAGACAATATGAACTCGAAAAGCTTTTGGATGAAGACTGCGGCAACCTGTTTGGAAAAATTGAAGGTAGCTTCTTGTGACTATCTAATCTTCCGCAATTTATCACAGAAAATTATAAATTGGCGTTCCAATGGTTAAATGAGTTGGATTGCTTGTCATTGTCTTATCACTTATCGCAGAAAATTGTGAGTGAGCAAATTGTCAACGGTCGCGCTACTTGATGTGTATTCGAACCACCAACCATCCGGTTACAAGATGTAGAATATGTCACTACATCACCTCTCCCATCGTATTTTCGTAGTGTACTATAATAGACTAAAACACGGAAACATAATTTGGGAAATTGTAATGTTGCTCAGACGGTAGGGTGACCGCATTTCTTATCTGCCATTCCGGGACACTACAGTTTATCCAATTTTAATCAAATTCAATATCGAGCTGGGTTAACTGGGATGAGCGCTATAACCCATAGGCTTTGGCCTACTTGTGCAATAACTCAATTGAAATCCATTTATAAGATTTTTGACCTAAAAGCAACTATTTTAAGTTCATTTAATCATAAGCTCTAATTTTACGAAGGAAATTATCACATGATCACGTAATAATTTTGAAAATTAGAGCCTTATAATGGCAGACTGCAGCACTATGGCGATGATGTAAATAGGACCCTAACCTCAAACTCTACACACCTCAAGCCACTGCAACTTATCGCAAACTTACTAGGCCAAGCTACTACAAGAATGCCTGAACAGCGTCATGTCACTGTCATGTCACTCCTATCCTAAAATTACGACGTTGGCTTAAATTGTATAGTGAATCAACTACAAAATTCTGTCACCAACCAGCAACCCTACCATGGTCCAACTGTAAGTTCAAATGTTTTCGTGAACTTTTCACCATCCAGCCAACTATAGTACTACCCGATCAACCTCTTGTTTTAGTCTATCTCGACTCCCGGTCACTTCTTATCTCAAGTTCTCCAACCGAGCCACATCCCACACCGCACCATGTCTCTCAAACGCACGACGATCTTTTCGATTGTTATCGGTTCCTATACGTCATTGTCAATCACTGACCGCTTTCAAACCCAAACTCTTCTATAATCCCTCGAACTTTCCACTCACAACTGAAGTCTGACCTCTTCAAGAGTTATTATCCAGCTTCGTGCGATCCTCCACCTTCCAATTCTTATCGACATCCAAATTGGCACCTACTAAGCAGCCGCACTCGAACCTAATTCAGACAACCTCATTCGGACAATCCTTTTGTAACACCCCTCTGACTTGACGAGGCTCCCGTTAATGATTGATGCCCTGATCTTTACTTTCGAGTGAACTTTAGAAGTTTGGAGCTTACGATTATGATTACTATCAGACATAAATTATTGGGATCTATTGGAGAATGAAGGCCGTTATCGTTATAGAGAGCGCCGAATGAGTTGGCTACAAAGAATTAGCATGTTTTAGGCATTTTCTCACTTTGAAAGGGGCGCCCTGAAGAGCAACTCAAGCCCGAGGGTGACAAGAAGACTAACTTCTGCACTGGATGTTATTTCGACTGTCAAATAATTGGAGAATTAAAATGTCATCTTCTACATGTTGGATCATAGAAACACCATCCCACGACATTACATTGTCCCGGCCGCATATAATGAAAGTACACATGGAAATTGATTCTAGGGATCCTTGCAACCAATTAGAAGTCTCTGCTTCAGTAATGATAAGCGTGTTGAATATTCATAATGGTTACGCGCGCCGATTAAAAAGGCCCCTAGAGTTGAATCAATATTATTGCGTTTGCGCTCTTTTCACAAGAAGGTGACTTGAAGCCAACTAGAAGGACAACAGTTTTATTAGCAGAACAAAGGAAAGAAATTGACTTCTTAAAACAGGAAAACGATGAACTAAGACAGGAAAAAGACAACTACAGGGCACAATTGCATAAGATGAAGCGAGAACTGTAGAACAATAAAAAAATGTATGTATGTATGTGTGTATGTATGTTTGTATGTATGTGTGTATGTATGTATGTGTGTATGCATGTGTGTGTGTGCATGTATGTATGTATGTATGTATGTATGTATGTATGTATGTATGTATGATGTATGTAGGCGTGTAGGAGTGCATAATGTGGGTATGGTTGTATGTATGCTTGTGTGGGTATGTGTGTATCTATGGGTCGCATTAATTTTTGTAGTTTAATCAACTTCCCACTTGCCTTATAAAGTTTTATCTATTCTCGATTGCTGTATTACAGACACAGAAAGCGGCTGAGATATGACCAAGAAAGACAGAGTCTGATCGTGCCTGCAGGGTTAAATATAAAGTTATTAATTAAGTTCAAGAGTGGTTATTATCAAAGATTTAACTCGACTTGAATTGAATACCTAAGTTTCGAACTCGATAGCCTGATACAATCTCATATTGACGAATAAATACTGCTGTCATCAGCCACAGAATGCGTCTTGCAGAGCCTTTTTATTGACCTGTGAGCTTTCTTACCCGGCTGATCATAGATAGATAGATGGAGAGATAGAGCTAGAAAGCGATAAAGACAGAACCGTCATTCGTCATAGCAGTCTCTGTGCCTCAGCAATCGAGAATATCTAAAATAAATGAAAATAATACCGTTGAAACAGCCATAAACACTGTTCCTCTTCAAAGTCCTACCCACACCGTAACGTTGTGAGGTAGTGAAACATTGGAGTAGGGGACTCCGACTGAAGCTATGCCATCAGTGGCGAAGGCTTGCGCCAAAGTGCCAGTATGATCGCCACGAGAGGTGGGTAAGCTCAGCAGGAACCTTGAAAAAGGTTCTAGTACGTTTGGTCAACGGACGATTGGTCAACGGACGGTTGGTCAACGGATGATTGATCAACGGATGATTGGTCAAGCGGACGACTGATCAACGGATGGTTGGTCAAGCGTAATTGACGAAAAGAAAAATGCTCACATGGAATGTGATTGATGAAAAGAATAATGCAGCTTCCATTTAGGTTAAAAAGAATTATTTGTTTCATCTATCCCGCTTCCATTTACGTATATTTCTTTTAATCAATCCCGCTTCCATTTATTCTCAGTTAGCTCATGCTTTACACTAAGAATTCCTTTACGAAGATCAGGTTTAGGAGGACTTTACCCTGAACCAACGATTTGACTACATTTGATATAGAAACTACTATACTAAAGTTTATTACTTTGAGAATTGGGCCTAATGCCTTTCTATTTTATAATTGATTTTCAGTGATTGACTTATAAAGTATAACGGACTATTGATCAACAGTCCTCTTGATGAACAGTCCGCTTGACTAATCATACGTTGATCAATCGTCCTTGATCAACCGTCTGTTGATCAATCATCAGTTGACCAGACATCCGCTTATCGAAAAAAGGTTGGCTAACATGAAAGGCCATGCCGCCAAGCATACTGGACGGTAATTCTAAAGTTAGTCTGAAGTTACAGTTGGTCATTATCATTATTTCGGTAAGGGATGGTTCTCTGTTGTTAATCAACACCTCAATCTGAATGCGATTAGCGACATAAACCTGAGTTGGTATTGGTTTTACTGGCACATTCTATTCATCGATATATTATCTTCTCAATATTTTCGTTATGGCAAAAAAAATTACGAAGTCGAATGACCTACTGGAGTTATTGGATGACGAGAAGAATTTCGAAGTCTTCATGCAGCGACTGGCGAAAACACTTATGCCGTATGTCGATCTCATGTTCGAGGAAAAACTCGAAACTTTCATGGACTCGATGAGTGTCAGGATTGACAAGTTGGTCGAACATGCTGCTAAGGAACAAACAGACGCGAGATGTGGCCAGCTGGAGATAAGACTGTCAATCTTGGAAGACCAGAACAAATTAAATTACTAACGAATCGTATGGAGGCCATGGAGATCAGTGAAAATCTACCTTGCTTAATAATTATATGGGTTAAAGGAAAACACCCAAGCCCTTCTTAATCAGCCGAATCGATCGGGAACGAAGGGTGGAGAGAATAGAGAGGCCGTTCAAGCAACTTTAAACATGTGCAACCAACATCTGGATCTTCACATTTCCGAGCGAGGTTTAATATCGGCGCATAGAATACCTGCTAAAAGGAAGGACAATATCACATCTCTCACTGTCAAATTCGCATCGACATCATTGAGAAATGACGTTTACAGAGTACTACTCAGTCTAAGAAAGAACAAGGTAATGAACAATGAAAGAATATACATAATGAATTCCTTACGGCTAACAATGACGTCTTTATGCAAAGGCAAGGGAATGTGTGAGAGAGAAGAGGCTAGTGTCCACCTGGACCTATCGGGGGTGAGTGTTTATTCGATTTACAGAAAACCCCATTGAAAAGCCCAAACGTAACTGCACCTCGGCTGACCTGGAATCGGCGCAAGTAAACCAGCAACAATAATTCAACCAAACTGAAATGCATTCACCTGATGAGTGTACTCGTCTCAACTCACTCCTTATTGGAATGCTGTCCTCACTTCGTTTATGTTCGTTATCATGGGATAAACTACTACAGACTTTCTGTGGGGATAATTATCTGCTCACTCAAATCTTGGGCTACATAACGGGTTACTGCCATTGACTGAGTAGCTTCAAAGATGCTCAGATACGAACGGATAATTCAGAGGTTGAAGGCTGTTAACTTTACGCGTCTTATCTCGATATATCTTCACCCATAACTTTAAATATTGTGAACACGTTGCATGAGATATTTCCTAGAACGATGCAAAACTGCATTGCGGTATTTTTATAGAGATCTTCCTAAAGTAATTCGGTGAGAATTGCTCTTTTAAATACAATGCTAAAATTGTGGAATAGCTATGTCTACGTGTCAGGCTAAAAATAGCGCGGCGATGCCAATAGTGAAAACGAAAGCGCTCTGTTGATTTTGTACTTTGAGATAGGTGGCTACATTGAACTGTATTAATATCGTACAGAGTCCAGCAGTGGTGATTAAAATAATTAAAATGGAGGGCTCGATGATGTAACTTCATGTTGCGCATGTAAAGTCCTCTATATCTAACTCCATAAGGATCCACAAAATATAAAAAATAGGCAGATGATAATGATGATAATAGGCCTAATGATAATGGGTGTGTGATGAGATCACCACCATAAGCTGGTTCTCAACAATGATCGCTAACTGTGTGAAGTTCGCATTTGAATGCGTGACCTTAAGCCACAGAGCTCAACTTTTCTAATTTCACCCAGTATGCATGTAGGCTAGGCTAGGCTGCATTCATAGAATGTAGGCCTAAATTCGCTCGTCATCTCATGTTGCTACTTTGTCCTGAGATTAGTTGTTTTAAGAACGGTACAGGTTATTTGTTGGTGCTGATTGTAAACTCTCGTGCTGTTAGATTCGGTGCATCGGTTAAAAACAGAGTCAACACTCGTGTAATGATGCTTGACCTGCCCACTCGTAATTGACAATGACTTCGCCAAAATCAACAGTTTTAATCTGGCCTAGCTAACATTGATCATTGCGTTTGTTAATATCGTTTGCTTACGAACCAGGTTATCAAAATGGACTTTGAGTGGACTTGCGCAACTAATAACAGCACGAATTTTATCTGCAGGTTCGCTTGAAGTTCGCCATCAATTGCCTAACGATGCGTGCGTTAGCTTATTAACCATAAAAATGTCAACCGAAACCCTCGTTGTCGAAGAGGTCTGATACAAATGGAGGAGAAATTAGAGAAGTACAGAGAGTTCCTGGTGGATCGAATTGATCCGGAATTTGGTCTGTTAGATAAATTACTGGCCAGTAGTATTCTGACGAGAGAAACTTTGCACAAGATTAAACTGAAAGACAACACAACGGAGGATAAAAACAGAATTCTTCTTGACTTCATACTGAAAAACAAGAAAGCGACGGATTTCATCTCAGCTCTCAGGGACAGTGGACAAATTCATTTGGTCAACTATTTAAACGCCGATGGAGGTAAGAATAAATACCTCATTCACTAAGTGTGACTTCCATTTATGAAACTGATGAAATGATGAATTTTATATGTAGGTCTATGTCGAGTTATGTAGACAGAGGTGATTCCTGTGACCGTAGAATTTATGGTTCATCAGAATTATTTGGGTCAGGGACACATCGCCCTACGTTCCCCGGACATTGCATTTGGACATTTCTTTGCGCACGACATTTCTCCAGGACATTTATCCTCCATTTGATTAGGTTGCTTACCTTCCAAATATTGATAAGAAATGTATGAATGTATCAGGATATTTACATAGCGCCTTATAAGAAACTCTCGAAGGCACTATGTTGGTATATGTTGTATTTTTCTTTTGTGAAAAAGTTCTATTTTCGACTAATTATTTATTACTAGCTGTTAACCTCTGAAAAATCACTGGTCATACTTAACCCGTGGAAAAAGAGGGGTCGCTAAGCAGTTTTTTGTCAGCATTCGATCGCATATAGCGCTGTTATCTTACTGCATCTATTAAATTTTATTGCAAGTATACTTTCGATGTATAACTAAAAAAACGCCAATGAAACTTCTTTTACACATATCATTGACGTCCGTTGCACATTTATTTGAACGTTACAAAACTTATGCAATTATTAATATGTAGATTACTTATTTAAATACCAACAGATGTTTTTATATGTGCGCATAACAATCTCGCTTAAACCACAGTTTAACTCTGTAAGGTATAGGGTCACCATCATTTGATGCACATAGCAAGCTTTATCAATTTTAAATTTAAGTGGTATCGATCTAAATAAATAGAAGCTGATTTGATTGAAAAAATTCTTTCTTAAATGGGGTTGGATTCATGCATGGTTCTTTAATTAGAACTTGAATTTATGAAAAATATTATGCTATACGGGAAACTGGACATATGAATAGAATCTAGGGTTGCCAGGTAGTCTGGAGAAAATTACCGGACTACGGCGTTCAAGTTGCGGGGTGGAGAAGTATGGACTCGCGGGAATGGGGTCCATCCATATAATAAATTATTACGTATGCAAAAAGCGTATTTTCGGACCCCTCCCCTCTGTTGCATAGCACAGGCCTACATAATTTTGAGTGTCCTATATAAAGGACGACCATCAAAAGGGCGCACGTTTAAAAGAAGAACGAGCATACAAAAAGGTGACAATGGAAATGGTGACGTGCATTGGCTGCCATACGTAAACTTCGAAAACAACTAACAAAGGTATTTTAATTAGCACATAGGCCTACGAAAAGTCTTGCATTTATGGCTAAACGAAAAGTCCTAAACTGATAATATGACAATTTTTACATTTTAGGGAATATTCTAACTGATTTGCTGGAGTGTAGAGTAACGCCCGAAACTTATTTTTAAAATGTTTTAGGTTGAGATTATGAGCGATGTCTCTTATCTAGTCTAAATTAGTTCTATTGCGATAAACGTCAACTATTATGGCGATACGTTTAGCCACCTCCTTGTAGGGTTTTCTTAACTGAGGGTGATATTTCCAGGAGAACGGACTGCTCAAGCTTAATTTTGTTAAGACGTCGTTCTTCCTGCAAACTGTCTATGAATTTTTAAATTGTGGGATGGCAAGGTCCAAGAAGTTGACTAAATCCTCTCTGCCAAACCTTCGACTGAGAGGCTGGGTTTGGAAAGATCATGTGGCGCAGAATAGGGACACTCCAAGGTTCACGGTTGAACAACGTGTTGCCACGCCCACATAACACGTAGTGCTGTTCTTCCAAGCCAACCATTATCCAAGTGGCTTCGAAATAATCCAAGAGATCTTTGTATTGCTAACTTACACGCCTTTTCGGCTGTCGCCCTTTTGTTTGCGTGCTCTTCTGATTGTCGAACTCTAATTGCCGTTTTGATAGTCGCTCCATCAACGCGCCCTTTTGACGGTAAATCCAGTTTGGGGCCCCATTAGCCCTATGCGTTGGCCTACATACATTAATAGCTAAAGATGATTTTACTGTAGAGTATTTTTTTCTTCAGCGTCATATTTCACAGCTCAAATTCGTTAACTGTTGTGGCTGAAAATCGGGTCGTACATGTAGATCATGGATGATGGTTGCGATATAGGCCTAATATATATAGGTGCCTCCAAAAGGAAGATCCACAGGGAATGTGTAGTCTCAGCCACGTAATCTACGTTTTCAGTCTTCACTATTTCATAGGTATAAATCATGTATTTCCAAACCAATTATTGTCATTAACAATTACTTTATCTTCCACAAAATCTTCCTGAAATTTCTGACCGGACAGTTTGTCGAAATACCGGACTGTCCGGTTCAATACCGGACACTTGGTAACCCTAATAGAATCCTGCTTAAATATAAGCTGTATGGCATAATAGGTCTTCTTATAAATGAAATCGTGATTAGCGGTTATTATTATTCTAATCAAATAAAAACTGGATAGACAAAGCAATTCTGTTTAAATGAAAGCAGGTGCCGGTTTGAATGAAAAGAATTTTGCCTAAATGGAAGCGGGATAGACCAAATGGATGTCTAGCGCCATCGCTAGATGCTAAAGCATAATAGGCGATAAATATATAGCCATGTACATACGCGCAAACATACGTACATATGAACCTGCGTGCATACGTACGTACCTACATAGATGCATGCCTGCATTCATGCATGCATGTAAGTATGTACATTTATGCGTACACGCATGCAAGTGGACGCTTGCATATATGTATGTATATATGTATGTATGTAGGTATGTATGTATGTATACACGTATGCATGTAATACATATATGCATATATGCATACCTACATACATATATACATACATACATACACATTCATGCATAGATGTTTCTGTGGCTGAATTTAGTATCATATTCAATTTATCAAAGGTGACTGTTTGTTATTCGTGTAGAGAATGGATCTGAATTTGGAGACGATTGGCCGATTAGCGAATCCGATATCAGACTATTGGACGTCAATCGTGAAAGTTTGGTAGACTTGCTCGATACGAGCGATCTATGCATCAGATTATATTCCATGAAAGTCATTAATAATCGGCAAAAACAATTCATCCTTTCAAAGCCGACTGATACTGAGAAAAACGAGGCACTGTTGGATATTATGACAAAATTCAGTCTTCGACAATACAAAATGACAATTGTCTGTTTAAATGAGTCCAATCAAAATCACATAGCCGAGCTACTTTCAGAAGGAGGAGGTGAGTGATTTTCTAAATACAATTCAGATGGAGATTCACTCACTTTCTAGCTGAATGAACGATTTACTGATCCCGAGCGTCTAATAATTACAATTGGATGTCAGGCATTCTGAAGCATATAGGCCCACGGTGAAGTGTTCATAAGCAGTTGCGTTGTTCAATGTTTATTACGAAATGAAACGTCCATGTGCTGTCTTTCTTACTGCGATATAACTGTATTGTACATTCCTCAAATAACAGGTAAATACAGGTACTTAAGTGAGCTTCAATTCTTTATGTGTTTAGTCGTTGTTCGAGTTCACTCGAGCATTCAGGACGTCATCGGAAACGTAGACGAACTGGAAGAGGACATCATCTCCCAGTTCAGAATGATTCTGGAAAATCGGTCTCTGGAAGAAGTCACTAGGTTGTTGGAGCTGAGTCACCAGAGAATAATTGCAGCCAAGAAAGGACATAGCATCGTCATCTACATTCATTGCAAGACACACAATGAGCTGCGGCAGCTGATCGAGCTGCTGGAGACGGAGAGACTGGACGAAATCATCAAAAGGGTCTTCACTGAAATGCTTTCGAAATGCACTCTGAGGGTTACGCTTACCTGGTCACTGGAAGAATTCAGAAGAGCCGTTGAGCACTTTGGTTAGCATGGTTTACACTTATGGTTTGTACATAATGCCGAAAGTATTTCCATAAAGCAGCACCATTTATGTATGTACGTTTGTATGCGTGCGCGTATCAAAGCGCTAATACAGCGATTATTTGCTTACGTCACCTGATATCTTACCCAAGCAAATGCGCTTTAATACGGTTTGAGATTGTTTGATGCACAGGATTGAAAGGAACATTGCCTAGGGTCACAAAGCTCTCATCATCGAAAAAGTAATTATAACTGTAAAATCCTTAAAACTACACAGTAAAACGAATAAAAATGGAGTTGGTACAACTATTGGACTCACTTGCTGTTTGCCCGTGAAAATTCACAGGTGGTAAGCAGCTGAAGAGTTTATTGACTTTGACTGACGATTGAGGATTGGCAGACGATTCTCGAGTTTCATCCATAAAGTTTTCCATTTAGGTTTTAATGACTGGAATATACTTACATTAGACGTAAGAAAGGTGAGAAATCACAGATAGCACATTCTTTTGACTTCATTTATATATGCAAAACGCGGGTAAGAGATTTGAAGCATGCCAAAAGACCCTTTCCTTAAGACGCGTCTTATGCGCTTTAGCCTTTACTTATATTAAATACAGCAAGCAGACGAAATGAGCGGCGAAGTAGTTAGCAGAAAACCTTTGCCTGAATGACTGACACAGCGCAATATAACGGTCTGCAGGCTCCGAAAAACGGTTTAATTATACCGGTTGAGTCTTCACGGACGCTCTGAAATATGGGTCTAATTAGACCGTTGGGCCGTCATGGACGCTCTGAGTATGGGTATAATTACACCGGTTGGGCCGTCGAGATTGTCTTAATCATCCTTACGAGCTAGCTGTGAAGCGCGCTGCTGATAGTAGGGAAGGACGCAACAGCACCGGATGTAGTAAGATTTGCATAAACCGCCGGTGAAAGTGAAATGTTATATAGGGCATGACGGACAAACATGTGACTTAGGTAATTATTATTTTTGTTTTTGCATTACACAAAATGAAAGGCTATGGTAGAATCATTACATTTATAAAATAAATGTTTAATAACAGTAACTTAAACACTCCAGATTTCATGCTTCTACGTTCTCCCATGGACAAGCAAAATGCTCCTTCGTGGAATAAATAGGGTGAGCTTGGATCTCATGGTTGCACGACAATTCATATATATATATATATATATATATATATATATACCACGACACCTAATACCATGACAATTAATATCGGACGCTTAATCTCCATGACAATTCATTCCACGACAATTAATCCCGAAGACAATTAAGTACAACAACACTTAATGTCATGACGATTGATATCGGACAATATCGGGCGAGTAAGCTATAGGCCTACATGTACACAGTATATACCGTAATTGCACATACATTTTAATGTGCGATTCATTTTATATCCGTTCAGACTATAGAGTCAATACTATTCAAGCAGGTTTTTCTAATTTTAATTTCCTATCCGAGCAAATTTTTATAATGTTTAGCTTCATTTACGAAAACACAGTTCGGTGTGAGTTGCAAAGGTAAACCAATTGTGATATATTGCAATTCGGAATACACTAAACATCGCGACAATGCCAACGGAACAATGGCTTGTCGGTGTATGCAATCAGTTCAATTGGGCTGTAAAGCTCGTGTGACCACCAGGAGTCCCTTATAATGAAACGGCTTTCGCTTTTATTTCACGTTGCAAAATCACGGAATACATGATTCTGGTATTAACTGTCATTGTATAAAAATGCGCGTGATTATGTGCCGTTGGTATTCAATGTCATCGGTATTAATTATTGTCGGTGGACCTATATGTTCAGTATTAACTTCGTGGTATTAAGTATCGCGGTATTGAAATGTCATGGACTAGAATCTCGTCATCCTGACAAATAGATACTCCATTCAGATCCAGCTTCACTACGTATATCCAATCCACACTCTCTCCATTTTCGTCATTTGCGAATTCAACCATTACTCCACGTGCAGTTACTCTCGGTGGTCAGATGCGTTTTGGCATCAGTCATATCGCATTCCATTCACCAGTGGAGTTCTAGGCCTAGATACTGTCAAATTTATGGCCTGTCTGTCGTCTTCATTTCTTGCTCGAAGATGTTGCTCATTACAAAAATCTAGCTCTTGAGTATTATTGACTGGAAATCAAATATGTTATACAGAGGGAATGGAGAAGCTATTCAACAAAGAGAAATGTGTACTTGACGAGGACGAAGTCACCTTAAAAACACCAAAAAGATTTGAAGGCAGGCAAAATACTCTTTTTTGTTTAGCATGATTCATTATACTTAGTATATTATCGTATCGTTTGATTCAAATAGCGCCTCTAACGGATCTCACAAATAAGCTTAATCAGAGAGATTGCTCGATGCACTGAAATCCAGCAAGTTAAGTAGTAGATAGCCATGTGTGTTGGAGTGCTCGATAAAGGAAGTTAATTTCGGAAAGTCCGATTCGCATGTTGCCAAGGATAACCTCTCTGGAAAATAAGTTGCATATAAACCTCGTTTAAGAGGAAACAATATATAAAGTTGACCGTAGCTGCATGATGTTCGTTTGGCAGATTTAATGCACTTGATTTGTGGCCTGGAATCTATAAGATCAATTTGAAACGGATATTCAGGGTAAACGACTTTGCCTGTAAAATCCAACTAAAAATTCTAAGTCAAATGAATTAAGTGATATTAGATTGTATTATATGGACTTTCGATGCAATTAAACTGATTTGGCAGAGTTGCAACCGCTTTGATATGTATACAGCCAGCATGTAGTGTATATTGTGGTTGTGGCCCAGGTTATCCGCGGATCATTTCGTCGCAGTTTATTTCGTCGCAGTTAATAACGTTGCAGTTCATTCGTCACATATATCATTTCGTCGCATTTCATTTCGTCGCATTTCATTTCGTCTCATTTTAGGGTTGCGCACATCGTCGAAGAAACCGCTGAACGGTGACAGCTACGTACATATAAGCCTCATGAACCACCAAACAACCCACCTGTTTGTCTGTTGGTTACCTGGCCTGGAAGATATCCTTTTAATGGAAGCGGAATGATGAAAGATTTTAGCCAGAAGATGGAGATTGAAAGGACTTATGAAAGGATATGTTTACCTAGAAACTGAATTAACGAATTGAATGCCGCTGCAATGGAAGCTGGGATGATGAAAGAACTTTAACTAGAAAGTGGATTGATGAAACGTTAACTTTAAATAAAAGCTGGATTGATCAAATAGATGCCGTTTAAATGGAAGCGGGAATTATCTGAAGATTTATATTTTATTAGAATCTTGACTGCATGAGTTTGTCATCATTCCCGCTTCTATTTCGACAGAATTCTTTTCATCAACCCATCTTCTAGTTAGTCAGAAATGTTTTCATGTTTTCATCATTCACGCATTCAAGTAGAAATTCCTTCATCACTCCTGCTTCGGCTAAAACCCCATATTTTTCATAAATCCACCTTCTAGTTTCTTTCAAAAGTGTGCACCCTAAAATGCGACGAAATTAAAAGAGACAAACTGAACTGCAACGAAATGAATGGGAGCTCCTTTTGTGCACATGCATGTTTGATTTTGAGTCTGATGCAACTTACCTGATGATCAACCGAAATAACTAATCCCAACCAACACAGGAATCCAATGACATTAGGCATAAGCCTAAGCAATGCTCTTTTCTAGAAGAAATGTGCCAGAACGCATCTATAACACGAAAAGAAATTACGACAAAATTGGCTCGCAAATAAAATAAATATTACATTACACAGTGATCACAATCTATGCAGGCTATTAACTTACATAAAAATTTTAGAATGTAAAAATTGAAATTGTAACGTTTCATATCAAGTTCCATGATTTTTGCCAATTATTGTCCAACGAATCATTTCAACTCTTTTCCTTGCAGAACAAGACAAATCCAAAAACAAAACGCATAGTCTACAAATTTTTGTTGCGCAATGAACACAAATGAAGCTTATGCGACAAAACTATGCTTACTATTTCTATTTTTTTAGAAATTTTAAAAAAGGAACCGAAACGCCGTTCCGCAACGTTCCGCCAGAAAAAAACTGCTTAGCCTAAGTCATTTGAAAATAAACTGGTAGGCCCAGCCGATGCAATAATAACACCAACCAAAATTCCGCGCGATCTCTGAAACTACGAATGAACAACATAGGCTACAGTAATATCACAAACATTCATATCTATAGAAATATTGCAACGAAAACATAAATAAAGTTGTTAGTGACTGGTATGCAAATATCAGTTCACCTCAATTTAGTAATTATACTGCGATAAACATTTTTTTAATGGACTGCCTTTGTAAGGAGTTGTCGAAGTTGACAGTGTTTAGAGCTTACAACAGCGTTCACATAGACTGTTATGCTGCGATGTTTAGGTCAAAACGGCCTTTACTATGACTTATACCACTGATCGACCACTACCAATTAGGTCTAGGTCCATACAAGTAGAGCAATTTAATATGCTTTCGATTTTAGGATCCGAAAATGATATTAAAACGCCAGAATGGCTAGAGGATATCACTACATGTATCATATGCACCGAAGTCTACTCCGACCCGAAAGCATTACCATGCATCCATACATTCTGCATGAAATGCATCCAAGAGACTGGGATCAAAACTAACAAAGGACCAGAAGATGAAATGCCGTGTCCAATCTGTAGACGACTGTTCAAGATTCCAGCTGAAGGATTTCCTGGACTACCTAAGAATTTCTTCATTGAGAGACTCATACAACTGTCAAAGGCTTCAGGGCCATCTGCGGATGCTAAGCCCTTATGCTCTCTGTGTTTGGAAGAAAGCACGGACCAACCAGGTAAAGTAGCGCCAACAGCTGATACATATTGCGTTGATTGCAAGTACAAATTATGTGAAGAATGCTGCAGTGAACACAGGAAATTTAAAGCAACAAAGAATCATAAACTCATTCCAATCAATGAATTCGAAAGTGGCCAAAATGTGATGACCCATCAAACAGCAATTGTTTGTGAAGTTCATGAACAAAAGGTTCTGGATATTTATTGTGCTGATTGCAAAACAGTCGTATGCGAGATATGCTTCATTGAGGACCATAATAACCATAAAGGTTGTCATGTTAACAAATGTTTCGATGGCTTTCGGAACCAGATACAAAACAGTACTGAAGCCATCAATGGTTGCATTGCAAAAGCTCAAATGAAAAAGACGGAACTCCTGAAGGTAATGAAGGAAATACAGGGACAGGTAAAAAATCTAGGATGTGATGTAGTGAAGAGAAAAGACGATGTAAAGCAGTTAGTTGAATACCATGCAAGTAGTCTTCTCTACAGACTATCTTTTGAGCAACACAGCAGATTGAAAGAAATCCATATGTCAATGGATGATATTAATGCTTATGTGTCAAAATTAGAAAGCTACAATTCTTATTGTCAAAGAATTGTGACTGAAGGACTGGCTAGTGATGTATGCAGAGCACTTTCAGATTTATCTATTAGAGCCCTTGAGCTGCAAGAGGAGTGCAAACCCATTGTTGAAAAAGGAATTCAGCAATTCAACTTCTGCTTTAGACAATCTGAACTCGAAGAGCTTCTAGGTGAAGATTGTGGCAACTTGGTTGGAAAAATTGAAGGTAATTGCATTGCTTCGCAAATCATCACTTAAATTGTATGAAATATATTCTTCCTTTTGTTTCTATACTGGGCCATCCACATATTACGTACGCGGCGACTGCAGGGAGTTTCGAATTTCGTCAATTTTGCTTACAGGGACTTATGGCGGGGGTGGGAGTCCCTAAAATGTTTACATACGCAAGTATGATTGTCTAGTTATGACGTCATCATTACGGAATATTAAAATCAAAACTGTAAACCCAATAACGGTCTATATTCCTGGTTAATCAATTTTGTGTACATTGAGCTATCGATGGCTCATTTCGATGTTCCGGTCATACCTCAACCAACCTTATCAGATTCAATCAAAAGGTCACTATCATTTGTTAGGCATTACAAAAACTCTTATCTTTCAGAATAGAATACATTCGATGGGTTTCATTTTGGAGGACAGGATCATTATACTGCTTCTTGACCGAGCTTTGCTAATTAGCTCTGATCAGTCCTAGGCTTACAATCGAGAACTGTTTTCCCAGTTTTAGGTCAAATAGATCGCCGATCGCTTAATTCTGTGTTAGCACACGAGCAACTTTCAGGCGCTGGTATTTACATTTGGAGCACTGCCCCTCTTACCATTCGAATTGTTTTTGTCGAAGCGAAGAGATGGTTGAATGGTTTTCTGCTGGAACGAACATTAGAAGGATGCGGGTTCGATATTCGTTAGCTAAATGAGGTTGGTTAACTCATCCATTTACAAGGTGACATTGGCATATTAAGCAGTTCGCCAAATGGCCGTCTTGCATTCGGCCTAATAATAGTGGAATTCACCTGCTACATTCGAGTGTTGTTTTGCCGGTTTCAACTAAGATAGGTCGCCGATCGCCTAGTTCGATGTTTAGTGCACCATACAGGCAACACTCTCAAGCCTTGACCTTCGGAATAACGTTCCTCTTGCCTTTCGAACTGACTTCATCGGGACGGTGAGATGGTTGAATTGTAATACCAGGGAACGATGATTAGAATGACGCGGGTTCGATATTTGCAAACAAAACACGGTTAGTTCAGTATTCCATTTACTAGGTAGCGTTGGCATAATGAGCAGTGGACAAAATAATGACCGTCTTGCAGGAGACCATAATTTAATTGCTAAATTCGACTCCAGGCCTACTAAACGTCTAATCATTTTTAAAGTTCTGTGTAATGTAATCTAACTTCATAATTGTCAATTGAATTAATATCGAATATTTTTTGTCTTAATCGCTGATCATGATACATCGGTTTCCTAAATACTTTTAAAAATGTAATGGTTTTTTTAAAAGTAGGCTAGGCCTATTTTTATGATAAAATAGACCTACTTTAAGAAACACAATTTATGAAACAATTCTTGGAAAATACCTTTGTAAAATACGCTTCAAAAATATGTTTAAAAAAACTTTTATCCTATTTTGAAATAAAAATCCAGTTTAGAAATACTATTGTGCCAATCACTGCATGCATGCACATTAGAATACATGCAATCACAGACCCACATACTTGCTGTCGTTGCATCATGTTTTTCCATCAATCTTTAGGCGTTGGTTTTATACTTGTTCAAATCTTCAATAAGTATGTCATTTCTGGTTTGAAGTGAATTGCTGGTCTTATTGTTGTTCAATTGTTCTCCAGCTCTTGCTTCAGTTCCTCTAAACTTACTTTAAACGTAGATTTCTCATTGTCATTGCTGGTTTGAAGTGATTTTTTACTTGATTTTTCTGCATCAAGTTCCTGTTTTATTTTGTATTTGTTGACCTGAAGTGCGTTGATTGTTCTTTTATTCTCCTCCAGTTCTTGTAAGTGTGCTTTATACTTAGCTTTCGTTTCATCGTTTTACTGTTTCAATTTCTTTGCTTTGCTCTGATATTTGTTTAGTTGTTTTCTTGCGTTTCAAGTCAACTATTTCTGCAAAACGAACAGAAATCTGTATTTACTTAACATATTGCGTTGATTGCAGGTACAATTTGTGCGTAGAATGTTGCAGTGAACACAGGAAATCTAAATTGCTAAAAAGTCATAAATTGATCCCAATTATTGAAAACAGCGCTAAGAAAAATGCGTTGACCTATCTAGCACCAAATGTTTGTGAAATTCATGAACTAAAGGTTCTGGATGTATATTGTACTGATTGCATAATGGTTGTATGCGCCATTTGCTTCACTAAGGACCATAATAACCATAAAGGATCTCATGTGAACAAATGTGCGGATGGATTTCGGAAGCAGATACACATCAAGGCTAAAAACATGATGGGATGCATCGTAAAGGCTCGGATGAAAAAGACAGAACTTCTTAAGGTGAAGCAGGAATTGCAGAAACTATTGCTTTGCTATTGCTTAGAAAGCTTACGATGTGATGTGGTGAAGGTAAAAGATGAAGTTAAGCAGAAACATCTTCAAGATTTTTGTTCGGAAATACAAAGCAGATTGAAAGAACTCCAAATGTCAACAGATGACATAGATGATTATATATCAAACTTGGAAAGTTACAATTCTTATTGCCAAAGAATTGTGGCTGAAGGATCGGCTAGTGACATCTGTAGAGCATTTTTAGATTTGTCCAGGAGAGCTTTTGAGTTGCAGCAACAATGCCAACCTATTATTGAAAAAAGAATTTGACAATTCGAATTCTGATTTAGACAATCTGGACTGAAAGAGTCTGTGAACAAGCTGGTTCCCGCGACTTCGCTTTTGTGGGCGCTGTAGAAATGTTGAGATATGATTACGATTACGAATTATTTTGGACTACTCTGGAAACTTGGTTGTGGAAATTGATGGTAAGTGATTTCTTGGTAAAAAAGAGAATAGCCGTGTTGAAAGCTATTGACAAGATTTGGAAAAGCAAGGCAATTACCCTAGGAGTTAAATTGAAAGTACTGAAAACATGCATCTTCAGCAGCATGATGTATGGATGTGAGACCTGGGTGCTAACAAAGGATTCGCAAAAGAGGGTGCTTACATTTGAAAGAAAATGTTACCGCAGGATCTTAATTGATGGAAGAGAGGTGGATTCTGTGGACGCCTTCTGCTACCTAGGCAGCCTCATGTCATCGGATAGCAGCTGTGAAACAGAAATAAAGATAAGATTAGGAAAGGCAAACACTGCATTTGAGAGGATCACATATATCTGGAACAAAAATGGAAGTAGTTTAAGGACCAAGGTCCGCCTGTACAATGCCATGGTAGTGAGTATACTGTTGTATGGATCTGAGATGTGGCCATCACCACAGATAGCTGCGAAGAATCTTGCATATATCATGGAGAGACAAGATAACCAACAAGATCGTACGAGATAAAACGGGACAAGAAGACATCGAGAGCAACATCAGAAGGCGAAACCTAGGGTGGATGGGGCATGTCTGTCGCATGGAGGAGGAAAGAAGAGCTAAACAGGTGATGTCCTGGTGTGCGGGAGAGCGACGGAGGAGAGGAATACCGATGAAAACTGGCCAGAGACCATAAGAGACGACCTAACATGTTTGAAGATATCGTGGGAGGAGGCAGAGACATTGGCTTTGGATAGACACGAATGGAGGAATGCGTTGCTCGATGTGTAGACCTACATAGGATGGACTAAGTACTAAGTAAGTACCCCAGGATACTTAGAATAGGATGGACTCAAAAGGTCAGTAATAATGAACTGTTCAGAAGAATCGGCATGACAGAAAACCTCATGGAAAAAGTGATCCAGAGAAAGCTAAGTTTATTTGGACATATCTGCAGAATGAAAGGGGATAGAAACCTTCGAACGCTGGTTTTTGGAATAATGGATGGGACAAATAAAAGAGGAAGACCACACACGGAATGGACAGACGACATAGAAGAATGGTGTGGAGCAAATCTTCAAGAATTGAGCCACACAGCAATGAACAGAGACATGTGGAGAGATGTGACCAGAAAGGCATCAGACACATGTTGATTGAATGATTTCTTGGTTGCATCACTAAAATTATACGAAACTTAGATGTTGTTTACACTTGTATTATAAATGCTATTGTTTATCTGCAGCAATTGAGTAAATTCATAAATTATTTTTTTTGCGCATTGGCTATCGTTTGCTCATTGCATATTATAACTCTACAGTGAAATCTTCTGTTTGCCTATCTTAATGCATGCGTTAGCTAGCTCGCTTGTAGCAGTCGATTATTATTTGTATGAATGATAAATTTAGACACTGATATGATGTAGCAAAACGATCTTATTGGCAATTTCTAGACAAGAGTACACCACAGGCTTTTTACTCAGGGCTTCTAAGTAATTCTATAACACATGAGCCGACAGTTGATCAAGGTGTGCATTGTGGAGAAATCGTATTGAGCGTGGCTTATGCTGATTTCTATACATTTTCAGAACAAAGTAACTTTGAAGATAAAGGATATAATTAAACAAATTCCATTGAAGAACTTGGCATCTTAAAACAGGACAACGATGAACTGCATGAGAGCTCACTATGACGCACGCTTACAGAAGATGAAGCAGGAGCTGAAGGACAATAAGACACTATTGAACGTAGTATTGGATGCATGTATGTGTATATATATATGTGTGTGTATGTGTGTATGTATGTGTGTATGTATGTATGTGTGTATGTGTGTATGTATGTTATAATAAACAAAAATTATTGATGCATGCATGCATGCATGTACCACTGGGAACTCTTTCAGGTTACTGTGCATAGTTTTGCTAACTGATGTAAAATATTCGTTAGTAATAATAGTCAACATCACTTAGACATGCGCAGAATGGATATCTGACGGGGCGCTATATAAATATTCTAGTACATTACATAATGTATAATTCAATCAATCATTTTTTTATTATAGCCAACCAGATTAACATCAGTTAGGTAATTTGTTCAAGATTCCTGTGACATTGTTAACAATTGGAGGCTCTAAATGAAAAATGGATTGATGAAAATGATCGTGCTTAAATGAACGCTGAATTGATGAAAAGAATTATGCTTAAATTGAAGTTGGATTGATGAAAAGAATCATGTCTAAATGGAAGCTGGATAGATGAAAATGAGAATGCTTAAATTGACGCTGAATTGACGAAAGAATTAAGCCTAAATTTATGCTGGATTTATGAAAGATAGTGCCGTTTAATAGGAAACTGCATGGATTAATGAAAAGATTGTGACTAAAAGAGTTCCACGACGAGTAGAATTCTCATATCCATCCCGCTTCTATTTAAGCATGATTCTCTTCATCATTCCAGTTACAAGTTTAGCATAATTATTTTCATCGATCATGCTTCATATTACATAATTATTTTTGTATCAGATATCTGCGCCAAAACGTCCTGCGCTAAAACGTCCTGCTCCGCATCCACTGTGTGTCGGCGCTACCATTTTATAAAAAGTCTCGCTGCCTCTCGCTTTCTCACCGCATTGTTGAGGGTTAAATCCTTAGTCTGCAGGTACTGTTGTGTAAGAATTTGAGAATAAAACTCTGCAGTGCATCACATTAGAAAAATGCTGGTACCCTGTAGCACACAACAGTTGCATTACACATGCATGTGCATGCAGCTGGCGAAGACCTCTGTGCCCAAATTTGCATGAACTTCATAAAGAACTTCAATGGCCGTCACACACAAATTAAACATTCTCGATGTGGCGAAACTGTATCACGAAGAGCACTCCAGCATTCACTCCAGCATTGTCACTGAGATTCCGGTGCCTTGAGAGTTCAACTTGGATGTTCAAACAGGAAGTTTGCATTGAGCTTCAGATTTCGGCAAATTGCTACTCTAAGGTTACATGCAAGCTGAGCTTTCGAAAAATTCCTTCGTTTTTATTCTAATTGTTGACTTAAAAATGATAAATTTCTTACTTTTTAGACTGCAATTTTGTAATTTTGCTGTCATCTTTCTGATGGCGTCAACCGGGGCAGCTAGCACCCGTAATGGCGCCACTGGGGCCCACAAACATACCTAGGCACGAGGGCCCCCAAAATAATGAAACACCACTGGTGGCCGGAATCTGCCGAACACGACGGCGATTGAAGAGTGGAACAATTCATATCAACTACGTAGAACAAACAAATCGAGCAATACCTTAACATATAATAATAGTAATTTCGTTTATTTTTCAAACTGACAACAATGCAGTGATTACAGAAACAGTATGAACGAATGACGTTGGCAGCCACGCAGGGCGTCCATTACATTATACATGTATTTTTTTTTAGCCAACACCGCCCTTACTTGTTTAAACCCCGGTTCATCAGCTCTGCGCTCCATTGTGTTATCCACTACTCAACGGCCCTATGTATAGGTCTATATAGGCCAAAAATAATCAATGAAATGCCGGTTTAAGTAGATAGGCCTGAGTTGCCTACAACTGATTACAATTGATTACAATTGATTACAATACCTGTTATAGTCGAACTATTTACTCGGTACTTTGATCAACCTTGATTGTATCATTTGTATTCAAACAAATTGAACTTAAAAGATGTGTGAAATATGTATTGCCCGTGACTGCATGTGCATAAAAGGATTTATCGTTAGTGACTTGGACAAAAACCAGTCCTAAGACTGCGGTTACATCACAGACCTGATCAGTTTTTTGCGAACACTGACATACACAAGGTCACTCACAGAATATTAATGCATTTCACTAATGCAAACGTGGCAGATGATGCCTAGTTGAGGGTAACGAATTTGGCATAGTAGGCCCTACTGGACGAATTTTGCTCAGATTTTCATCATCCAACACGTCTTTCTAGCAATACACTACGAATGAAATTGTGCAACTGTTGCAACCAACTGCTGAATGGAATAGCACTCACTGCTGCAATTACTATCGAATATTCATGCAAAAATGAAATTGTAAAGTTAAAGCTAAAATAATTTCTCTAACAGAAAACAACTTGATAACATTAAGTGCCAAATTAATAACAATGTCCAAAATCAATAAAAAATTCTCATGATTTTGCATGATTTCTTATGTGGGGTCCATAAGCCTATAAGAATAAGATCCTCTTTTCATTATAGGATATGTATGATGTCCATATAATATGGAATCTTAATGTTTATTGACACGCTGGCAGAAACAATAAAATATATAAAAAAAATACATGTTAGAATTCAATTCGAAGTAAGAATATTCATATCGAGATTACTGAGAAACTGAAAGTTGCATTACAATATGCTATGGTACTGAAAAACTGAAAATTGTGTATTTCAAAATGTTATGCTACATGATCTTCTATTGGTTTTATAGCTGTCTTCTTATATTGCTGTCTACTGTGTTCTTGTTATTTGTTCCATTTAAATGTACGAGGACCGGCAGCACCTGATTTTCATATTAATTCCAGATTAAATATTGGAATGATTCGACTGACTTTCTAAAAGAATTGCACGTCTAAAGCCGTAATCGATCGTTCAGACCGTTGTTCAGGCAGATTTAAGTGCAATATTTCATGAAACTGAAGCGGTTCGTAATGTAGAAAATCCTGATCAAAGACTTAGGCCAAATTATATTTAAGAAAAATTGAGTGTCTCTATTCTGTAACAAGTAACTTCGTATAGGTGGACGAATGTGCATCCGAAGAAGCTCTCTTTGTAGAAATCATATTGTCTATTTTTCCAGATGTTTCAGTAGATAAAGGAGGAAGCTTTGACTTAACCAATTCAATGTCTTCATCAATTATCATAAGATAAACAGAGGGAATTTCTTCAAGAGATGATGCTTCTTCATCTGTCCTTGATTCCACATCGGTAACAGTAGGGGGTAGTATTGCCTTGTTAATTTTGCTGGCAACTTCAACTTCGATCACTGAACTTGTTCTTTCAATTGTCTCCATCATCCCTTTAGGTTCAATATATGTGTATTCCGTCGCATTGTGTACAGTTGAAGATTCAGCAGCACTTCCGTCTGTTGCGTAATATCCATCACTCTGATCCAGAGCACTGGATAAGACGACAGATGCAACCGATTGATCTTGAGTTGGTAAAGAGCAGTGATGTTGCCATAGTTGTCCTGTTTGAGATCCAGAGTTAAGCTCCTCTACCCCGAAATCACTATCGCCCGAGCAGGCGTACGGTAGTATATCGTACCCGTCGAAAATGGGCATTTCAGCCACTATCTCCACCGAAACTGGTTTGCCTCTTTTATCTGCTATGAAAAGAGAAATGCAAATGAACGCCAAGACCCTAAGTCACTATATATAGCTAGCGTTATTTTTTTAATACATAGATAGATCAGATATTACATTAAACATGACGTTGAATATCGACTCAGTGTTCTAATAAACGGTAATTAGTCTATATATGTGCACTATTTCGGCTAAAATAATATGTACTGCCCTGGGACATAATTGAACAGCCGAGCTACCATAACTTTCAACAACCTCCGAAAAACGCATCCTGCTGATTTAGGACAAGTTGAGATAAATAGCAAATATGGATTGGTGTATTATTAGTTATCAACTGGAACAGTGCATACAACGATTAATGCCTGTTTCATAGTGCCTATCACGACAAATAATTTTGTATGATATACAGCTAATTCTACAATTTGGGGAAACTACTCATAACAAGATCCGCACTCAGTACAAATATGCTTGAGATTATTTTCTGAGCAGATTGAGAGCGTTAAATTTGGGTGATATTCTACTTCTGGGCCCTTAGCTATCTCAGCTAAAATGAATAGCCCATGCTGGCTGTACAGTGTACACTGCCGGTTGGAAGGTGAGACGGCGAGAGAGAGAAGAAAGTTGATCAAAGAAATTGGTCTTACTTAAGCGTAAGTAGGACGTTGTTTACAATTTTTGAACCACGGGAGAGTTTAGTAAAACAATGGCTTTATCAGACTTAAAGCACTGCAATCAACCATATTCAATGCAGGATGACTATAACTGAGAACGAGAAAAAGTAGCAAAATAAAGATTCATAGAAATGGGACTCCATTTAGAATAATGCAGAGAAAAGAAGGAATAGAAAAAATGAAGAAGGAATTGAGAGAAAATTGCAAGGAGCTGCCTAATGCCTACCTGACAATGTGCATTTCTTGTGGATGTAGTAACTCGTTGCTACCACAATAATTAGAATTAAGAGAACCAATAGAAAACCAACAAGAAACAGCGTATTCGTATCTAAAATCAAATTAATACATATCATGATATGGTACTACACAGCGCTCAGTTGACTGTCTTGGGTAAGCATTTCCAACGTTATCTCCAGTTTCAAATGTAAAATAGTAGGAAAATCACAAAAGTGATATTATTTTGCGCGATATTGGACATCATTCATGGCCAGAATTAAATCGATTCAAAATTCATTTTTTGGATTTAAATACGGTAAAGCAATGCAAGCTACGTCGTCTATTTTTTATCCATAACTTGATCTGAAAGCGAAAGATTCTTTGTTGCTACGATGGACACATACGATCAAAATACAATCGGGAGTGAAAAGTAGATGTTAGGCTAGTTTGCATTTAAGCATTTCGCGACTACAGTATTGTATTTACCAATTCATATGTCAGTGGCCATTCAGCAGTGCTCTGAGGGTGAAAATCCTGAGAGCAGAAAAAGATGGGAGAATAATGTAGGAGGAAATCGAGTAAGAATGGTAAAACGTAGAAATGTGGGAAGGACATTCGATTATATATAGCGCCCCTTCTAGATATCAACTCAGAGACGCTCTTTGCGATGGCCTACGTGACACTAAATTTCATTACTAACGAATATGCCACAGCAGTTATAGGAAAGGGCACAGTAAACTGAAATAGTCATCAATGGTTGGCCCATGCACAAACGTAGAGCCAACCAACGAATTTCCGTCGACAGCTGACGAATTGCTCGGATTTTCAGAGTGGATCTGGTGGCAAGAATGATAGTTTGGGCTATTGGTCCTAACTAGCGTTATGAAAGACCAGTTCAAGAAGCGCAGAGGCCGGTAAGAGGCTGCAGAAAGATGCGAGTATTCGGTTGTGATCCAACAGATTATTTCTGAGCAATACCCAGTTTCCACTTAATGAGCGGGAAATTTACTTTGAACGGAATGTAACCTGATAGAGGAGGCCAGGGAAACTGATTTGCCATGGAAGACATTGGAGAATTTAGAAAGACGAACAATCAGTCTGGCAGTAGCATTGAAGACTGACTGGATAGGGATATGCGGACCATGGATGATAATTGCAATAGTCCATTCTGGAACAGACAAATGCATGCATGAACTATTGAGCCAAGGTGGATGAGAACAGATCTGCTAATGACACTAATAAGCCGAATTTGAAAGTAGGAGCAGCGTATGAGTCATACTCCTAGACCATGCAAAAGTCAAAGCCAGGTGAGCCTTCCCCCTAGAGGAACATAAGAAGGTGTTAATTTTCTCCCCTTCGGGTTTAAATCCGGCAAGAAATAGATTGTAAGATCTTGAACTGTCACATGGTCAGTGATCACATGACGTTTCGTTATGTGCCATCTAACGTCATTTGTTGCTTAAGCTTATTTACACTAATTCCACTCAGCAGGCATGCATCATGAGATCACAGGCCAACCGCGTCAAGCATACATGTACATGTAGCCTACATAATATTGTTTTAAGCGCTAATTAATGAACAGAAAATAATTTGTAAATCATAATCATCTAAAGATCTTTAGAGTTTAGGCTCACCCCCACTATTAGTTGATTGACCAGTTGATCCTGTATTAGAAACATCGAAGACAGAAACTCCCGTTTTGTCACTGGTCGTATCGGACTCGAAGTTACTCTGAGATCTGATGATACTTGAATTCCAGAGGTAAACATAATCAGGCGTATTTTTGGCCGATATTGCAGCTAGACCACTATGCTCCGCAAAATATATCTTGCATGAAAAGAAGAACTCCTCAGTCGAATATAGAATTGCATTAAGTGTGGAACTGACGTGATCTGTACTACTGAAGTGATCAATTCCGCTGGTTATTCGTTGTCCAACTTTCAAAGCGACATCTTTCACTTGTCGACTCCATTCCATCTTCGGAGGCCAGTTGCCACTGAAGTTGACGCTACATTGCATCCGTATGTGATATTCTTCAGACACTATCACGTGGCAGACAGGCCTACTTTCTGACATAAGCAATAACAAAAATAACATAAAAGTAAAATAAGCCAAAAATTTATTCAAAGAAATTCAGATGGTACTTCGTCTATTTCATCTGCAAGATGAAGAATGGGGAGGAGGAAGAGGAGTAGTAGACGTCGAAGAAGAGGAAGAAGAAGACGAAAAAGATGAAGGAAAGATGGAAGAGGAATCATATGACAAAGAGAACGACAAAGAACAAATTCATGAGTTAGAAATAAAGCTTTCCCTTCAATTCTTTCAGCAAGCCTGAGAGAGCCATGAGAATGAAGTGTTAATGATTTAATTTTCTTCAATTTTGCATATAAGGACTGGTGATCAAACCTATTCCTAGCCGTCTGATCTTCCCACAGACGGTGTGCGATAAATGTGTACTCATTACAGCTGAGTTGAAAGTAACAGATATCGAAGCATAAAATTCTGGCCACGAATGCTTGGGTCGTTGCAATGTGTTGTTCAATATCGCGCAAAATAATATCACTTTTGTGATTTGCCTACTATTTTACAATTAAAACTGGAGATAACGCAGGAAATGCTTACCCAAGACAATCAACTGAGCGCTGTGTAGTACCATGTCACGTCCCACCTCAACTGCACAAGTGTAGACTCCAGCGTCTTCAAGTCGTGCTTCGTTCAAATTTAGTGAACCGGATCCATATTGATCAACATTTGCAGCAAAGTTGACTTTCACGGATCGATAACTCCAGTTGCTGAATACTTTCTCCATTTTTCTCTCCGAACTGAAATTCTTCGACGAACTCTCGAAAGTCCATTCCCGGACGGTAGACCCATTTTCGGTTCGACACTCGAGAACTAATCCTTGACCAGCGATGGCTGCTGAGTTCTTCGGAGTGGCAATAACATTGCAGGACACTGAAAGGTTGTGACGGCCATATTGGTATTGCAATGTGATCAAATAGAGCACACATGTAATGTAGCTTATTATTATATCATTTGATGCTATGCAATGTAATGTTACATTATAGGATGTGATTTTATTTTAGTTGATGTCCCGCCGTGAAAGCAAAGAATAATAAATTGTTATCGAACATTTTATGGTTGTTCATTACAAATTGCTGAAATACGAATTTTAAAAATGAAACTTCAAAGCACTTAGAAATTCGCAATGACAAAACTTTAAATGATGCTGTAGAATTGGTGTGGGCTCTGGGTATGCTTAACCAACTTAACCCTTTTTTTAGTGACAGATTATATTAGTTTTCGTAAATGGTGTAGCACTTACCATAACAAACATTAATCAAAACTGCCCAGAATAGCCACATTTAGTATTCCTGATTAATGGGCTCTGTTCTCTGGTCAACTTAATTACATGTAGTACTAGTCTATCTAATATCAGCTCCAACAATCGAATGTGTATGTTTTTCGTTTTAGATCTATAATCTGTTAACTTCTTCATTCTGTTCAGTCTGCACTGTTCCGACCTAGGCCTGCGTGTATGATTGACCAAGTAGAGTTTCAACGCAACATCCTGTCTAGTATGATATACATGTATTATGAGCATCATGAAGTAATCGATTGGTGGCTATAAATATTTATGATACTAGCTCAAAATGTACTCTAAAAAGAGAAAGTATGGCCGAATTTCTGTCAGCCAGGAAGCAAAAGCGGATGACAAACAAACGAAAATGTTTGTTTGGCGTCCTAGGGTTTCATGCCTTGAAGCCCTTGATGTAGAATGAGGTTTTGATGGTGGTAGGTTTGCAAAGACCACAGATGTCACTGCGAAACGCATTCAATGAATCGCAATGCCCAAGGCCATTACCTCATAAAATTTAAATCACGGGATGTCGCCGCCCTCTATAAGACACTTTATGGTAGCATGAACCATGGTGTTTCTTCAACTTCAAAGGTCAAGCCAACGCGTATCCGTGTATTACTCAAAAGACCAGGTGAATGTTTAAGATGCTGCATTTACTGTAATGTACCGCAATAGCACAAGACGCTCACAACAGTCTTACAGCGTCAATTATCTGAATCCAACAATCGTGTTTACAATCGCAATCGCAATTTCCAAATCTCCACACTTCTAAAACGACACCAGAAAGCCATATGCAGAGCACTAACTTATTCACACGAACTGCCTCAAGTCATAAAGTTGTCGGAAGGGTTGTCGGAAGGAGGTAGAGTCCAGTTTCAAGAGGGTCTGAGGAATCGGGGTAGCGTTTGCTTAAGAAATGCGCTTACATGTGGGTTGATCAATGTATATAGGCTTACTTGCGCATAATACGAACCTCAAACCTCAACGACGGCCAACAGCCCATTAGCTGCGCTATTTATACACTGGCTATGGGAAGTTACGTTGGAATCTCCATTCTAAAAATCCCTTAAAAGCCGGCTGTACCTCATACGACACTTTCTTTTTAGCCACTCTCTAGCATAGACCATTACGGACAATTTATTTGCGAATTAATTAAGGCAAGTGTACAGTATTCGTCTAATCTAGTAATGTGTTACAAAAATAGCAACAGTTATTGACAAGCTAGGTTGCATCAAGACATGTTGTAAGAAAAGATTTAATATCGAATCATTCGATTAAAATGGCACCAATCTTGCAATACATTTACATGTACTGTATGCGATATGCCGCAGGCCTGAAAATAGGTCGGCGCCATGGGGGCTTTAACATAAATTTGATGAAGATATTTAAGAGGAATGGAACTTGTTTTTGGATGTCTTTGAAAATGACAAAAGCACAATAACAATGTTCATAATGGGCTGACCTCTAAATGTTACAGAATCAGGTCGAAATTTAACAGGCATACTATCTATCCACAGTGAACATAATATTATTACGCATATAGGCCTATTATGTGTGTATTTGTCTGCGTTCACGAACAGATTGACGAAATAACATGTAGGCCTAATCATTGCTTTTGGTGAAGTTGGATTGATAAAAATAATTCTTGCTAGTATATAAATTGGAATGATGGAAATAATACCTGCTTGAATAGGAAGTTTTTTAACAGCGAAGAAGAAGGTGGATTGGTGAACAAATGATAGTGTAAGTTGATTTTTATTTAAGTTGGATTGAATGCCGCGATGCTTGGCTTTATAATTGGCAGCGTGGTTTACGCCCTCGAATACTGTTAATTTTGAAATTGATTAGCCGTTCAAACAGCTTACTTACACTATGCCGATATCTTACAACCAGTTAGAACAGAGTGGCAGAACTGCGATGGGGCAGTGTAAGACGAAGTGAAGTGGAATTGGGCGGGGCGAAGTGAGATAAGTGGCTTGGTGTGGATGACCGTGTAGTCAAAGTGAATGTTGAAGAGAAGAAAGAGTAGAGTGGAATACAATAGAGAATAACACAGTAAAATAACAACGGCCCATCAATTTATTTGGTAGCAGAACCTACGCTGTGAGACAGACATGAAGGAAGTGTGGATGTTATTCTCTTGTACTGGTAGCATGCGAACTGACGCGGGACTTTAAATATTGTAGTCTTTGGTGCACTTGTTTACTTGGAGCGCTCACTGATCTGATTTTTCTCGTTAGTCCTCTAGTATTTTGTTCCATAGGTCATTTGAAAGTCAAGAGATGAATGCAAGGATTACAACAAGGGCTTCTGTGATTGTCTTATTTCTTAGCATCGCTGAAAGGAATGGTGAGTTAGTACAAGCTTATTTTTTAGCATATTCGCAAAATTCGATTCAAATTTCATACACACAGTTACTCCGTTTTATTTATCTTTCACTAGGTGATGAAAGAAGAGAAGAAGAAGAAAAAATCAACAAGATTTAAAGTGATTGTTTAAGTAAAGTCAAGTTACTTTAATTTGTTTTATGATAATTTTTATCATCCTCAGGAAGTGCCAAACTTTTGACAACTCCCCTGGATACCGAAGTCAGGATTAATGACTCAGTATATCTGAACTGTTCAACCTCAAACTCTTCACTTAAAATTCACTGGTATCACAACGATAAATATGTCTACGGTGGAGGAAATTTTTACTCTCCTTACTACGGCAGATTTGAGATGACAAGAAGTGCCATCGGAGAATACAACCTCTTCATCCCTTCAGCACAACCAGAGGATGCGGGACAATATAAGTGTAAAGACCACGAGGGCAGCGGGCAATCGTATTCGGTAGAGCTGACCGTCTTGGGTAAGAAAATTATCTTCTTCGTATTTGTGTCAAAAACTTCTATACATAGTCATTGTGTTTAATATACGATAATATAATCAGACCCAGTGTTCCAGATTGTAGGCTACCTCACCAAAATCTACTCAAATTCAGCTTGCGCCCGATTATTCCAATACTTTGTACTGTTTTGTGTTGTACTATGCATAATGTTTCTATTACGCTGCCGTGAATTTTACAATGAAAAATAGACTTTGAATTATTGCACAAATTACGTTGACAAAGGGGAGGCCCAGAAGGGATATAATCCCGCTGTTAAGGCCATCAACTTATAATATCTAGCTACAATGAGAATGGCGGCAAGCATAGTAATATAATAACTATATCACTCGTAACTAGTTAATTAAGATAATATTGCATGGTAAACTAAATATTGGCTTGGCAATTAACAAAGACATTATTAAAAATATGCATCAACAAAGTACAAGTCAGTAAGTTGTCAGTAGCTTAGAAAGTACAATCAAAAGTAGCTGTTTATATAAAGATGAGGTACCATCATTAATTAGTCAACCAGTTAATTGCCTACGAAGTAATCTTTTCTTTCCATTCTATTCTATTTTATTCCGCTAAATTCTGTTATGTTCTGTTTTATTCTACTTTGATCGTTTACTCATCCAGCTCTCTGGTCTCTGAAACTCTCTTCTATTGGTCCGTGATGAGGTCTCGAGACCGTCGTCTCTCGGCCTTGGTCCTGCTATTGGTTCAAAATGTGGTTTTGGCCTTGATACTCGTGTCATTGTCTTGCTCTAGGTCTTCAGTTTTTGGTCTTGGTCTTGCAACGTTTAAGGTCTTAGTATGGTCTTGGATACTTAATGATGGGCTTAGACTGCAGCTTAAAGCCTGTGCTCCTGGTTTTGCTTCACAGCCATACGGTCTTGGTCTTGTAATCTTGGTATCTCTTTCAGCATTGAAATCATTGTCGCATATCTATGCATCTCTAACAATTCTAATGTTGCATTGTAGAAGATCTATAATAGTTATCTGGTCTGAACAGTAAAGACGAGGTCTACATGTAACCAATGGATGCATAATGCATGTTCATTCATGAGCATTTTTACATACGACCATTCATTTGTATTTACATGCATCTGCGTGTACTGTATCTTACAGCGGCCAATCCCGTCTGTGCGCCACACGTCAAGCCTGGAATTATTGGGCCAAACACCTGTAATATTAAACCAGAAGAAGTTCAACTTTCATGTAGCGTTGCATTCTACGGTCAACCTCCAAAGATGGAATGGCGTTCCTTGGAAAATCAAAACCCTCTATCCAATGTTTCATGTGAGACTAACGGCAGCCATTTAACTTGTAACGTAACAATGAAATCTGACCAAAATCTGGATGGATCCGTATACGTATGTCGTACAACGAGAGCAACACCGGAACAATATAAGTGTACTACCGAAGCTACACGAATTATGTGTAAGTAATGTCATGCAAAACTAAACGCCTGCAAAGTCAAATTGTTTGGTTTCGTTCAGTTAAGCTCTACGTTGGATTTCTTTTTGGAACTCAACAGTGATCAATATAACATTCATTTGATCCGTATAGCAGTGTTGGCTAATGGGTTAATGATCAGTCTCACTTGAACAAAATGTCTCTCAAGAGGCTGTCATTCGTGCATAAAAGTGACAGAGCGTTCACCAGTATGGTGGGTAGGTATAGGCCTACGCGTACCTGTGCACACTTTGGGCAAGAACTTCACTCACAATAGTTAGGCTTATCATTGCCAAGCACCACCATTGCTCTGTCGTAAACGACCATGAGTCTCAGAGTCTGCACTTTGAACTTTGGAATGGACGGCGATAATTATGTATAATTACAGTATATAGGAGTAAGCCTACCTTATTTTCATTGCATCAGGGTTTTTAAACGATCAGATTATGTGTAGGCCTATCGGGTGTAGAAGTCGCCACATAAATTGCAATAAGAGACGTGGGTTTCTTATTTTCCTGCCAACGGTTGAAACTCATACATTCGATTGTGGGCTTTGTTGCCATGTCAAAAAACTCTGAGAATTTAGGCGCTATATCAATGTGTGCTACGATTGCGTCCATTTGAGATTCCTCTTCAATTGTAGATGTTATGTGTGATATTCTGTTCTGTTCTTAAGATTTCACTCGAAACTTCGTCGTCATGGAAAAGACCTTAAACGACAACGTTACATGTACCGTTGACACCAGTCTGCAGTCTTATAACATTGCCTGGAAATTTACGGATGGCGACCGAGAAGTCACAGTTGCTAATAATCAAACCCATGAATTAAACGCCTCTGGCTTGTACCGATGTGAAGTGAAGTACAACATAAGAAACTATGATTGTTTCGATGCTGTCGCCTTCTTTTACGTTAGTAAACAATGTAAGATGGTTGTCTACAAATTATAAATTAACAATTATCTATGTATTCCGCAAGTATTTTGAGGCATTGGATTTAAATTATTCATCCGACTCGATAAGTAGGCCTAAGGAAGGTGGGGGCATGTTGTCTCAATTTTTCTTTTTTGCGATGTACGCGGCATAGTAAAAGTTACTTTCAATCTTAGCAGTGTGCTGGGAAAGTATGTTATTTCTTTAACAACTAAAGAGAAAACTAATCACAAATATTAGAACGCACAATTTAATGATTTTGGGTTATGAAAAAAAATTGCGTATTACTTCCTATCTTTACAGCTGTGCTAGCGAAAGTGGCTTATAAAATGTATAAGCTACTTTGGCTAGCACACAACATCGAGATCATTTTTAATGATCTGTATGGTGTGTGCGCACATCCTGATGACGTCAACACGCGAAAGATCTTACAGTTTTTTTCTACACGACTGTTGAGACAACATCCCCGTGAGACAACATGCCGAGACTGATGGCATTTGAAGGAGCGTTTTGAGCATGAAATACATGTAGGTTTATTCCTAATAAGAACGTCGTTTATTACTTCATACTTCGATTGCCTCGTTGAATGCCTGTACGTGCTGTTAGAATTGGTACCTGCTGAACTCATAAATTTGTAATATTAGTTTGAATCTGGGCTGTTAATATCGCGATAAAGTATCGCGATACTTTGCTATCGCGATACTTTTGTCAGTATCGCCGCGAGTATCGCGATAGCTTTATTTTGCTGGTATTGCATGTGTATCGCGATACCTATTTTTAGTCTGTCGGTGATACTCGATACCAGTGCTTTTCCTCACTGAAATTTATATGATTTCTCAAGATATATGCGAAGTTAATCGTTGCGCTTTGATAAGTTTAGGCCTCTATATACATGTACATGTATAGCTCTTTCGGTCATATAAACCTTGGTGCAAATAGATGGAATATTGCAAAGGCATTAATGAAGAAACGACCGTAGTAGGCCTATGTCCTTGTGCGTTCACTGGTAGAAGTGGCTTGCCTAATTAATTTTAGAGTGCTTGCGAATTTAGTTGATCTTGAAAATGAATAGGACTGAGGAAACGAAGATTGCCATTGCGACATCAGAGCATTGTGTTCTAGCAGCATGCCTGAAGGCTGATTCAAAGACATTGTGATTGGACCAAGCACCAATATGCACAGGACTAGAAAGTTCCCATGTTCTTTCGTATCAACGGTTTTGTGGCGATATTCAGGGGCCATACATTTGAGATCCTTTTAAAATAACAAGCTGATTCATCAACCATTAGGCGTGAAGCCAGATTTACGAATGACTACCGGGTTTGTCAACAAAATAAAAAAAATGCCGTTAGAGGCTTAAAGCACCATATTTTCAAATAGAAGAAAAGTTTGGATTGGGGCGACATCTGTGGTTAAGAGAAAAGCGTGTACACGGAAATTTTACGAGTAACCATTCCTCTTATCTAGATTCCTTGTGATTCGCCCAAGCGATTCCTTGGGAAATTTTCAATTATTATCGGTCCATGAATTATAAATTAGGCTAAGATCGAATCCAGCGAGCATATTGAAAAGTATTGGTAAAAGTATTGGTATTGGTATTGCAATACTTTTATTGGTATTGCTATTGCAATACATTGTTAACAGCCCTAGTTTTACTGGTATCTAATATGAAGCAATTATGAGACTTTTGTTTAAGGTTAAAAGATGTAGGCCTCTATGTGTTTGTTTTTAGGCCCAAATGGACAATAAGGCACATAGAGATTAAGGTTACTGATTTTGTTAATTGTAGGTCCTAATGCAGAAAATGGAGCTGATTCTTCAAAAACCTGTGCGGTGTATATGGGATTGATGATAACATTCATTCTTGCTTTCGCTACCGCAAACGTTGTTTGTATTATTTTCATGGCACGATTAAAACAGAAACGTAAGAGTCTGCATCATTTTTAATAAGGATTTATAGTGTAAGCTGCAGTCAGACGTAACATGTCGTTATTTTGGAGTGTTTTGCTAAACTAGTTCCCTGTGGTTAGCGACTTGGAGTCCTAGTCGGTATTGTTAGTTTTAAGCTTCTGGTTTGCTGTGATTTTAAGGTCTCTGGTGTTTAACCAATATTGTTTTTTAGAGCATATCCTGCATGGGTCACCCATAGCAACTCCCGTTTGAACTCTGTACCATGAATTTTTCTTATCTTTTTCGGAGATTAGACTCCGTAAATCTTTGGGTAGATTTCTTGAACAGACTCTATATCGACTTTCACTCATTGATTGATCCGAACAGGAATTCCATAGAAAATGTGCCACTGCATATCTCCTTGTAGGCTATCTGCGTTATGTTATATGCCATAATATAATCAACTTAATTGCCTTAGCTACTGGAATTGTATTTGACACGCAGCCTAAATTTAACCAATGCACAGTTTATAACAATTATTATGCTGTCCAATGAGACCATAAAACTGTTGCACGAAAAGTGAGTGAGCTGTAAAGCAAAAAATGCTTTCGATATTCTGTATGAGTTTCACTCCCATTTTTGTTAAGAGGCCGTTCATAAATGACGTCACGTGCCTAGGGTAGGGGTCACCCATTCGTGACGAAGTGTGACGAGGAGGAGGGGTTCTACGAAGTGTGACGTCACATCATCACATCAAACATCAAAATGCGTAATTTTATCAAAAACTGTCCTTCAATTAAACATGTTCCGCTTAATTAGCAGTAACTGCTCCCACAATTTTAAGACACTAATTATTATAATTGTGTTCTTAATTTTTGGATTGTTTACTTTTACGGTTTGTGTCATTTTTGGGGCTTTGGAAGTGAGGCAGCTATTATGTAACACAAAAGCAGGAATAAATTATATTGCCAAAAAGCATCAGGCCACAAAAGTCACTGCACGTCGGTAACGTGCACTGGTAGTTGTAAGCGCAAATGAAGGATATGAAGAGTGTTGACTGGATAGCGATAAAGGACTTAAATGGAATATCTATTGAACAGGATGATGAGATCCAAGCTCTCCATATTTATTCCATGAAGGAGCTTCTTGCTTCCGCATGGGATAAGTTTCGATTGTTTCAAGTTATTATTATTAAGCAGTTTTTAAAATGAAATGATTAAACTAGAGCTTTTCATCTCGTGGAATGCATAGAGAATGTAATAGTTATAATTTGTCTACTTTTCTTCGTTTGATACTATATAGTTTTACGTATCTTTACGCTATAATTGCTTTATTTATAATTCTAAGAAAACTTACATATAACATTCTGGATATCGGGGTTTTCGGGTGATGGGGTGGTGGTGGTGGTTCAGAGCTTTGTGACGTCATATTTGATAGGGATCATGGCATTTCTTACAAAGTGTGACGAAAGGGGGGGAGGTAAAAAATCGTCCAAAATTGAGTGATGTCATTTATGAACGGCCCCTAGCCGCTTGTGTTCGCATCTCGCTTTTTGCTCTTTTACTCTTAATCCAATTCTCGTCATTAACGTCTCGAACTTGTTCTCTGCGTTCTGACATAACTAAGTAACGATACATCTATTTTCAGGGAAGCGAAGACGCGGAGCCAGAGAAGAAAACGCTCTTCTTAATCAAGGTTGCAGAAGTTATGGGGAATTAGAACCGTATTGGATTAAGCTCAAACTTATATTTCGTCTCTTGAGAATTATCTTATCGTATCTCCACTTTTTTCCAAAAATGAGTTTAGAGTTAGTTTGTAGCAGGCAATGTGTTTTCTATGTTTAGTGTCAATAACTAAGAGATGCGACATGTCGTTTTAAAGATATTCATCAAAAACTAACAGTCGTATCTCCCGCTTTAAGACACCGTTTATCGCACCTCCAGGGTTGTAAGGAAATCCGATAAAAGTATGAACGGTGTAGCAATGTCTTTGTCGTATGGTCCAGAAAAAAACTCATAATTGATTGGTATATCCAGACAATTTAATAACCTTCCTTTAAAAATTCGGACTATATCTATGAACATTTAAACGAAAACACTCCTTAATAATTTTCGATTTTGGATATTCGCCAAGATCTCAGGCGACGATTTGTATTAAGAAGCTATAAATAAGTTTGTAATTACGGTTACATGACATTTAATCACGAGACATTTAAGCTCGCGACATTTAACCTCGAGGACACTTAATCTCGTGACACTTAATCTCACGAAATTAAATCGCGCGACACCTAATCTCAAATTACAACTAGTCTGCACCATTATTAATTTATGCGGTGACAAATATTTATGTTTAATTGGAAGCCGTATTGATGATAAGAATGCGGTTTCAATGGAAGAGGGAATACTCGCGTATTAGTGATAATGATAGTGCATTTAATTCAGTTTACGTGCTAAACTCTTAGAATAAATATGCATGAAAGAATCAGGCTCAGTTGAACCAAGTTCTAATAAGCGCGATTATATGTCTCGAGATTGGGTGTCGTCGGGATTAAGTGTCGTCGAGATTAAGTGTCGTTGTTTGAGTGTCGCGAGATTATGTGACGCGAGATTAACTGTCGGCACACCGTAATTACATAGGTCATATGCAGTAGCCTCGTATTAGTCTTGACTTGATTTTGCATTAAGAAAATAAAATAGCAGAATGAAATAGATCACTGCGATGTAACGTAGATCATCACCTAAGCATCCATTAGCACTTTCGATATTAAATAAATTTAGTTATTTGCACCATTTTCCTAATCTGTTTTAGATACACATACGACAGATGAAAAGACAACCCAATTGGCGCCGAACACTGACCTAGATTTGTGTAAGTCTTAGACACTCTGTGCAGGAAATAATAATTATATGATGTTCTAAAAATGGGGATTCGATTATATTTTAAATTCTTTTTCGAAGTGTGTTCTTAAAATATTAATTCCTTATAGGCCTAATTACTTTTCATTTCTGAATTAAAATATTAAAAATATCAATTCATTATATTATGCAGTGCCGTACCAAGCTATAATTGCGCCCTATGCCTAGCATTAATCCGGCGCTCCCACATTTTTTGCCTATCTAAGTTTCGAATATAACATAAAATTCAGTAATAGGCAGATGGTTTCTATAAGAACTCATTTAGGATGGATAATAATAAATATTTGTTAAAGAAACTCAAATTAATATAATGATGAACAGATATATAACAATAGTGAAGTCTGTTAATTATGACCAAACTAAATGTTGGCCTAAATGTTTTCGAACAACTAGGGCTTATTGATGACGTATACGTTTTGAAAACATGGATGTCATATTAAACCAAAGTTACCAATTACGCAACAAAATAGAGATAAATGATTCATTATAATGTAACAAAAACTTAAATAATCATTATTATTTTTAATAATACTATAAACAACATTATTATTACAGCAATTCTATATAGCGGCACTTCAATGCCATCTACTCAGAAGCGCTCAGCCCAGGCTCGGTCAAACAGCGACAAGGTCAGATAAGAACAGAGCAGATTGACCTAGGTGGCGTGAGATGCAGCGCCACTGGAAAGCCATTCCAGGTCCCCGGACCAGCCAGTGAGAAAGCACGGCGCTGACTGATAGCACTCCGCGTATGGGGGACAAGTAACTCCGCTTGCGCAGCCGAGAGCAACGTGCCATGGGGTCGAACAATGAAAATGTGGCAAAATAGTTCCAGAGGCGTCCAGATAGGGGGTGTAGGCAAATGCCTTAAATTTCAGGTAGTGGGGGACATTATTTGCGTCTTAGGGGGATATCTAGCCATTCTGACATTAAGGACCGGCCGGGGGTTTGCCTCCATCACTCAGAGGGGGATTGACGCCTCCGAATAGTTCTATGTGGAAGATTGGCACCAGCCTCAATGCAGCGCCGTACCAGCGCACGGACTCAGTAGGCAATGCGTTGCAGATGAGGGAGCCAGTCCAGGACGTCACGCATGTACCAAGAGACTCTGTCAAACTTAGGGGTGCGGCCTATAGTATACAAGTCGGGCGGCAGTGCGCAAGACCTGTCAAGGCATCTAAGTGAAAGCCAGGAACCCATGGCGCTGCATGTAGTCCAATAAAAGAATTCATTATAACTTTCATTAAAAAGGCCTACAGGATGTAATAGGCACCAAAATATTTTTTTAGTTGTACGTTTCAATTGTAATAAAAAAAATAATTAAAGTTATTCCTTCCTGAAATTTTGCGCCCCTTCTATATTTGCGCCCTGTACCACGGCACCGCTGGCACCGCCCTTGGCCACGGCCCTGATATTATGTTTTATTTTCTAAAATAATATGAGTATTAGTTTTGCAAATATGTTTTAAAGTTGAATGTTATTCAGTTGGCTCTCCGTTGCCTGTGTTAGGCCTGCTGAATTGCATGTGTTGAAAGTATAATCACTATCGTAATATCAACTCGTCTAAAGCACCACTTGAAAGCCAAGCGCAGGGCACCAGCTTATTCACAAGCTTTAAATCAAATCAGAGGAGTTGCCCCAGGTGTAGTCCATATTATTCGAGAATAGGAAGTTGGACGATCTGATAAGTCCGTGTGAGAGTTCTTGAAAACGTGAGACCTAAGTTTCGAGGTGAAAGCCCGAAGGGTGACTGATAGCGGCCTGAGACAGATGATGTTGGATGGTTGGGAACGATTGTGGAGGAATCGGAAAATTTCGTAATACAAGAAACAGATCGTTCCAGAGGCGTGGAGACCCTTTAACGACCAGCGTTATTGGTTATCTTTTACATTTTACTACGCATTGGTTGCTACAGGGTCAATATTAATTGAATATGGCTTCATTTTAAAACTCGAAATGATAAATGACTTGGGTCGAGATATACTGGTACACGAGGATGACCGGGTAGAGGCTGGATGGTGAAGAGTTCGCGAAGATATTTGTATAATAAGACATATATATATAATATATATATATATATAATAATGATAATAATAATGATAACAATTCCGATTTATAAGGCGCCGTAAACGTGGTCCGTACTTTAATCACGACTCGCTTAATCCTCCTTGAGTAGGCTTAAATATACCCATAGGGTCAGAGTAGCATATTAGCACGCTGTTCTAGTTTAGAATAAAGGTGGCTTATACTTTTTAGACCACTTATATGCTGTCATAATAATAATAATAATAATAATAGTAATAATAATAATGATAATAAAAAAGTTTCATGTACCTGGTAAACGGCCAAGCCAGGGGCCCCAGGAAAGATCTGACGTCGATGTCAAATTATGAACAATAACAACGACGATGACGATGACGAAGACAATAACAATAACAATATAATAATAAAAATAATATAATAATACTAGTAATATAATAATCATAATAATAATAATAAAAATAATCATAATCATAATAATCATAATACTGATAATAATAATATAAGTGATGTTAGTAATAATGACAGTTTTTTGAAACGACATGAGATTGACACAACGCAAAGATGTCCAGGTCTAAAGCTTTATCTATCACAAAATAATAAGAGGAAAAATACGAAGTCCAGGCGTTGTAAATTATAGCATCGTGTTCAGAGGCGTCCAGATAGGGGGTCCGGAGGCAAATGCATCCAATTTCAGGTAGGAAGGGGGAGTAATTATT
Source organism: Bimastos eiseni (assembly GCA_959347315.1). NCBI lineage: Eukaryota > Metazoa > Annelida > Clitellata > Crassiclitellata > Lumbricidae > Bimastos > Bimastos eiseni. The sequence goes on along the minus strand of OY365810.1, from coordinate 4,759,736 downwards.
TAGTCTTAGGGGGAATATCTTGCCTTCATGACACCTGAGACCGGGGGTTTGCCTCAATTACTCAGAGGAGATTGATCGTTTTCATCTAGGCATCAAGGAATGAAGCTTTGTCGTCTCTAGATGGTAATAGGTAGTCGTGAGAATTTGATCGGAGATTGTAGCCTCAGTACGCAGAGGGAGGAAGGTCCGGACGAGAACATAGAATTGACAGCACACAACTGATCGGAATAATCCACCCTCAGCATCGCTCACCTTTGAGAAGCGGGGGGGGGGCTATCAGGCAACACACAAGAAACCAGGTAGCAGCTAAGGTAAATCTGCATGCACCTTCATGGCTCCCTGGACTTTAATTTATTAAGGCAGACTTATTTACTGGCCCATGCAAATGATCTATCTATCTCCTCTTCGACAGTGTCTCATTGAAAAGTCAGTCAGCAGATCTATGCGTATCAACTGCATGCTTTTACATATTGTTTACTAAATATTATATGGTGAAAGTTGGCGGCACAGACGACAAATCTCGTCGGAACAAAACCCAGATCCCTGAACCACATACGCTCTAATGAATCACACACACACCCAAATTAGAGAATGCAATTCCGGACCATAATAATTTTTGTCCGAATTTCGGGATTTTTTTGATTTTTTTAGATAAATATTTACAATTTCGGAATTATTCCGTATTTCTCATTGTGAACGTATTGATCGATTCATTACTGTCAATTTCCAACAAATTCCCAACAAATTAAAACAGGCCTACTAATTTTATGTCTCCTTAACCAATCTAAACAAAACTACACATGGAAGTAGCGCCGACGGTATCACAAAGTCAATATTCAGTCACAATAGTCAAAGAAATAGATAAATAGCTACAAACTTAGAGGACAGAGATATATAATCCACGGCCGGGGTTAATGAATCCATAATGCATCAGGCATACTTTTGAAAATATTAAGGCTGGAAGCACAATGAGTCCAAAGTTTCATCACAGAGACTGCATCACTCGCAACCTGGAGCAGAAAACGCCAGCAGACAACGCCCGTTCAGCTTTAAATCAGTCTACTTGCTATTCATTCAATAAATGATGCCACCAAACTTCTTTTCATTAGTATTTCTGTCGTGGAGTTGGTATCTTTGTAGAGAGTTTGTAGTTATTGTGAAGGCTTTGTCCAACGTTCCCGGGGATAACAGTAGAATTACAGAAAAATAAGAGAGTCTTATTGCGTTCAGTTCCGAAATCTAATAGCGCAATTATTCAAAGTCATAACTCCCATGAAATATTGGGCCTACTACATAATTCATATAAAATAATAATTATGTAAATAAAATAAAGTTCTGCATCTTGTGTTCCCTAAATAATTATTATGATACTAATAATGATATTAACTGCGATTCAAACCCATAACTTCACTTCGGACATAACGGATTTCGTGTTTGAAAAATTCCGGAATTTCGGGATTTATAAAAGACCGGAAATCCCGGAATTTCGGAATTCGGAAATTCCTGAATTGCAATCTCTACCCCCGAATAGGCCTACTGGTTCTCAATCCTTGTGCTGTGCCTTCTTTCTTCCAGGAAGTTTAGCAATCATTTGTATATTGTCCACACCGGTGCTTAACGTGGTCATCTTTGCTATTGGAGATGAATGTCACGCCGAGTCGGTAATGTAACGTACATGTAAATCGTCAAAAATTTCTCAACGCCCACAAAAGCTACGTCATGGAAACCAGCATATTCACCGGTAGCTTTTGATAGGTTGAAGGAGATGATGATGGCTACGTAAAAGAGTACATAGCGCGTGAAATTATATACATGTCGTAAGATGTTCGTGGTAAAAGATGACCCGTGTTGTCCAGAGAAGCAGGTTCAAGTACGAACGCTCTTATATTTAATAACTTTACTAGATTCCAAACGAGAGTCAAGCTCCACAAGACTACAAGAGTTCGACACGACGAGAGCTTTGCCATACGAGAGCTCTTCATACAACAACTAGAGCTTCACCCGACGAGAGCTTTTCCATACGAGAGCTCGTGTACCTTAAACCAGCTCACTTTTATTGTATACAGACCAATGGATGAGCCCTTCATCCTTGCACGTGTCGATCATGCAATACAGCATGATCGACCCCAAGCAACAGCACCTAGATCCTAGACAGTGCGTGTGCCTATCTAAGCATTATCTTTTAGGACACGCCAGCCAGTCAAAGTAATGATGGGCAATGAACGCACTGTTGCATGTCAGGTCTCGTGTCTCTCTGTCTCCGGCTCCTTATCAACCTCCATATACTGAAGCCTAGCATGCGACAATGTATACTGGACAGTTGGTTGTTGGCTCTCATTGGTAGCAATCGGTATAAAAGGCTTAGTGTATTTGTAAGTAATGAAAGGTGATGGTTCGACAACCTGAGAATTGAAGACAACATTCAAGAGAGCAACTAAATTTATTTGTACTCAGTAAATAAACTTCATGTAGGCAACGAGTCTAGCAAATGTAGGCTACTGTATTGTCATCCATTTCTTCTAAAATTTAATGACCTAATTTCATTCGGTGCTAAATAAACCATTGCAGATAGGCTCCTAATGGCATACTGTCTGTAGACCGTCATCTTCTTGTATTTTATAGACAAAACACAGAACCAAGAAATGCAAGAAAAAATCAATCTGATCATCAAAGACCTTCAACTGCGTAAGAACCAGATCAGATAATTTAAGTAGGACAAATGTATAACTAGTTTGGCAAAATTAATAGCGTATAAGCATATACAAATTTGAATAGGCCATGACGTACCAATTGAACTTAAGGAGATCGTGTTTACAGCAATCAATAGGCCTATTCGCTCGCATTTTCTGCAAGATTGAATCCATTTCTGTTGCTGTTCATCTTTTCTTCTATAGGAACTGTTTCGCTTTCGATGCCTGATTCTCAATGTCGTAGGCTATAGCAAATCACAGTTATTGACACTAGTTTTGATACTTTCCAAATGTCTTGCAAGATCCAATATACCCGTTTGAACCTGCCTCGTAGAGTAATTAATAACATACTGGCGTGCAGAGCAGTGGAAGCAAATTCTATTACCGCAGCCCTCATAAGGTTGACTAGTCCTTCCGTCACTAGGTGGTATCGTTGGTCAAATCAGATGTAGGCCTACATATATACACGTGCTCATGGGTATGGCGACTAGCATGGCTGCCAACAATTAAATTCGAATCTTGTTTTAACTTGTCATCATCCTATCTTACTGTGCTTGCAATAATATTGCGGTTTGTCAGTTTGAAATAAAACGAAAAAAATAGATTTACTGTAGACCTGGTCATTTGAACTAACTTATAAGCTCATTGGATGTACATGGCTTTAGTTAGTAAATATTGAGTTAGCAAACATTGAGTTGTATGCTCGCTCTAAAAACAATTCCACTGCCAGGATGTCATTATTTTTGTCATAATATTGGAAGTAAGAAGTCTGACAAAGATATTCCTATAATTCTGTATGAAATATTTCTGTATTGGACGACCGGAAACCTCCCGGTGGACTGGTGGTCCAGTCAATGCCTGTAAATGATCGTGCCAGCTGTATCCTCAGTTTGCACTGGTTGCTAAACACGTGAAGAGAAACTCATTAAATAATAAGTGATAATATTAAAGAATATCGCTAGATGTCGAGCGGTTAGTAGCAACTAAATAACGATGTTTTGATGGATTAACTGCATCTTAGTACTCAAGGAGGAAGATTTCATCTTTATTCTAACTTCGCGTCATGGATATTAATTTTGATGTTGCCGTCGCAAAGTTATTTCATTTATTCGAAATCTTTGTTCGAAAATCGATACTTCGTCTAATAGGCGTATACCAGCGTACACGAACGTACGCGAACGTGTATGGAGGCCATAAATGTTTTTGTGTATGCCATTCAATCAGTATAATTGCCCAGCTGGTTCAGAGTGTCAACTTCTACAACAATCCTCTTAAGTTACATTACTATTTGTGCCGTAATCTATTCGATCTTGGAATTAATCCGCTCAGATACTGAGGTACCGGTACACGTTTCCCAATTCGATACTTTGGACCTACGACCTGAATAGCTTATCAATTGTTATTCGCTTACAACCTAACATAGGAGTATTTAAAAACAACTTACGTGCATTTCTAATTAATGATTCCTTACTTAATATATAAATGTACAACTATACAATATACAACTAGTTGATTGCACCATTCGACTACTAATTTTGATTCTATCATAGTCTCTTGTATCTTAAGCCTTGGTTAACTAGTTAAGTTTCAATTAATCCACATCTTTGTATTATTATTAGACCGCCTGAACACTTTTTTTCCTTTTCATATATGGGTGACCCCCGTTAGCGGGACTGGCGTCCCTTTGGGGTTCTCTCTTCCCTTGCTCCCTTCTTTTGTAAACTGTACTGCTTTATTATTGTTTGATTGTATCATTGTTCTTTGGGGAACAATAAGCATTATGGTTGTGGACTCTGGTAGCGTATAATGTGCAACTATTTCTTTCATATATCAAAAATCAACGGTTAGATCAAGTGTCTCTGCAGAAACAATTGTCAGGCGAACGATATTTAAAATTAATAATAATAGGGTCCTTGCATTGATTTGCTAGATTTATGTATTTCAGATGAAAAGAAAATTCACGATCTGGAAGAGAAGCACGGGACGCAAAGTCTTGAGTGGAAAAAAGAGAAGGAAATTCTTATACAGAGGCAGCTGGAGAATGATAAATTATTGTTTAGGAATCGTAAAGGTAGGTAGACCTATGAATGAATGCAAAAAGACGCTCGTGTAATCTAATTTTGATCCTGTCTTAACAAAACCTTATGGCATAACACCGGTATTAACTTTCCGTAGGTTTTGCATGCTTTCTCGTTCCGGTCATAATAATAGAGCATGCGCTGCTGCCATTAATGAATTATTTTCTATACTTTCTCGGGTAGCTCTATTATGGACAATCTTTAACATTATTAGAGCGATCGCACGTTTCAGACTGATTTTTATGAGACGTTCTTTACGAGCAATCAGAGGAAGCGTATGTAAAATGTGGAATTGCATATTGGCCCTGTTTGGTAGGCCTTTAAGCCTACCTGTGACATTAAATAAATATTTTCATTAGTACAAACGTAGGCCAATTATATTCTCTGTCGTCTCATTATCTGCCAAAAAAATTTATCTTCAATAATGTTTAACTTTCACTTTGTAATTTTAAGTTACGGTCTTTGGAATGATTGATCAGTTCATTGCTTCATTTGTTCCTCTGTGTAGTCCACAACTCGCATCATTAAATGTACTCAAACACATTTAGTTTGTAAACATTTCATACATTCACTGTACACCAGGACTCTTGATCAGGCGTTGTTAACTTTATCGAATTTTACATAAACATTCCTATAAATATTTTGTATTTGCCTATTGCTGTTATACGCGTTTTTGGCTTTAACGATTCAGGGAAGATCGAATATCTCCAAGAGCCAACATTAATCGAGATCATCAAAAGCGAGACCAACGAAACAAAGACAAAAGAAGGTTACGATGAACGAATATATGGTTTGGCCATTCTGAACAATGAAATACTTACAATTAGACGCCTCGCTAATGAATTCCAGGTATTCGGTTTAACAGACTTTAAGTTTATCCGCACATGCCCCGTGAAAGAGATGCTTAATCCACGAAACATAGTTTCTTGCAGCAACAAACAATGTCTATACATTATAGACTGGAAATATGGTGGCCAGCCAAAAGAAATTTTGAAAGTTGATGCAAGCGGAAGCTTACTGATAGAGGAAAACTGGCAGATTGCAGACGAATGTGGACATATGTCTGTGACACCCGAATTTAATGTTATTTTACCGCTAACAAAGAGAAGACTGCTACGTGAATATACATCTGACGGAAAGTTGATACGCGAAATATATATTTCAGATGACTCAGGTATAATGAATCCGCTGCATGTCGTAAAACTCAGCTCTGGCCATTTTGTAATCAGTCATGGAGATGTTGGTGAAGAGCAGCATCGAGTGTGTGTAATAAACGCAAATGGAAATCTGTTAAAGGCCTACGGTGGCCGAAAAGGATGGACAGACAGCCAGATGGATGGTCCTGCCTATTTGGCTTTGGATGAAGATGAAAACATTCTGGTGGTTGACAGAAATAATATGCGAGTGTTGTTGTTGAGCTCAAACTTGGAATTTAAGAGAGAACTCCTATATGGTAAAAAGCACTCACTGATTGAACCGTGGAGGGTTTGTTTAGATTCGACACAAGGTCGGCTGCTTGTTGCTAATAATAACTTATCTCGGGGAACAGGACAGTTTCACGATGGCCAAGTGTTGGTCTTCTCCGTCTACAAAATGAGCTGAGTGGCTTCGTCAGAGAAGAATTTTGTATGGACACTCCTGTTTATCAAGATCAAAACATTGCAAGAAGAAGTCTGCAAGGCAAAATTTAGGTTGATACAAATTCAATGAAAATGGCGTTCATACAAAAATCTGAAAGTGTAGCTTGTGATGGCGCAACAAATTCAATTCCGGTTTTAACTGTGGATTGTACAGCCAAGATTTTATAGTCAAGTATATTGTTTGCATTAGAATTGGAGAAATTTTGTGAATATGTAATCTACAGGTTTTGACGTCCAAGAATGAGAGGAGATTGTGGAACTGATAATAAATAATCTGCGATTTTGACCAATTTTGTGCTGAATGCAACAGTGTCATGTTCCGTAGCTGCATGGATGAGAGTCAACTATGTCTTGAAGTATGGGATGAAGATAATGCTTTACAAGCCGAGCTACTTGCCCCTCATCCTTCTCAGTTGTTGGCCCTGCAACCTGGAATGGGCTTTCTGTTGCCCTTCGCCTATAGTGTCCAGAGGAAACTGCACATTGTTTATGCTAACCTTGAGAATGTACTGTTTAGCCGAGGTTGGGTCGGGAGCGCTTCTGAGTAGATGTTGTTGAAGGGGCGCTATATAAATACTCCAAGCAAATAAATAAATAAAATGAAAATTAAAGATTGCGACCACCGCTACGTTGAAGACGATGATGATTATGACGATGATAAGATGATAGACATAATTAATTTGTATGCATTTCTAACTGTTCGTGGCAAAGGAGATCTTTCACTTGCTGACCTCTGATGTTGAAACTCTCTTTCTGTAGGCTATCTATTCTATCTATTCAAATCAGACATCAATTATCCACAGAGTAGGCCTAAGCACCGCAACGCTTGAAAATCATACGAAATCCAGTGCCGAGTAACAGTATACGATTCAGGATTGCATCAGCTATATCCAATACTTCTTAAGTCAACCTCTCAGTGATTAAGTTTCATTGCCCTAAACACAGCCACTCGATTTCTCTATTCAATGTGATAGCTGTATTCGCTTCAACTGGAAATAGAGGTCGCCATTCTACAGAAACTGGCCTTGTTTCACTCTATTCGATAATCGACACGGAAATTTATAATTAATATATTTCAATCGAACATTTGTATGTCTCCGGTCATATCAGCAGCGCTCTCAACGGGCGTCTGTACTTGGGGCAGAGAACAGGAAAGTTTCAGGAGTCACCCTAACTTGGAAGGTGAGAGGGCTAGTAATTCAAGGCGTAGGACTGTGGAAAACGTTCCAAGCCGAGGAGGCAATTTGGGCAAAGTTCGTGGACTGGACCGTAGCAAAGGGTACATGCGGAACAATCAGAAGGTCGCGAGTGGAAGATCGAAAGTCCATGCGGGTAATGAGGAGATAGAGTACAGAAAAAATGAACTGTTGCGAGTAACAGAAATGGTCCTGAATATGTTGTTGAGTAGGGAGCCAATTGAATGAGTCCTGAATAAGGCCTGAAATAGGGCTTATTCAAAACCTTTGGAATGCCGCCTATGAGACGAGCAGCGGAATCAAGAATGACTTAAATTTTAGAGAATGTAGGAACATGGGCCAATGTATACAGCATTTCCCAAGTCCACCCTAATGCAAATCATGGCGTGGACTAAGTAAGTAGAGCATGCAATGCGAGTGGAACGAAGTTAGCGTAAGTGATAATTAGACAGTGGAGCCTAAGCAGAATCTAGAAACTGAATCGACCTGATTAGGGGAAAAATAATTTCCAAGTCAAAAACATATGAGAAAAACGTAAAATAACCTTATGTGGAGAAAAGCTGTATATAGCTTATCCGGCTGGAAGCAACCCCCGAGCCATATGAACTGTATCTTGTCGGGTTTCAGCAGTAAACGTTTATAGAGTCAATCGCCTAGGGCATGGACACAAGAGGAGGATGGACCATAAAGAAAGATATACTGGCAGTTACTGAGTGTGATCGCAGTAGTGTTCATTGTTACTTGTTACTAACCTACTAAGTTGTTGGACACACTTAGTGGCAATACGCCCTATTTCAGCGCTCGTGATTGTCAAGAACAATCGATGAGCTGTCTTCTGCTTGGCTATTGTCAGTTGATAATTCCTCAACGACTGACTTTGGGTACTATAACCAGGCGTCTGCCAAATATGGTTGGAGAATTTGCACGTATTCTTGTGGTAATATAGTTGGCAGCAATATTATTGTAACATTAGCTGATGGTTACATCGATCGACAAAATTAATGCAGTAGGCCTTCAGTTTGTGAATACAGAAGAATGTAGAACGCGTGTCGGCCAGACATTACACTTAATCAGTTTTAATAAAGGACGTAACGTTACACAATGTTAAATATGATTTCGTTCTATAGCATTTGCACTGACATCCCATAGAATTAAGTTTGTGTTAATTCCATGAGTCGGTGTCACAATATAAAGTATTCCCAAACAGTTTCTTCGTACTGAAACAACCCATTCCTCCGGAGACCCTATCTTGACACAAAGTCTCACCCAGTAACATAATATCGCCTGAGAGTCTCCAATCATTAAGAATTTTTGCTCCATTTCAGTTGTCATATAATCATAGCAAGGAATTAAAACATACATAATATGTTGCATGCATTCAAATCATACTTATGTATCACTGTCAATTAAATGCAACGATTGTGATTCTATTTTTCGAGCCAGCCTTCTTGGTCGGCATGTAAATCGGTGCGATACACCTTTGTTCCTCATTCAAACGCATATTTTACATGCATACATCATACATGCAGTCATGCATGCAAACACTGTCCATAATGGTGGCGCTACATAGACGCAAAATACGCAATTGCGTCCCAAAAAAAGATTTAAAAAATCACCAAAGCTATTTCAACAACAATCTTTAACGAAAATAATTAATTAAAATATTTAAATGGAATTCAGTTTTCAAATTTCGTCAGAACATACTTACTTAGTACTTAAGTTACGGTGTATTGATGTTTTCGAGACCTAGGATAGGTAATGTATATTACCCTACAGCTTTCCATAGCCGACGATAATTGAACATTTCCTGTTGAAAAACGATCTATTTTCATTTTGCTTTTAAATTACAGCTTAAAATTGCGTACCAAATTTTCAAGGCCAGCGCCGCCACTAACTGTACATATGTTCATGCATACATCATATATTCATATATACATGCATACATGCATGTATGTAGGCATAAATTGCCTACGATACATGCATACGCACATGTACATTCATACATAGAAGAAAATAGTGCTTGATATTCACGGAATGGGTGAGAAATAATTATGTTCTATTATTATTACTCAATTTATGGACTTACAAACTGACTCTCACAGTGCAACCTCATCAGAGGAGAGCACACGGCCTTATATGAGAAATTGTGTTTATGTTTTCATCCTGTAGATTGAGAGAATTCAGAACAAAATTCTTTACGGAAAGTACGTGGCAAGTAAGGCAGCGATGGACGCAGCAAATCCAGGAGTTCAGAATGAGATGACGCTCTGGCACGGACCCGATGCCAATACTCAGGAAAGAGTCAACAAAACAGAGCTTGCGTTAAGCTACTGTGAGAAACATTGTGAGTTGAAATAATTTATTATTTATTTTGTATCACCTTAATGCTGTGAAAAATGTGAGCTTCGTCGTATACGTAAGCATTACCAAATCAATCAGTTCACTTAGCGACATGGGATTCAAGCCAAATGTTTAAATTATTATCCATGAATCAGTCTTAGTCAGCAGGTGTCTGTGCTGATAAACGTGTAGTTATGACTATGAATACACATATATTTTACTCTACGTGTTCTAATAAAATCGATTCAGTACAGATTCATTAAATTATTCAGAGTTTTGTTTAGCACCACTTCGATTGTGGTATCTACTCCGAGTCTGTCTGCCCAGTCCCAGCAGATGAGAAAAGTTTTAGGTACTGCCTGCCCTGTCCCAGCAGATGAGAAAAGTATTAGGTACTGCCTACCCTGTCCCAGCAGATGAGCAAATTATTAGGTACTCCCTGCCCTGTCCCAGCAGATGAGAAAAGCATTAGGTACTGCCTGCCCTGTCCCAGCAGATGAGCAAATTATTAGGTACTCCCTGCCCTGTCCCAGCAGATGAGAAAAGTTTTAGGTACTGCCAGCCCTGTTCCAGCAGATGAGAAAAGCATTAGGTACTGCCTGCCCTGTCCCAGCAGATGAGCAAATTATTAGGTACTCCCTGCCCTGTCCCAGCAGATGAGCAAATTATTAGGTACTCCCTGCCCTGTTCCAGCAGATGAGAAAAGCATTAGGTACTGCCTGCCCTGCCCCAGCAGTTGAGAAACCCAATGCATTTGACTAAAAGTGTACGACCCAGTCATCCCATAGTATTTAAACTGATACTAGGGTATTCTTAGATTTTTATTTTCTCTTTTGGGCATGCATCACTCGGTCATCGATAACAAAATTACACACAATACAATATCCTGCCGTTTTCAATGCATGACGAGATTGCTCTCATGAATTTGAAACAAATTTAATCTCTTCTTTTCTTTGCAACGTTAGGATGAGAAACTATGACACTCGTGTCTTTCATTGATTGTGTTTTCATTTTTGCCATTATTAATTATTCTATTCATGTAAATTTAATACATTAAGCGTATTTAAGAATTGAAAAATAACGCAGTGTTTCATACTTCCGTTAATTTAGTTGTTGGGTATGGAAGAGGCATCTGCTTTACCAAGAACTTCGGCGACTTAATGCAACTTGCATTGTCTTCGCCAAGCAATATCTGTTACAAGCACATCTACCGATGCAAAGTGCTAACGGGAAAGCACGCTGTGGTGAACCAGAGAATAAATGGGCCATCAATTTTCGCAAAATCTGAATTCAAGTGCGCACGATTTGACTCGACAGTTGACAATGCTGTCAATCCATCCATCTTCGTCATACAAAGCGACTACCAGGCCTACCCTGAGTGCTTGATCCAATGTATATATATATATATATATATCTCTGTCTCTGTCTCTGTCTCTGTCTCTGTCTCTGTCTCTCTCTCTCTCTCTCTCTCTCTCTCTGTTTAGAAGAACTTTAATACAAATCAGATCCGGTTTTAGTTCAGAAGTTCAAATTTAAGGCCGCTGAAGAAGAAAAGATATAATATAGACAAAGAAGTGTTTCTATTGAGGGGAAAAGGTTCAACAGTTGTGGTTATAGATTTGTTGAAATTAAGTTTTAGTCGTAGATGGAATGTAAAGGAATTACATGAACCTTGGGACATGGGATCCTGCAGCAGAAATAAGTTTCTGTACATCTTGGAACACAAAGGTCAAGGACTGTCGAAGGAAATCCTAAGAGTTGATCCAATGGGAAGATTAATAAAGAAATGGTCAACAGGAGACGATTATGGATCCGGTCGTTGATCACGGAAACCGTCGAGTTTTGTTATTGGCTTACGAAACTTTTCCATTTAAATTAGAAATTCTCTCAAAAGGTAAACATGGATTACGATATTCATGTAAGAATCCTCTGGATGAAGCAGATGGTTGACTGTTTGTGGCTGACAATCATTCACAATATCAGAGACTCTTGGTTTTCAGTTTCAAATAATAATACGTGAGTAGTGTTGAAGATCCAGAAAATAACATCTGTCATTTTAAAATCATGGTTACATGTAAGTTGCTATGATTTTTATTATTAAATGTTTAGCTCTTCTTTAAAGTAAAACGCTCCATATCTGGTATTGAAGATAGTTCTAGAGATACGTGACCCAATAGCAGAAGATGTATCAAAAGACATTTTATTTGCTTATCCACTGAATATAAAAATTTTGAAGTCAATCCGTATAGCTGTATAGCTTTCTGTATCAATGTTTATAACGTTGAATAACAGCAATGCCTATTTTAACTCTCGTGTTAATTTTCACTTCAAATTTCTTTAATTTTTCATCGAGTTGCGAATTGAAGACGTGGTATTTGTCTAGGATGCGCTTATCCTGATATTCATTATTAATTTATTTTTGCAATTCCTGATTCGCATTAACTGACTTCAAATTTCTCAAGAGTCGTTTCAAACTTAAAGTTCAGCCAATATAGAGCTACATGTAGGCCTAGTATAGGTAGAAATTGTTGTGTTGGCTAATATTGTTGCTATTAAGATTAAGGTAATATATTCTTCTACAGTTTTCTAAACGATCTAATAAAAAATATTTGGGTAGGCCTATTATTATGGGTACATAATATCCTTTAAACTAATAATTGTAGGATACTGCAGTTTATGTTGATCAACTTGAGCTCTAGGGATAATTTGGGTTTACTTGGGCTCCCGAGGAACAAGGATATAGGAGAAGTAAAACTCTTATGTCAAATCGCTACCTCCATGTGGGGGTTTCTCTCTCGCCAGCTTCTTATTCTAGATGACGAGATTACCGCCGGTTCTTTCCTCAATCACCAAGCTCAGCAACACGACGCACTGGATGGTTTTAATATGTATAATTAATGGTAGATATACACACCACTCATCCTATCTACTCTTATTAGAGTTATTAGTGTCCTTTAGAAATGTTTTCCTGGTTTACGTTGGAGACGGGGTTCCCCAACTACGTTGATTACCCTTATCGTCAGAACGATCTAACGTCTCCCCCAGTTCCGAAACAAGTCCTTGTTTCTTCGCTTGTTACGCTATATGAACCCTTCTAGAAGCGATTTCCTTCGCCCTCCCAAACACAAAACTCGTATCTCTATTGGACGACTGATCACCTGCTGAAACTATGACTAAACTAACGTCATATCCCTAGAGGCGTATAGATAATGTTTGATTAGCTGCTGTTATGGCTGGGCCTTGTCAGTGTCATATACAGGCAATAGGTTCCAGGGATCTAGTTACATCACCCAATATGTTGCGCCGTTCGTATCGGAATTGTCCCTAATTCTGATTAGTGTCAACAGGCCGATTTAGACTAGATCTTTAGCTAGTTCATGAATTTCTTGTCCCTGGGTCGCAGAGATGGAGAGAGGGGCAGGCGGCTCTAACGTCTGCCTCGAGGTGTCGGATTTCGTTGCTTGACACTCCGTGGATCTTTGCATATTTCTCGCCGTCTGTATTGAGGCCGTCTGCCTCCGGTGAAACCCATTGATGTCTCCCCTCTCAGGTTTCAGGTAGACATTTTCATTCGTAGTTCTCCCACGCCTCTGCTGTCGGTCGATGACTTTTATATAGCGCCATCGTCCAGAGTTTCGCGCATGACATTCCCCTCTGATACTTTAGAACATCACACTAACGAGTCTCACACCCAGGGAGTGTGCAGCGACTTTGGTATCTGGAAAAAGAGACCAAGATTACATTGGATACCTAGGCTCTTCAACCCATGGACTTCATGCATAAGGCGTGTATGTATTAAGATACGTAATTAAGCGCATCCTTAAGTATTTCACAATGGTGCTTTCTCTACCGTAGGCCTACACTGTCGTATGGAAGATTTAGAGAGGACTGGCCACACGCCCCATATGTCGTGGCTAAGAAAATGAAATCGATCACAGTTAATACACATGGCTTGCCATGGACAACGAACATCTGCATCTGATGACGGATTGATTTTACGGATCAATCCTTCATTTGGGGAATATTCGCTTAACCACTTCATTTGTTTTTTATTAGAACCAGTTCAAACGACATAATATACGCACGCACGTACGTACGTACATACGTACGCACGTATATGTATATATGTACGCATGTATACTTTTGGCGAGCTTATGGTACACATAACCGGGCGGAGGGCAATTGTCCTGGTTGAGAAGGGCAATTGTCCGGCGGCAATTGTCCGTTCCCACACGGAAGTCGACATCATTAAACGATTGCTATAACTAATAGTTATTGGCTAAGTCAAATACACATGTTTTATAAATAGTTAAATATATTATATATATAATTATGTGTATATATATAATTTATTGATAAAGTGGTTGCAATGACTGGTGCAAATACAGGAATTGGTAATGTTTACCTAGCATGCAGATATACATTGTACATACCATAATGCAGCAAAACATTAAGATGCTTCTGCAACTAAATCATCCTCGCGGAATTTACATAGAATAATATGCAATTCTTGTGGATTGGATGTTTCAATCCCATATGTGTTTGTCATCTGGATAGGCCTACTATATGCAACCAATGTGGGCGTGCTATATGCAAAAAGATGTGACCAACCTCATATGTGTATTGCCACATGGATACAATAATGCAACCCATATGAGTAGGCCTACGCCAGTCATATTATTTCGATATGGGTGTCATTATGACAATATGTTGCTAAGGTGGTCATGCTAGCAGGGTCATCCATTACGTCAGTGGTTGATGTTAGTGTAAGTGATTATAGTAAACGGTTAGTTTGCATTAACTTTAGAGTATGCTTGCATATTATACGGATGCAGCACAGTCATAGGGTCATACCCAATGATGAATTCCTACTCGCACTGTTCTGGACTACGAGTCCGCTCTTCTGATGTGGTCTTTGCTTTTATCATCATCTGTGCCATTTATGGCGTAAGTTTGGTAGCTATCTAGATTCCTTGCTTTGTAGCTATCGTCTCATGCTTTGGCAGGCCATGGCCCAGCTAGAATAGGTAACCTTCTTTTCTATAGGCTGTTATGCATTTTACTCTAGTCTTCGGGCCAAAGAGCCTTCAACTGTGTGTAGGCCTAGTCGCTGTTTATAATATTATGCAGTGCACATAAGGTGTGACCCTCGTCAACAAATGGGAAGACTGAAGCAATAGGCATAATAGACTGCTATTAAAGTGCAATGGGGTTCTTGAAGAAAAGTACCTATATCGTGATCTTTGCAGCTGGGATATACTGCTTGAAGTAAGAAACATTCATTTGATGTGACATAATTATTAGACCTGACCTATAATTATCTTGAATTAGCTTCCGAATGTGCGTTGTTTGTATGGATTTATCGTCTTATTCCGCCGCAGATGATATTCTGCGGCGGAACATTCCGCCATGGGAATAATTGTATCCTCGCATTTCCGCGACGGAGCATTTTGCGCATGCGCATGCGCAAACATTGGCACACGCGCACCGGATAGGGTTAGGTTGAACGCCGCTCTTAAAATTCTTGAAATTTGATATCGCGCTTCTACCAACATCTTTTGCTTGCAAGTGCACACGCCTTGACGGTGCAATTTCAGTTTTTCTGTAGAGCAATCGTGCGCGAAGGACTTGCTCAAAGTCCATGTACACATACATGTATACACAGTGACTGACCTCTCGGACGAGGTTCGAACCCGCTCACACAGTGCACACCGAGTGTTACGGGCCGACCGCTCTAACCGATCAGCCATCGTGCTGCACTTTCGTCAGAGATCGTCTAGGCTCAGGGCTATGTTTAGTGTTGGGAGCACAATCCAATGAAAAAACTGAAAATTTGACACAGATTTTACCTGTCAACGTTAATATCTTTTGATACCATTAGTTGTTGTCAGACTATTTGAGTCTCTCCAAATAGCTATGACTAGTACTTTATTAATTTGAGTTTAGGATTGCAATATTTTACAGCTATCGTAGGGAAGTGTGCAGACTATTGAATTCAATTAGTAGGCTAACTATGAAACTAAAATATGAAGAATTCCTGACACTGCAGTGAAAATGCGTATGACGTTCATGGACATCTTTTAGACAATACATGAATGGTGGAATTTGTATGAGTCAGGCCAGACTAGACGATAAAGTGGTTGTAATAACTGGTGCAAATACAGGAATTGGTAAAGAAACTGCAAAGGACCTTGTTCAAAGAGGTAAATAAGAAACTCCCTCTCTCAGGGTGCATTTCATATATCAACTTCTTTAAATTATAGACTATTTAAATTGTAAAAATTTCCTTGCCTCACACTCGCATTTCTGTGTGACCTTGTAAACACAAAAAATGTTTATGATTAATATTTTTACGATGGCCATAATTTGATGATAATAACATTAATACTTAGCTGAGGAGCCTGACTTTGTGACACATTAGCCTACATCTACCTAGATATGTGTTTTCCCATGTTTACAGTAGTTTTGAATGCCTTAATTTCATACTTAGGGGTAATCAATCAATTATAACATTAAAAACAGCAACTGTTTGTGAAGAAACACCAAGCTAACACTTACACTGGCGCTTTTTATAGGATCGCTGCAGAGATATTAGATTTAACATTGGTGAAATACTGGTACTCTGAGTTGAAAATTATATGAGCCATTCCATGTCTGATCAACCAATAAAAACTTTTTCTACCATTCTCTCTCCCAAGCAGCACCACCAAAACACTGTTAAAGGTGTTATTTCTTTCAAAATTTATTTTATTTTAATTTAGATGATGAAATAGACTGAATGAGTGTATCTCTTGCCGTTAATTTTGATTATATTAATGCCAATTATTGTCTGTTGTAGGAGCCAAAGTTTATCTAGCCTGCAGATCATTAGAGAGAGCGCAACATGCTGCACGAGATATCCAGAAGGAGACTGGAGCAAGTGCTGACAAATTACTTATAATTCAACTGGAACTCAGATCATTGAAATCTGTGCGGGACTTTGTCATAGAATTTAGAAAAAGTATGCTTTACATAAATCCTATAACTTTAGTAGCATGATTGCTATTATAATTATTATTCATTACATGACTTAATGACCATTCGAATTAATTATTCCGTAAAATTTTAAAGTTGCATACGGCACTTATTGTTTTTAAACAGAATTTTGAGTTTTCAGCAAAACTATGTTGATGGTCTTGAATTCTAACTATTATTCAATCAATCAATCAATAAGTCAATCAATATAAGTTTATTTGGCAATCAAAGAAAAATTTACAGGAAAACTTTCTAACAAAGATAACTTACAATTGCACCAGAGACCCAATTAAGGACGTTAGAGTCCCGCAAATTAGGGACACTTAATAAATTATGAATAGAGTAATTAAGTATAGAGGTCACAAGGAGAGTAGAATTAGTGAAAATGAGATCGAAGAATCATATAATAAAGCTCTGTGCTAAATGGCTTAATTGCATCTTAATCATCAGGTGATTCCCACATCTGATCATTTTGTTACAGAATTATGTTCTTTTGTAAATGTCATTGTTATTTTGCAGTTGTCAGTGCTCCAGTTTGTACTAAATGGGTAATAATTACAGCAGAATGTTGATATTATTCTCTAGAACCATCAGCTACTTGCATTGCTGTGCTATTGTCCATGTTAGGAGTGCTCTTCAGAGACTTTCATGGTTACTTATGTAATGCTGGGCTATCATTGTTAGTTTTGCTGCTGTCAGTCCAGAGAACTAAAAACTTGATTTTAAATCCACTATTCTTGTTTGAATCAGACCTTATAGTGTGAATTTACATTTCAAGTTCATTTGGCAAATATTATCTGTTTTTATACTTTTAATGACACAAAAATTCTATGTTATGTACATAATATTATGTGTAATTAAATTGATTTACTGCCATTGTTGTAGCAGTTTCTTTTTACATGCGTAATATGTGACTAAAGCGCTAGTCAACACAACATTTGCATGCAAAAGTTTCGATTGAAACAGTTCTGCTGAGTTTGTAAATAACTGTAAGTTCTATATGTTGAAATATTATTTTCTCCATAATTTTTTAGAAGAGGACAAGTTGGACATCTTGATAAATAATGCTGGAGTGTTATTCGTTCCGCAAGGAAAGACTGAAGATGGGTTTGAAACTACATTTGGTATCAACCATCTGGGTTAGCCTTCAACATTATTTCTTTTACAGACGTTATATTGTTTCAATTTTGGACAATAGTTGTTGCTGAACTTCAGATTACTTTTAGGGCACTCGGAAATGACTTGTAATAATTGTGATACAACAAAGTTATCATTTGCTTTTTTGATCACCATTATAGCATTGCATTCAGTTGATTGTAAATTTTGTAATAAAATTGCAGTACATTAGTTGAGATTTAAAACTCAGAGGCTGGTGAGAAGAATTCTAATTGACCAGTTTGAGTTTTAGAAGTTTGGTTTAGTTTAATCATGAATACACATTCTTCAATAAGCCCCAAATTTATCGTTTTTATCTGCCTCTCCCATATCATAGCTTTTTCTACTGTGTGACATGATCAAGCTATATGTATGCAAAGCTGTTACAACTTTGGCAAGGCATATGGGGTTTAAACTATTGTAATCTCAGTTTACCGTTCTACCTACATGTATATGGGTCATGACCACCAACTTTAGGCAGGAGAGGTTTCCGTGCCTACACTCACCAATTCTCAGGCTGAGAATGCCGTATTACTCCTATTTATCTGTTACATTTGTATGTATAATGCATCATAGAATTGAACAATTGTAGCATTGCTTTGGATGTTTTTTTTGGGCTTCTTGCATGCTATATCGTTTAGCAGAGTAATCATGCGAAATGCATGGCTGTTTTTGTAGGTCATTTCCTGCTTACTCACCTCTTGATGGATGTTTTGGCAGCTGCTCCAAAGAGTCGTATAATCAATGTTTCATCCGTTCTTCATCAACAAGGAACAATCAATTTAAGTGATTTAATGGGTGAAAAAGGCTTCAACTCCCTTCAGGCATATAAAAATAGCAAACTGGCAAATGTTTTATTCACTAGAGAACTTGCTAAACGATTAAAAGGTAAGTTTGTTAATTTTGTTTGAATGGAAGTTCAATGGCAAATGTACTTCAATGGCAAATTGACCACGTAGATGTTACAAAGTTTTGTTTATTAGAGCTTAGACAGAACTGAATTGAATTTACGAATTTATTTGCAAATTAAATAAAACCTGCTAATTGTTCAATTACTTATGTGTGGGACGAAAATCATTATTTCTTAATAAAATTGCCTTCAGAGAGATGAATGTACAACTTGTAGTCAGTTGATGCATTATTTCTAGTGTCACTTTGTTGCAATATCGTGGCTCTGTGTTTCATTACAGAAGGCTATAAAAAAACCTAATGGTGCATCTACAGGACATTTCTGTTCTGTACGAGACATGATTTACGATAGTTCCCTTATAAGGAACAGTGATTAGCTGAATTTGTGGATTTCGGGTATATTTTTATAGACCTCTACAGACATCGTAAGTGTTATCATTTCAATGTATGGAGTCTTGAATTTGGTTCCTTGCTAATGCAATGGAAGGAATGGAATGGACATGTTATTTGTTCAAAACAGCTTACTACTGATTGCAGAAACTGGAATTACAGTTTACGCATTACACCCAGGAGCGGTACGGACTGAGATGCTGCGAAATGTGCCTTATTTTGATACCACAATTGGGTACAACCTGTTCTACTATATGACTTGGCCACTTTTCAAAGAGCCATGGAATGGTGCACAGACCACTATCTGCTGTGCTGTTGACGAAAACCTGGTGAACGAAAGTGGAAAATATTACAGGTGTACATTACTCTATATTTTCATAAATCAATCTTTTAAATCTATGTTTCAAAAATAATTTGGTAACTAAGTGCCAAATTTAAGTTCTAATTCAGTTGTTATTTTTAATTTTTTTTAAAATTATAAACTTGAAAAGCTATTGATAATGATTTGCTATGATAGTTTCCTCTGTGAAAATCAGTTAAATCTGATTTGACTTGGTCATGTATAAAGCTTTCATTCACTGATTAAGTCTTTCATTTATATAGCACATCAAAACATATTTCTAAAAGTGTCATGGCTAAAGAAAAGGACTTGAATGACTGAGTGAACCAAAAATAAAGGACAGGGGAAGGTAAACAAGTGAGGAACAACTGTTAATATATAGTTAGTGTTGTTTCACTGCAACAGTTCTTCAGGAATTAGTCGTCATTAACTTGTTAAAAATATCAGATGCATTCCAGTCAAAACCCAATAAAAACAAGAAAAATTGATGAAGAAATTACTTCATAAAGTTAATAAGTATATTCAGTGTGTACTGTGGAGTGTCATCTGTTTGCTGTTAATATAAACTGCATTTTTTACCAATGACCTAATATTTATGCCATTTGTCTATTTCTAGTGATTGCCAAGAAAAAGAAACATCAGAAGAAGCACAGGATGATGAAATAGCGCTAAAGCTGTGGGACATAAGTGTTAAATTGGATAAGATAGATCCTTCAGAAATACATTCAAAGTTGAAGTGACTACAACTTTCAATGTCGTTAGTATAATATCTGCTCAGGTTGCAATTTTTTATATAATGAAATATTTTGCCAGATTATAATGGGTAACTTTTTTATTCGATTTACTGCAGCTGCTTTTGCATGAACTCTTTATTATGCTGCTTTGATATGTTTATGAGTGCATTTTGTGCAAGCTATTGTGCAGAACAATATAATGTGAACTGGCCTCGAACTCTGTCAATTCCTACAAGTCCGTCATCCATCCAGTTTGCAATGTTTTATCTGTTGCTTCAGCATGTGCACTATGACCAATAGAAGTACATGGTATGTGATGTGGCTAAAAACATATTTTCGGTGAAGTGACAATATTGTTGCATTGTGAACAGTTGGGCCAATAGGTTATCTATTACATTTTGCATTATGCACCATAAAGAATTTGACATGCACAGATTTTAGGGTTATCTAGCACATTTTGCATTAGGGTGACGTTGAGAATTTGACATGCACACATCTAAAGCTTTTCGTCATCCTCCACTGGCTCCTCCCCCACATACAGCGAATCGGATATCGAATAACTACCTTAGTCTATTGATGCCTCCTAGGCCTTGCTTCTGTCCGTCTTGTCGAGCTCTGTAGCCTCACTCTTAGGGCTCAGAAAGCGTTGACTTTCCCATGGTAGCAGAGGCGGTGATCTCGTTTGACTTGTGGGGGGTACACCCAATTGGAGGGGCAAGAAATGTGAGGGCACATGTATAACTTGTCCTCTTTCTGTAAAAGGTGGGGGACTTGTCCTCCTCGGCCCTCCCCCTGGGATCACCACCCCTGCATGGTAGATCGAAAATAAAAGTCTCGGCTTTAACCAGTTTATCTCACGTTGAACCCAGAGTACAGGTCGAAGAAATAATTGTAGGCTTACTGGTTTAGTGTAATGATTGGTAGATAACTTTGGGAGATCCATTCAGCAATGAATGTCAAAACGTCTGCTATTTCCCAATATCTGGCCTCTTCAAGATTGATTTCTGCCTTGCTATTTCTGTTAGCATTATAAGTGCACTATCAGATACTTCATCCTAGGAAGAGGTCAATGTTGAATGGACACCTCTAATGCAGTCACTGTCTCACTGGCAGATACCAGACTACGCACTTGAACATACGCAAGAATGGCTGTTAATTACTTAGTGGCCTTTGACCTGACCTGGATTTTAGAATGAGAGCGATCAATGAGCTTCTTCTGACAGAGTTAGTCAGCATCACTAGCTTTCTCCTCTACCAGCATCTTCTTTAACTGCACTGTTTCTTCTACAGTGTTCAGTTGAGTGTTCCGCTAGTTCACTGCATTCTTCATTTGGAAAATATCTTTGGGCCAGCATGGTGAGGCGAACCGCAGTCCGCAAAAGAGAGCATGCGGACTGCGGTTTCCTGGTTTATTTAAGAGATTTGAAAATCTCGAGTTTTAGTAGGCCTACCGTACGGTCCTTGCATGGGGACCTAAGGCCTAAATGGCCATTCGAACGGACGAGCGAAAGTGAAGGATCTCGCCCGAACAAACTCTCATTATGTCATTGTTACACGTTGTAGGCCTACATAAGCAGATTAGGCCTACACGTGGACGGCCTATAATAAATCACAGAAGTCTCTTTTTCTGCTATTTTGACGCCTCAGCGCAATAAGGTTGCGTTCTCGGTCCACTTCTACCTGGCGGTCATTGAACCGTACACAAGAGACGTCATTTATTTTGTATTATTGAAGACGGTATCCATTGAGAGATGACATGTTGTGGTCGGTCTCGACTCTCGAGGGGTTTGGAACATAAGTTCTAGAAGTATAAAATCTTCTGCGGCCCAGAAATAAACGAAAATTCTACTTCAACGGCCGAACACACACGATATAGCGCGTCGTGAGGTCGTTTAGGGTCGCTTCAAGGGCCAATATACTGCTTTTAGCCTTTTAGCCATAATTATACGAAGAACTTTCGATACGTTTTTATGCCGAACTCTCGGCCGCAGAAGCTCCACGCGTTCTTGAACATGCCTCAAACTGTCGTTAGATAAATTTTATATTCTCGAATAATTTATAGTTTCAGCAGAAACAGGAGAACCATTTAAGAGGAGGCGTGAATTAATTTTAGAGTATAGGTGCGGCACCAATCATACTTCAATAAAACATTCTTCAATCATGAATTCCTGCTTGAACTGTTCTGCGCGAGATGCCCACTGCGGTTTTCATTGTCTATAGCTTAAGTTTTGTAGATATTATTTCATTAATTGGAATAACCCAGAATACGCAGCTTTCTTATCTATCGGTCTGTGGGCAGAGTCCATACAAATTTTCAGCGGTGTGCACTCTGAGCTTATATGGAATGCACCTAAAGTACGTTGCCCTCGTTATATAAGTATAGGTATATGGAGCTCGTTAGGCGGGCTCCAGAGAAGTGAAGGCATTTAAAGCGCAATGGGGTCGCTGAAGAAAAGTATCTATATTGTGATCTTTGCGGCTGGGATATACTGCTTGAAGTAAGAATATTCCTTCGATTCGACATAACTTGCAGCTGACCTCTACTTTTATCGTGAAGTAGCCTCCAGTTATACTTTATTTATTTATTCTGAAATTTGATATCGCCCTCCCAACATTTTTTGCTCAGAAGTGCACACGTCTCGACGGCGCAATTGCAGTTGTACTGCAGAGCAATTGTGCGCGAAGGACTTGCTCAAGGTCCCTACACAGTCACGCCTCAGAAGAGGGTCGAACCCAGCCACTCAGCGCACACTCAGCGTACGGGTCAACCGCTGTAACCACGGTTCCACATATGTGCTTGCTGTGTATTTTAGCGTATTTAATTATTTCCTTCATTATATCATGTATTTTGTAAGTAGAAACTGGATTGGTGATAATAACTATGTTTAAGTGGAAGCTGGATCGATAAAAGGAATTTAAAAAGTGTGTTTTAGAGTATTTAATTAAACAAATTGTTGATAAGAAATTCCACTGATTTCATCGCAACGTCATTTTTTCATCAATCGAACTTCTAATTATGCATGATATTTTCACCAATCCTGCTTCCATTCACTTTTACCTATGGATTATATGAATTAACAGGTAAAATCGTATTTTAACATATTTTAGAATTGACTGTTTCGCATATTTTAATATTTGATGCGAATATATGTCCAATTTTACCTTGAATGGAGTCGAGATCGATGAAAAGAATACTGTATAAGTAAGAACTGGATTTATGAAAGGAATTATGCTTAAATCGAAGATGGCTTGATGAAAATATCATGCCTAAGTAGATGCTGGATTGATGCGAGAATGTCGTTACGATGGAAGAGGAATCAATGTTAAAAATATAAAGTATATGCAAAGACTCTGTTGATGAAAAGAAATATACCTGCATGGAGGCTGGTTAGATGAAAATAAAAATACCTAAATGGAAGCTGGATTGATGAAAGAAATATACATAAATAGAAGCTGGATTGATTAGAGAATACAGTTATAATAATAAAATAAGTTATTTGTTTTTAGCAAAATTTCACAAGACTAAAATACGCTAAAATACGATTTTACCGATTAATGTTCTGCAGCGGCATATTCCGCCATGGGAGTCATCTTTTTTCACATTTCCGCAGCGGTGCACTTTGCACATGAGCAAACATTGGTACCTGCGCAAAGTTTCCTATCCAGTGGTGCTTTTGAGTGTCGGTTAGGACAGATTAGGTTTTGTGAGGTCTGTTAGGGTTATGTTACGAGTTATGAACTTATGATGGTTTGCTAAGTTCAGGGCTTGGTGTCCTCTTTAGATAGATCCTGAAAACCGTTCTGCCGCAAAAGTAATTTCTTCGTGCATTATTTGTTGGGAAATTCAGCTGCAGAAGCACCACACAATGAAATGAAACAGTGAAAATTGTACAGGGTTTTAGAGACATTAAAAAAAATGGCCTGTGATACCATCAGTTATAGTTAATCTGTTTGAATCCCATCCAATCTGTCAATTATTTGCCTATGGAGGATGGTACACGTACCTTCAATCATTACAACTGTTTTAAATGCCCAACCATGACAATAAATAACAAAGGATAGACCAGCTTATAGGTGAGATATGTGCATAGATTAAGAATAGGATAAAACTGATTATAAGATGTCTTACAGTATTCAGCTTTTATGGCCAACAGCAGAAGTTTTGCAATTAGTGAATTGGCTGATGCACTACTGTGCTCAGCCTTGATTTAGCGCTTAATAAATCTGGAGTTTTAGAATTACGAATTTCTCAGATTTATGCTGACTATAAAATTCTATTAATTCTATTAAACCAAAATTTTAAGAAATGCTGACACTGCCATCTTTTAGACAATACATGAGTGGTGGAATTTGTACCAGTCAGGCCAGATTGGATGGTAAAGTGGTTGTAGTTACCGGTGCAAATACAGGAATTGGTATAGAAACTGTCAAGGACCTTGTACAAAGAGGTAAATAAGAAACACCCTCTTTTTCTGAGCATTTTGTATATCAGCTTAGTGAAATATTAACTATATATTAATTGTGAGCATTTCGTTGCCTCAGACTTGTAATTCTGTGTTTAAGTGTTAATAATGGTAATAATAATAACCCTCTGGTTTTCATACTTTGGCAAAATATATCAATAACTAGTAAGGTAACTGTTTTGCTGAAATTCCAAACTGGTACTTAGGCACACCACCACCAGGCATTCTCAGTCAATTTGTAGAAGATCAGTGGACGCCACCTGGTAGAATGAATTTCTTCTGCAAAACAAGGGCGGATGGCACACAACACTTGATTGAGCATTGGCCAACAATAGTTACAAATGTTCAACCAAAAATATTGGTTTCTCCTATTCTATCTGTCTCTCCCAAATGCCCTCAAAAAACACATAAAGGTGACCTTCCCTTAAAAATTAATTTTACTTACATTTAGATAGCAAAATAGACTGATTAAGTGTATTCCTTGTTGCTAATTATGATGATATTAATGCCAATTATTGTCTGTTTTAGGAGCTAAAGTTTATCTAGCCTGCAGATCATTAGAGAGAGCGCAACATGCTGCACAAGATATCCAGAAGGAGACTGGAGCAAGTGCTGACAAGTTACCTATTATTCATCTGGATCTTGGATCACTGAAAGCTGTTCGGAACTTTGTCAGAGAATTTAGAAAAAGTATGGTTGACATAAATGTTTTATCTTTAGTAGCATGCTATTAAAATTACTCTTCATTATATGACATAATCACCGTTCTAATGGATTATGCTACAGAATTAATGATAGTTACACACTACACTCAGTATTGGTTTAACGAATTTTGACCAGGAAAGTTTTCAGTTTTCAACAAAATGATGTTGATGGTTTTGAATCATAATTAAAGGTCGATTTTAAAAGTGTCATGCCACGTTGTTTTTCATAGGCTGTGCTAATTTGTTTGACTACAGGATTCCTACATCTGGTCATTTTGTAACTGCAATCAGGTTTTTAACTTTCATTGCTAGTTTGCAGTTGTCAATGCAGTGATCTAAATGCTCTTTGAAATCCATAATGGCTGTCAGTACTCTATTGTTGTTTGAATCAAATCTTTTAGTGTTTGCATACATTCTAGATTGATCTGCAACATGATCTGTTTTTGTACATGTAATTTTATTAAAATTTTATGTTTTTACAATTCTACATAATATGGGTAATTAAATTGATGTGATATCATTACAGTCGCAGTTTCTGTTGCATGCATAATATGTGGCTAAAGCGATAGGCAACACAGCATTTGCATGCAATAATTTCGATTGAAACAGTTCTGCTGAGTTTGTTAATAACTGTTATTTTTATATGTTGATATATTATTTTCTCCATAATATTTTTTAGAAGAGGACAAGTTGGACATCTTGATAAATAATGCTGGAGTGTTATTTGTTCCGCAAGGAAAGACTGAAGATGGGTTTGAAACTACATTTGGTATCAACCATCTGGGTTAGCCTTCAACCTTATTTTTTATACAAATGCTATTTTGTTTCAGTATTAGACAGCAACTGTTGCTAAACTCCAGGCAACTCAAAAGAAGCTCTGATATGACTTGTAGTATGAATAAATATATCATCTACTTAGGTATCTGCTCAAATTGTTTGTGCGCCATCGTTACAACAATTCATTCTGTTGATTGTAACTGTCAAGGTGAAATTGCAGTACAGTATTTGTGATTTAAATTCATTGGCCTGTTTGAGTTTTAGAAGTCTGTCAATTTTGTTTAATCTTGGATTCACATTCTTCTAGCAGCCCCTTATTTATTGTTGTTTTCTGCCTTTCTTATTTCATGGCTCTTTCTTTGTGTGTGACATGATCAAGCTCTTTGTATGCTAAGTTATGACAACTTTGGTACAGCATAATTATGTGGTTTGCACTATTGGCTCATCACTTTGTAATCTCATTTTACTGTTCTACCTAAATGGGTCATGTTCACTAACTATAGGCGGGAGAGGTTTCTGTGCCTACACTCTACAATTGCTTACGTTTCCATTGTGCTCTCAGGCTGAGAATGCCTTATTATGGTTTATATAATGACTCCTATTTATCTGTTTATTTCTATGTATAATACACCATAGATTTGAAAATTATAGGGTATTGTTGCTGTGTTGTATTGTTGATATTTGGTTTGTCTCCTTTACTGTTGAGTAGAGTCATCACGTGAAAGGACTATTGTTTGTAGGTCATTTCCTGCTTACTCACCTTTTGATGGATGTCTTGGCAGCTGCTCCAAAGAGTCGTATAATCAATGTTTCAGCTCTTCTTCATGAGCACGGAACTATCAACTTCAGTGATTTAATGGGTGACAAAAGCTACAACTCCCTACAGGCATACAGTCAGAGCAAATTGGCAAATATTTTGTTCGCTAGAGAACTTGCTAAACGATTAAGCGGTAAGTGATATTTACTTGCACAGCCAAATCACAGGACTGATTTGGATTTATTTACAAATTGATTAAAACCTGCCATTCGTGCAGTTAATGATTTGTTGCATGTAGATCTTATGTTTTTTATTTATTTACTCATTATTTCTGGATTAAAATTGCCTCTAAAGAGATGAATATTGTCAGTTGATACATAATTTCTAAGGGAAATGTGTTGTAATGAATGATATGGCAGTATATCGCATTTAAAAGGCCAGATATACTAAATATAGCTTATGCAGCAGGGTGTGGCTGAGGTTATCCCAGTTCTGAGAGTTCAACTCGAAAGGTAGGAGTCATGATGTTCTGTTCTTCAGCCATCTTAGATACGAAATTAGGCCACGTCATCCACAATCCTTTTCCATTTCTGCCTGTTCTCTGTAGCCCATATCGTTTGTTCTGTTGAAAGATCCACCCATTTTTTGATATCCAGCCAGTTTGTTCTTGGTCTTCCTTTCCTCTAGCTCTCTCTATTGTTTATTTTATTATCTCTTTCCCTATGCTGCCCTCTTCTTTCTTTGTAGCATGTCCAAAATACTTTATCTTTTCTTTTTTTGCAGCACCTAGGAATTTTCTTTTAACACCTGCAACTTCCATTTATTATGTGTAGTACATTTAAAAATCAGATCGCCACTGTTTGTAGGAACTGGGATTACAGTTTACTCATTACACCCAGGAGCAGTACGGACAGAAATATCGCGAAATGTGCCATATATTAATAACACAATTGTGTACAATCTGGTCTACTATCTGACTTGGCCATTTTCAAAGAGCCATGGAATGGTGCACAGACTACAATCTTTTGTGCTGTTGACGAAAACCTGGTGAACGAAAGTGGAAAATATTACAGGTGTACATTACTTTATGTTTTCAAGAATTCATACTTGAACTCTATGTTTAAAAAATAATTTAGTAACTAATGTCATTTTTAAAGTTCTCATTCAGTTATTATTTTCTCATTTTTGTCATTGTTTGGAAAATCTATCAATAATGATTTGCTATAATAATTTTCTCTGTGGAAATCAGGTATATCTGATTTGCTTGGTCAGGCATAAAACTTTCATTCACATATTTATTCTTACATTTATTTAGTACATCATCAAAACCTATTTTTTTTAAATTCCACAGCTAAAGATAAAGGACTTTAGTGACTTGTTAAGCTCTACTGGGTGGACCAAAAATAAGGAGCAGGGGAAGACAAACAAGTGAGGAATAACTGTTAGTGGTCAATGAATGCTGTTTTACTGTAACAGTTCTTCAGGAATTATATATAGTCATTATTAACTTCTAAGATATATCATATGCATTCCAAAATCCACAACCTGTCTAGTCAAAACTCAATAAAAGTCAAAACCCAATAAATATGAGCATAATTCGATAAAGAGACTACTTTACAAAGTTAAAAAGTATATTAATCTGCACTTTCTGCAGTGTAGACTAGAATGTTATTTCTTTGCGATGAACATAAACTGCGTTTTTTTTACCAATTACACTGCCATCGACCTAATATTATGTGGTTCATTTATTTATAGTGATTGTCAAGAAAAAGAAACATCAAAAGAGGCACAGGATGATGAAATAGCGCTAAAGCTGTGGGACATAAGTGTTAAATTGGTTAAGATAAATCCTTCAGAAATACATTCAAAGTTGAAGTGACTACAACTTTCAATTTCTTTAATATAATATCCACTGAAGTTGCTATGTTTTTATATAATGAACTATTTTGCCAGATTATAATGGGTAACTTTTTTATTCGATTTACTTCAGCTGCTTTTGCATGAACTCTATTATGCTGCTTTGATATGTTTATGAGTGCATTTTGTGCAAGCTATTGTGCAGAACAATATAATGTGAACTGGCCTCGAACTCTGTCAATTCCTACAAGTCCGTCATCCATCCAGCTTGCAATGTTTTATCTGTTGCTTCAGCATGTGCACTATGACCAATAGAAGTACATGGTATGTGATGTGGCTAAAAACATATTTTCGGTGCAGTGACAATCATTGCTGCATTGCCTACAGTTCAGCAAATGAGTTATCTAATGCTTTTGCGTTATGCGCTATTGTATATATAACGTGCGTGGCGCTTCTGCGGCCAAGAGTTTGGCATAAAAACGCACCGAAGTTCTATTAAAAGCTACAGTAGCCCTGACCCTAAGCGGCCCTCACGGTGCACTAAATTTTGTGTGGGTTTGGCCGTAGAAGTAGAATTTTCGTTTATTTTTGGACCGAAGGTTTGGCCGCAGAAGATTTATCCATTTATTTAACATACGTATTTATTTAATGGTTGACTTGTGCATTTTGACATGTACGGATTTCCGGTTATGTAGTTCATGTTGCATTAGAGTGCTATTGAGAATTTGTCATATATGTATCTTCGTTTATGGAGCAGGCTGACAATCCATAACAAATGACAATCATGTACAAACTTAAAGGTTTTCCAGTACATTTTACATTATGCACTTTTGAGAATTTGAGGTGTACATATTAAAAGGTTATCTGATACATTTTGCTTTGTGTCAACACTGATAATTTGACATGTAGACCTAGAATTGTGGAGTTCATATAGTCACAGTGGCAGATACCAGACTGCACTTTAACACACTCTCACATAGCTATTACTTCTTTAGTGACCTTTGATCTGACCTGGATTTCAGAATGAAATCGATCAATGAATTCAAGCATCACCCTCTTATTTTCTTCAGGCAGCATCACTTGCTGATATTCATCTATCATCCTCTTCTTTTACCGAACCTTTCTTTCTACGGTGTTCAGTTGAGTGTTCCACTATAGTTGACTGTTCTCCGAGCTCGTTTACGAAATGCGTTAATGCTTCTTTCTTTTCACCACCTTGTCGAGAGTAAGTCTTTTCTATAAGCTTGAAGCCTAGTGTAAGCAAAGATGGTAGAGTTGTAGACTAAGATGTGACACTTCTTATCTCCGCGGTGTATCTGAATATTCACGCAATCTACCTTGAAATCAATTGCTGTTGCTAAGATACCAATAAGATACACTTCTCAAGTCGCGGCTGGCGTGGCGTTAACTGCGCCACATAGCGAATGGAGAAGTGGATTTTGTGCTTTGACCACCACACAAACCAAATACAGAGCGAGGTAGGAAGTGTCATATCTTAATCTACGACTCTACGATCTTTGGTGTAAGCTTACTGTATAAAGACCTGTAGCAGTCTTTTGATGTACTTAATATTTTATGGTATCGAGTCTCATTACGTCATTGTTAAACGTTGTAGGCCTACATAGTTTATATGTATTTAGGTATAAATTGCAGAAGTATTTTTATTTTATTTTGACGCCGCAGCGTTGCAAGATTGCGTTCTCAGTCGACTTCTAGATGGCGGTCATTGTAGGCTACTCTAAAGAACTGACGTCATGAGTTTTGCATTGAAGACGGTATATATTGACAGATGACATGTTGCGGTCGATCTCGAGTGGTTTAAACTCAAGTTCTGGAAGATGCCTCAAAAATAATGTCGTTAGCAGGAGAACCATATAAGAAGAGGCATGAATTAATTTTAGAGTTTAGGTGCAGCACCAAGTCACGCTCCAATCATGAATTCCTACTCGAACTGTTCTCGGCGGTGTGTGCGCTGTGGTCTTAATCGTCAATAGCGTAAGTTACGTAGATATCATTTCACAAAATTATTGGTATAGCCCAGAATACGCAGCCTTCTCATCTATAGGTGCAATTTACTCTGGTCTGCAGGCAGAGTACAAAAACCTTCAACGGTGTGCACTCTGAGCTTATATTGAATGCACTCAAGGTACAACCCTCGTCAGGCTACCTGGGACAAGTGAAGGCATAATACTTTAGAGCGCAATGGGGTTGTTGAAGAAAAGTGCCTATATTGCGTTTTTTGCAGCTGGTATATACTGCTTGAAGTAAGGAATATTCATTTCATTTGAATGGCATAACTTCTGACTGACCTATATGTTGAAGTAGGCTAGCCTGCGGTTGTGCTTCATTAATATGGATTAATGTTCTGATGCGGCATATTCCGCCACGGTAGTAATCTTTCTCCACATTTACACGGCGGGGCACTTTGCGCATGAGCAAACATTATCACATGCGGATTGCTTAAAGTTGTTGGATTCCTTAGTTTCATATCATATGGCGCTCTTTTAGTGCAGAACGATTAAGTTTTGCGAGGACAGTGAGGGTTAGGGTTATGTTAGGCTACGTGAGAGTTTGCTAAGTTCAGGACTATGGTTTTGTGTTATCCTTAGGTAGGTACTGAAAGCCGTTCCTCAGTAGAAGTAATTTCTTCATGCGTTACGTGGCGGGAAATTCCGCCGCAAAAGCACCACACAATGAAATGTAACAGTGAAAATTGAGTAAAAGTGCATTTACCATGGTAATTAAACAACATTTTGATAAGAAAAAAGTAGCGTA
Source organism: Bimastos eiseni (assembly GCA_959347315.1). Classification (NCBI taxonomy): domain Eukaryota; kingdom Metazoa; phylum Annelida; class Clitellata; order Crassiclitellata; family Lumbricidae; genus Bimastos; species Bimastos eiseni. Next base: position 4,727,917 of record OY365810.1, on the reverse strand, counting down.
TTTTATTAGTATTAGCATTACTACAAGCAATGTTCTTAAGAGATATGCTGGGCAACCTTTTGCTTTTGGGGGTATTTTTCTACAGTACATAAATATTTGTGATGGAGAAAAAACGACAGCATAGACTATGCGCGTAGGGCGTTGTGTGTTGTCCTATTCCTTCATAGGCATGATTTTGGTGGCTGCGAGGGTCATTATGTCCGTGTCCGTTCAACATGGATGCTCAACTGTCCCTATACAGCATAATTCTTTTCATCAATCTAGTTTCTACACCCAAGCATCATCACATCACACCCATCCTAAAATCATTCCACTGGCTAAAAATCCCAGAGTGCAATCATTTCAAAGTCCTATCACAAACTTACAACTCCATGCAATACTCCTAGCCCAAATATCTTCGCAAACTCTTCGCCATCCAGCCAACCCGCTCTACCCGAATGTCCTCTTACCTCACCCTCACTCGATACCCGATTACATTTCATCTCAAGTTCTCCAACTGTGCCATATCCAACCGCCACACCACATCTCTGGAACGACCTTCCTCCCGAATTTCGTGCTTTCTCTGTTCCTTCATCATCACTGCCCGTCATTCAACATCATCTGTCCCTAGCACCTCTGTCCATCACACCCCAAGTTTTCCACTCTAACCTTAAGTCTCACCTTTTCAAGAACTCTTACCCAGACTCCTTACTTGACATTCCACCTGTCAATCCCCGACCAAAACGTAACCCTCCTTAACAGCTACTTGCCTCCGTGCTGACCTCCTGAAAACTGAACTCTGACCTCCCATGGACTATCCTTTGCACAACCATTTTGATTTGACACAGCGCTCGTGAATAAGCTGGTGCCCTGCGCTTAGCTTTCAAGTGGCGCTTTAGAAATTTGGAGATTACGAATATGTAGGTTTACACAGCCTTTTTTTCAGCTATCGTGCTTCCAATTAAGCTGCATTTTTGCAGCAATCCAGCTTCTACTTAAGCATGATTCTTTTCATTGATCCAGATTCCATTCAAGCTGCAAATTGGCATCCGTTCATGTCAAACTCCACCTATATACAATGATGCGCTGTAGAATGAAGTTGATAATTAAATACACGAATCAACTGTGAAATAATTATTAATGCTAACATGCACCTTTACCGAAAATTGTACACAGTTATTACAGGTGTTAATGGCCTTTGATGCTTTTAGTTGTAGTTAATCTGTTTTAATCCAATCCGATAATTTGCGTATGTATGATCATTATTTCTTGTTTTTAATGTCTAGGCATGACAATAAAATGATAAAGGGATAGATCTGCCTATTGGTGAGATATATGCCTGACTTAAGAATAGGATAATTGATGAACAGTTGCCTTAAATAATAATTTTCAGCTGTTATGGGTAACAGTAGAAGTTTGCAATAAGTGAATAAGTTGATGATCTCTGATTAGCTATGATATGGCACATAATGAATCTGGTGTTTAGAATTAGGAATTTATCTGATAAACAACAGATATTATGTAGATTGTAGACTATGTAATTAAAACGAATACTATGTAGACTGTAGAATTAAATTATTACTCTGAAACCAAAATTTTAAGATTGTGTGATACTGCATTTTTAATGCTTATGATACTCATGGACTTATGATACTCGTGGACATCTTTTAGACAGTATATGAGTGGTGGAATTTGTACCAGTCAGGCCAGATTGGATGGTAAAGTGGCTATAGTTACCGGTGGAAACACAGGAATTGGTAAAGAAACTGCAAAGGACCTTGTACAGAGAGGTAAATAAGAACTACCTCATTTAGTGTACATTCCATATGTGTCAGATTCGTAAAATGATAAACTATATAAATTGTAAACATTTCCTTGCCTCACACTCGCATTTCTGCTTGACCCTGTGTATGTTAAAAATGTTACTAATAATTATAATTGTTTTAGTAATAATAATAGCGATGACGATATTAATAATAATTTGAGGAGCCTGACATTTGCAACGAGTTTATCTGAGGTATGTGTTCGCCCTTGTTAAAACTAGTTTTGCAAACCCTCTGGATTTTATACTTTGGCAAAATATATCAATATTAATAATTATTACAGGAGTAACGGTGCAAAAATAGCAAGCTGGCAGTTTAGCACACCACCACTGGGTGGGCATGCTATGGCAACTTGTAAAAGGTCAATGGATAGCACCACCACCACCAAAACACTGTGAAAGGTGACATTTCATTCTCTCACCTTGCCAGTTTCGGAGACACCTTAAGAATTTTATGATCCCACGCACAGACACCCGTTGGGAGAGCTATTGATTCATGCGGCGCTATATAAATGCTTGATTACATTACATGACATACACTCAAAACTGACTTTACTTAAATAGCGAAATAATGAGATTGACTCAATGAGTGTATCATATGTTGTTCAAGTCTGAAGATATCAAAACTAAGGTGTCTGTTTAGGTGCTAAGGTCTATCTAGCCTGCAGATCATTAGAGAGAGCGCAACATGCTGCACGAGATATCCAGAAGGAAACTGGAGCAAGTGCTGACAAATTACCAATAATTCAACTGGACCTAGAATCATTGAAATCTGTGCGGGATTTTGCCAAAGAATTTAGAAAAAGTATGTCTTACAAAATATTCTAATTAACATGCTCTTTAAATTATGTTTCTATGTACGATATGATGATTGATGGCCATTCTGATAATTATTATTTAGTTGCAGAATGTACCTAGTATTGGTTGAAATCTGAACTCTGAGCAGCAGAGAATTAAGTTTTCTGCTAAATTATGTTGATCCTATTGAATCATCTGACGGCGCTATCATTAAAGATCTTTTTAGGCGTCTATTATTGTGCATACTCTCAATTCTTTGCATGATTCATGTATCTGGTCATTTTGCAACTGTTTTCTGTTGGTTTTGAATGTCATTCTTAGTTTTACAATTTGTCATTGCTTCTGCTTATTTTTTTTAGGCAATAATTATAAGATAATGTACCAATTAGTCTCATGCATCATTGGTACTGTAGGGCTTTTGTCCATTCTTTCCATGATAGGAGTATATTTCTCGTAGAGCTGCGTGGTTCCTGATCTAACACTACTCTGTTGCTGAAATCAAACATGTAGGCTCTTTAAGGCTTGCTTTGAAATCCACAATGTCTGTCAGTACTCTAGTCTTGTTTGAATTAGACCTTGAAGTGTGAATGTACATAATATTCTAAGTTGATATGCCAACTTGATCTGTTTACATACATCTTTTTATTTATAAATTCCATATGAATGATGTAATTTTACATGCTGCAGTTGCAGAAGAATTTTCAATTGTCTGCATGCTACTGAAGCTCTAAACAAAAAGCTAAATGCAATTGATCTGATTGAAACAGTTCTGTTGAATTCGTTAATAACTTATATATCTATGTGAAATATTATTTTCTCTGTGAAATTTTGTAGAAGAAGACAAGTTGGACATCTTAATAAATAATGCTGGAGTGATGTTTGTTCCACAAGGAAAGACCAAAGATGGTTTTGAAATTACCTTTGGTGTCAACCATCTGGGTTAGCCTTTTACTGCATTTCGTATACAGAACTTGTAATGTGAATGAATATAATATATTAATATTATAATTTTCAACAGAAACAATTTGAGTTTTTTAGAGATGATAATTATTATCATGTCCAAAAAACCCGTCTGTTCAAATTGTTTCTGTTGCACCAATTGATTGGTACTTTCAAGATTAAATTACTGCTCGTTAGTCAAAGGTTTGTCATTGACAAAATTTGTCAAATTAGTTTAAACTTTGGCTGACCATTTTTTGGACATGATAATAATTATTATCTCCAAAGATGGGCTTGTATTCTCAAATACTTAAACCTGAACAGATAACTGTGTTCCAACTTAACGAATTTATATACAAGCATTTAATTTATTTATTGCCATCAGTCTTTGCAAACTTTTTCTCTACTATGCTTCAACTTAACCCCTATGGCATTCGTAACGCTGATAACTTCAGACCATGCCACTATCGAACTAATACCCGCATGTTTTCGTTAAGTGTCTCTGGACCTCAGGCGTGGAATAAATTGTCATCGAGTCTACGCCAGTCAACCACCATTTTTCAGTTTAAAAATAAACTTGAAGAATACCTGTTAAAATTATAATTTATTGAGTTACTTGTCTAGATTAAAGTTATGCTTCCTAGTTTTATGCCTTAACTATGTACAGTCTTAATACCTCTGTTTTATAATGTTACATGTTAGTTAAGTAATTAATTTTCTTGTTCATTGTCTTGAACTTACTTTCATAACCGTACTCCTACTAATTTCCTAATGGGTGTCCCTGCTAGTGGGACATCGGTCCCTGTAGGGTTCCTCCTTTTGTGCTCTGTCAACCTTTCTGTGCTGTTTGATCTTAATATTAGGTTTGCTTAATTGGTTGGTCATTAGCCAATGAAATTTTTGGTTATGGTTATTTTTAAACTACATGTGTGGTTTACTCCACCTATTTCTCAATATTTCCTACTCATGAACTATTAGCGAACTCTTTGTGTTCAAAGCTATGATGACACGAGCTAGGCATATGTGGTTTACACAGTTTACCCTATTGGTCAATCACTTTGGGATCTCATTCTACCATTTCTCGTACATGGGTCATATTCACCAACTGTAAGTGGGTAAGGTTTTGTGCTTCACTCCACAACTTGCTTTCGCCAGGCTCTGAAGCTGGGAATTCCTTCTGATGCTTTTATATGATGACTTCTATTTAACTTTAAGATTTATATATAGAAAAATTAATGATTTGAAGAGTTCTGTGAATTAATGGTAGTTCTTTTGCTGACTATGGTTATAATAGGTGATATTTCTATGACTATTTGGTTTGTCTTCTTGCTTGCTACACCGTTGAGCAGAGTAATCATGTGAAGGGACTGTTTGTAGGTCATTTCCTGCTTACTCACCTCTTGATGGATGTTTTGGCAGCTGCTCCAAAGAGTCGTATAATCAATGTTTCAGCTCTTCTTCATGAATATGGAACTATCAATTTCAATGATTTAATGGGTGAAAAGGGCTACAGCTCCGATCAGGCATATAAAAATAGCAAACTGGCAAATGTTTTGTTCACTAGAGAACTTGCAAAACGATTAAGCGGTAAGTTATTAAATGTAAAGTTTAGTAAAACCTTTTGGATGGTTAATTTTCCAAGCCAAGTCTCAGCACTGAAGTGAAGTTATTTTCAAGTTGACGTCTGGCTCATAAGTCTCATATTATTTTATTCAGTATTTCTGGATAAACATTGCTATTGTAGAGATGAATGTTGTCAGTTGATATATTATTTCTTAGGGCAATGTCTTGTAATGAATAATGTGGTAGTGTTTACATTTAAAAAGCTAGAGGAGCTAGATAATTCTTCTACATCAGAACTGGTCTTTGGCAATCCCAGTATCGAGAGTTGACTAGAATTGTATGAGTTATGATAGGTAACTTATAAAGGACAGTGGTTTGCCAGTTAGTTTCAGGCAATTTTGAAATGTTTAAACTTAAAAGTGTTGTCAATTCAATGCAACGAGTCTTGAACTTGATTGCTTACTAATTCCAGGAAAAAAGAGAAATGGAATATATATATATATATGTATATAATGATATATATGTGTTTGTATATATATATATATATATATATATTTGTGTTTTGTTTGTGTGTTTGTGCATGTGTGGTGCTTTCAAAACACATTTCCACTTCTTGTAGGAACTGGAATTACAAGTTATGCCTTACACCCAGGAGTGGTTAGGACTGAACTACTGCGTAACCTGCCATATATCGATAATACTATTGTGTACAATCTGTACTATTACCTCTCTTGGCCACTGTTGAAAGAGCCGTGGAATGGTGCACAGACCACTATCTGCTGTGCTGTTGACGAAAACCTGGCAAACGAAAGTGGAAAATATTACAGGTGCCCATTACTTTATGTTTTCAAGAATCAATACCTTAATTCTATTTTTCAAAATAATTTAGCAACTAATGTCATTTTTAAAGTCCTGTTCAGTTGTTATGTTCCAATGTTTTCAATTATAATCTTGAAACCTATCTATGATGACATACTCTATTATTTACCTTGAGCATTTATATAGCACCACTTAAATGCTCTGCCGAGTGGACCACAAATAAGCAGCATAGGTCAAGTTAGAAGTCAATCCAGAGGAAAGCGCACACAACCGACAATGCACTGTGCTGTTTAATACCTAATTAAGTCTGTGGAACCAGAAGCTTGTGCATCATCGCAGAAAGCAACAGCGGGCAGCAAATATTGTGCAATTGCAATGTTATGCTTCATTACATGGAGCATAACAAAAAACACAGCACAAAACCAGAGCAGGACGCAGGCTGTCTGTGCGACACATCATGCATGTATGGAGAGCCAGTGGCGAATTTAGGAATCGTCCCAATAAACCGGGCATGGAACGTAATCTTGTCATCCCGGGACCACAATATAAATGACAGCAAGTAAAGAACAACAGTAGTCAATAATTGTTATTTCACTCTAATATTTCTTGAGGAATTGGTCCATTAACTTCTAATGAATACCAGATGCATTTAAAAAAAAAACACTCATCAAAACTCTTTTTTTATAAATTGCTAAATGGACTGCTTCATTAAGTTAAGAATTATTCAGTGTGGACTGTTGAGTGCTATTTGTTTGCGGTGAACAAAAGCCACAAATTTTACCAATGACACTGCTATTGACCTAATATTTATATATTTTGTTTATTTCTAGTGATTGCCAAGAGAAAGAGCCAGTAGCAGAAGCGCAAGACGATGAAATAGCTCGAAAGCTGTGGGACATAAGTGTTAAATTGGTAAAACTGGATCCCTCAGAAGTAAATTCAATGTTGAAATGACTATGAATTTCATTGTCTTGAATGCTTATATCTGCTGAAATCGCTAGTTGATTGTATCATATAAAATTTTGCTGAGATTCTACACGTAGGTGATATTTGATTTCAAATTACTTCAGTGATTAACACAAGTGCCTTTTTTATACCATTTGTATACGTTTATGTATGTTGTTTAATTATGTATACTTTTACCAAATACTTGTGATATGGCAACAATTATATTTTCTATGCAGTGATACTCATTTAATTATTGATCATGCCAGTGACTGAATTGTTGGGAGGGTTCAGCCAACCTCCTCTGTTCATTTTTTCAACCCTGCCAATTAATTCTCACAAATTATCTTGGAGGCTTCAAGCAAACCCCAGATCAGGTTTCAGTGGCATCCACACCCACAGCTACCTTCTACAATTTAGCTCATATACCGGTTTCATGCTCGTAAAAAATTCTAGTCTGGATATCTGGACATGTGAAAAGTTATAACCCCCCTTTCAAATTTGACAATTCAGAAATTGTATTGATGCATTGTGTACAGATAGGCAAGGAAGTTATCTCTGGTACATTTATAATTATGTGCTGGTGAGTATTTGACATGCACATTGCACAGGTTTGAATTTTATCTGGTACATTTTATATTCGGACAATGTTGAGAATTTACATTTGGAGATTTAGAGGTTATCTAAATCATGGTTGGTGATAGGTATTGACATTTGAAAGGGTGTCAATGCTGGGAATTTGCTATATATAGTTATATATTTCACAACAATGTCTGAAACCAGGGATTTTGTAAGATGCCTGATTTTTAGGAAATTTGTAAAATTGACTTTTTCCAAAATCCCTGGTTTTGCACATTGCCTGAAACATATATACAATTGTGGTGCTCACACAATGTTTTCCATGGAATGTAAGGATTTGGTTCGGATCCCAAGATCCGTAAGAAAAGGGCCCGTAGTGGTTGATGGTTATTTATATTTGAATGGGTAGGCCTAAACAAGGACGAGCCTGCAAGTTCAATTCAATCTGGATATGAGTGGTCTCGAGTTTCGACCTAAAAATCGTTTTGAGCTCTAGGAGAATGTTGTTGCGGACAGTTTCTTCAAAGTATGCCTGTTGAGAATATTACTTCAACTAGGATTTTGCAGTTTAAGTTTGGTGAAGTTTGGGATTGTATAACATTTCGTTCCGGAAGGATTCTGCTGTATTTTATGTTGAGGATCGGTCTTTAACAAGCGAGTAAATTAGTTGAGCGTAGTGGAAGGTTGCCTAAGATGAGACGATTTTCAAACTTACTCAAATGGTGGACTTGATTCTGCCTGTTAAAAAGATATAATTGCATCAACTTGTAGTATGATATGTTGGGTATCATATCTGACATTTGAAGTTCGTGCATCCCAAACAGGAAGCTCACAGCGGCATTCTTAGAAGAGGTCCAAAAATGTCTCCTCTTGGGCAATATGTCACCTAAGATGAGACAGTGAGTTGCATAAGATGGGACAAAGTTTAAGTGCACACTTATACGGTATTTAAATGCGCTGTAATGAAAAACAGCAACTGGGGGGTAATTGCACAGTCGTGTTTACAATAAGCAACTATAGTATTCTGGTAGCTGTAGTGGCTGTTTGTTGAGGCAAGATATTGCAAAATACTTTACACTAATGGAAAAGGAAATTTTTTTCGCTTTAGCCGTAGAATGCTTAATAGGTTTAAAATTAGGATGATCCGGAACACACACGTGCCGCTTATCTGTTTAACCAGAGCGATTTACAACCCCTAATATGGTTACTGTGGTTTTACCACCTAATATCTGAGTAGATATCTTTGAGGGGCGCTATATTAAGTTTAATTGATTCATTTTAATTATGATGTCTGCGCGATTACGAATTTTAATAATCCAACTGCATAGGTTGCTTCGCAACACGCATGCACCATTTAGCCATTTAATCAGAGCGAGTTACAACCCCTAATATAGTTTTAAGCCTATGTCCATTGTTTTGAAGGAAGTAGGCTAGCCTAGGCTCTTGAAATTATCCATGTGTCTCATCTTTTTACGGTTGTTGCCTAAGATGAGAAGCGTCTCATCAAGAGAAGCGTCTCATCTTAGGAAACAGGATACCATTACACTTTACACATCATGGTGTAGGCAATAGCGCATAAAAAATTATTATCACTCACACAGTGTAGAAAGTAATTCAGTAAATAACATGCAACGAAAGTGTTATTTCGAATTTTTTGCAACTCTGACACACAATGAGCAGTTGATGCATACCTTGAATTTAGATATCCTGAGAATCCAATTTCTTATAATAATTTTTAAAATACCTTTATCGCTTTTTCCCGCATTACAAACGAAAACAAGATATATAAGCAAGAGAGACTCACCAATCGAAAGTGAGACTGAAGCTTAACCTGAAAATACCGAGAGAATAAGGCTCTGTCTCATCTTAGGAGCCGTCTCATCTTAAGCAACCTTTCCCTACATGTATATTTGGATTGCGAAACATTTAGTTTCAGAAGGATTTTGCACTGTTTAACAAACAATTTAAGTTAGGCGTGGTTTAGTCCCGCAGCATTTTGTCCCAGAGTAACTGACTTGAGAAGAGACGCGTTAGACCAATAGCCTATGCCTAGATGTGTTATTGGAGTAGAGACACGTTGAAGAAGTTGAGCTTAAATAGTGTGGCGCCGTGTCCCGTGTTCATGCAATAGGCCTACAACTGTAATTTCATAATACCCTCCTTAAAAAGTTCAGGTGTGCGCGTTGTTGCCGGACAACCGCTAAGAGCCATAGGTAGACTGAAGGAATGTATGTAAGTAGCCTACTACATCACAGTAAAATTACCTGCATAAAAGCTACATTATCACACTAGCTTTCGTCGCCAAATCGCATTCGCCTGATAGCTTTAGCAGAAGTAAGGTCAACGTGTAACTCTAAGGCTCCCAGTGGACTCCTTCACGCTCTCTCACGAATCGGTCGTAGTCCTTAATTGTGAAAGCCTTTGTCATTAACTGTCTAAGCGAATTAACCTCTCTTTCTCGATTCTTTTCGACCTTCCCGTGGGATCCTGTGGTGACTTAATTGATCGCGTCCTTCGTTCAGCTGCTTGATTCATCGGGTGGCTACCTGAATTTGTGTCTGTCTCGATCTGTACCTAAATAGGATTACATGACCTATAAGTGCTGCATTGGCTGCCTCTATCCACAGTATCCAGCCGATCGCTTGCCGCATCACCGTTCTAGCCCCTCTCTGCACAGTTTTGACCGTGCTACAATGTGTCTTACCAAAGTGCATGATCTCTGTAGCCCAGTATCCGACTTTGCAGCGCATTGGATCTCAGTTGCTTCGCTCTGCGACGAGGGTTAGGTCTAAATGTTAGGTTCAAGCTTGGCAACTGTTGAGGTCCCTTACATACGGAGCGATCTCCCACTGAAGCTCCGTTCATGACTCCTGCTGATCAATCGATATGCATTGTATAATGCAATTATGGATAATTGTCTTTAGCCGTGACTCGCTTTTAATTGGGACGCTCTGCTGAGTAAATTTCTCGAAGGGGCGCTATATGAATCCTCAAAACGAATGAATGTGTCTATAGGACTTTAAAAAACATTACCTCAAGGTGCATTCATCGTGGAGTTAGCCTGATGATTACAAACAACCTGGTTATGTCTCTCCTGAAAACCAAAGCCAACGTCAGCAGAATGACTGGTCATGTCAGGATCCAAGTCGTCATGGCGAGAAAACCCAGTGTCTAATTCATCCAAACTAATTTAGAGTACTGTGTCAGCCTATTTTTGGCGCTAGACTTATCCGGGTTATGTAGGCCTAGCTTGGCCTGCCTCATAATTATTGTTATAGGGTAATAATTGTTGACTTTCTAGGCTGCATGCTAATTGACATGAGCCAATTTCAACAGCGGATATCATAATTACCCGTTATTGTTGGGGAAACTTAGAAGCAAGATGTTGAAAAATTCCAAATAGGCCTTCGTTGCTACTTATAGGCTAAGCCTGTTATTCGACGACAAACGGTCATAGGTTTCTAAATAGTCTCAAAGCAACAAGATTGATTATAGAACTGTAAGAATAAGCTGAGTTATCGAGTTATTCATGGAGAGATTTAAGCCTAAACTGCGATTAAGGCGTAAGTATCGTCTATATGTCCTGTTTTAAATAGTAACTAAGGTTCGTTGAGAAATAAACGCGTCGTATGAGTGTTCTAGTTCTATGCATGATTCTGGTTAGTGGTTACGGTGTTCTACGGATATATCCTCGTTCAATATGAGATGTAAAACATTACGTAGTCTTAAAATGCCATGCAGACAACACCAGCAATGCAGACGAAAGTGTATTCTGGTCAATATAGAAGTGGATAACCGTCTCTGATATTTATTAATCTAACATTAGTGAAGCCATGTTATGAACAGTTAACAACTTTATTTTAAAAAAAACATTCCAATCGCCGGTTAAATAACTCTTAATGAGACATATTAGGCTTACATTTAGCAATTCGGGCGAAGATAAAAGTAGCTTGAGTTAGATGCAGCTCTATGGTCTAGTTAGTTGTGCATGAATAAGCAATTAGCCTACATTAACATGTAGGCTAATTATGCTGGCATGTCAACTGGTGTGGATTGGTCATCAGTGAAATTCAGGCTACTTACCAGTTTATATGTAAATAATAATACAGCACAACAGAGGTGTAACAAGGTTTTGAAAAGTGGGGGCATAATTTCTAAAATATTGCGCGAAGCGCCAAAAATATTTTTGCCACCCACTTCTTAAATTTTGCTCCCCAGAAATTTGAAAAATGGGCGCGCAAATTATCTTAGCAAAAGTAATCTTAAAAAGTCATTGGATAAACATAAAAAAGAACCAATTGGGGGGGGGCACATGGGGGCAGTAAGCATTAAAACTGGGGCTTTGCTTCCCCCCAGTTTTGAAACTGGGGGCCGGTGCCCACCCTTCCCTCCGTTTGTTACACCCCTGCAGCACAAACTTTTGTGTAGGCTACATCAACAATCAAATACCTTGACCATTATTATCCCATATTTATTTAGGAACGCATCCGGTTAAATTATGATCGACCAGTCTTGGCCTATATCTGATCGCCCATATGACGTTGTTAAAAGGCTTCAGATTAATTGTTTTTTTCAGCACATAGATGTATGGAGAACGGTGAAATGAGAAACAGAATTCTTAAGGTCTATGTCCAGTTCATATCCGACGTTGATCCAGATATGTTGGGTGACTATCTGAAGCAGGAGAGCGTTCTCTCCAGCGATCTTTGGCAGAAGCTCGTAGCTCAGCAATTCACAGCCAAAGATAAATGTCGAGCAGTTCTTGACTTCCTGCTGTCAAGTGATCATCCATCGGCGTTCCTTGTTATCCGAGAAGCGCTCGTGAAACAAAATCATTACATACTGGAAACCATTGATAAACAAGGTAAAAGGAAGATTGTGAAGGTAATATCATTACTAGTAAGACCACTGTTTGAAGTCTTTTGGGAGGAGGAGAGAGAAAGGAAGGACCTAAGGAAGATTAAAGAGATGGACGGACGGCAGGCAGGCAACACACATGGTGGAAAACAGGCAAACCAAAGACAAGGAGGAATGAATGAAGAGCTCCAGGTATAGGAATGAGGTAGACCTAGATGTTTGTAGAACAAATAAACTTCATGCAAAGATTTCTCCCCTGCAGAGATGACTTATAGACAGAGTCGTGTAGGAAGAGACAGAGACAAAGAGTGATAGGCTCAAAGAGAGGTCAAATAGAGGTCAGATAGATGTCAGAGAGAGAGAGAGACAGAGAGATAGAGAGACAGGCAGAGACAGGCAGAGACAGGCAGAGACAGACAGAGACAGACAGAGACAGAGAAACAGAAAAAAAAGAGGAAAAGGAGGAGGAGAGAGCTAGGAGGGAAGAGAGAGGGAGAAAGAGGAGACAAAGAAAGAAACAGAAAGAGAGAGAGGGAGGGGTGAGTAAGAGACCAGAGAAAAAGAGAGAGAGGTATATATTTATTTATTTATTTATTTATATAGAGAGAGAGACAGACAGAGAGACAGACAGACAGACAGAGACAGACAGAGCGAGGAACTTACAACGAAGAGTACGCAGGCTAAATAAGAACAAATTTGAACCTGAATGATTTATACGAATCCTCTTATGAGTTCATTTTCGATCGACAGATAAAACGGAAGCCAATATGATCGCAGGAGACGTTCAGAGACAAAGAGGACGTTCCATGACGATATGCAGTGGCCAGTGGATCAGTCAACGTGTGGCACAATATGAAAATGGACATTATCAAGGTAGGAAACATCATGATCAAACCCTCATGATCATGGTCATCATCTTAGGCTTATCGGCACTCTCATCATCATCACCAGTTCCTTTTCTTACTTTAATTAATTAATTTTGATTTGATTGTTTATTCCACTTATTCTACACCAGGTCAGAAGATATGAATATTATTATTTTTTATGCATCATACAAGTTATCCAGAGTCACAAGCTCATTCTATCAATCGTTGAATTATAGATCCAGTGCGATACTGAATAGTTTCTGTCATCTCTTGTTATTCACTTAACTTCTCATCTGACTTCTCGCATGCCTTGTCCCTATTCTTGAATGCTTACCCTGCGAATTCGTAGTCCTCAGGTCGTAGAATATTTTCTGTCTTGCTCTTTGCTCAATTCCAGTAGGGTATACAACCTCGAATATTGTGTCTTCCAAAAAGTAAAATTGTCGAGTGTGTAGTAGACATTTTCATTGTCAAATGTCTTGTTGGCATTATTGAATATGCATTTGACAATGTCGAGTATGCAGTTGACATTGTCGAATACAGTTTTCATTTTTGCAGTGCTTGCAGTATGAATTTTCGAAAGATTAACTCAATTAATGATGCTAAAAACGGAAAATAAGAATTTTAATTACCAGTTAAGGCAGAGTTTGCAATTTAAATTTTTGAGAATTTTAGACACTGACTGATATTTTGCTACGTGCGTGTGTTATAGAGCAAACTGTGCTGCTGGAGTTACAAACTGAATTGAAGGAAATGCAGCCAATGTCCCTTTTGAGGCCGGAATCCATAAACTCGCGTTTGGCTCGTCATTCTGGTATATCCCTTTAAATTACTGAGTGACAGATATAACCGTAATTCTACAGCAGAATGGAGACTACTAAGTCTCCAAAATGTAATGTAATGTAATCGAACATTTATATGGCAATCCTCATTGATATCTACTCAGAGGCGTTCCCTGCGCAACCCTACATTGATGTTAAATTTAATTATTATCGAATATTTTGTATCCGTTAGCAAAACAGTGCACCGTAAGCTAAAAGAGTCACCAGTGGTGGGCCAACACACAAACGTTGCAAGAGATGACGCATGATATACATGTAATGATACAGTCGAGGGGAAAACAAGCCTTGATTTGGAAGGGGATATATGAGAGGGCATTTCACGGAGGCTATAGTGTGCACTTCACACTTCACACTTCACAGGCTGTAAAAATGGCTGATATGTTGACGTTGACTCACAGGGAAGGTGGTCAACATTCTCGACTGAAATGTCTTAATCCGTCCGGGAGAGACTGCGTCAAAGCCCTGGTGTATGCTAAGTTACCTTGGGATTTTGAACCACTAACCTTTGTGGACTACATCATCGGCCTTGTGTAGGCACCTTTGATCTTGGGAGAATGCGTAATCTTATCTTTGGAAGTTCTTAAGAATAGTCATGCATTCGGCCGTTATTGGTCTCGAGGATCTTCTGCGTCGTTGGCTTTGGAGAGGTACTAGATCATTGGCGTTGCAGAGAATCTGCGTCATAGACCTTGGGGAGGTATTGTGTAATTGGTCTTGGAAAGGCACTGCGTCACTGGCCTTGGGTATCACTTCATTGCTCTGTGGATTATGTCATTGGCCTTGGGGACCTTGTCACTGACCATAGAAAGGCACTGCGCAATAATATTGGTCTTGAACTTCTCATTGGCCATGAGAAGATCGTGTGATTGGACTTGGAAACGTACTACGTCATTGGCTTTGAAAACTGCGTTCATAACCATGGCATGGAAGAATTGCATACTCTCCTATCAACCAATTGCATACCTCGTTGTGTGCTGACTATACACTGACATGTTAAGATAGACATTGCTTGTAGATAGCAATATAATATATAAAATAATGGTACATAAAGCATTCTAACAATGAATTTTCTCATTACTATACCTGGTGTAGTAATGTTCAGCTGTAATTGGCGGGAACAGACTGCAGGACTTGACCCTCGTTCCCAGAACAGCCGAGAAAGTGAGACCATCAGCCTGCAGTCCATTGACGCATCTTCAACAGATTCGAGTGTTGCTAGAATATCCATCTGTATCTATATACCCACGCACTGGAATCGAAAAATTTATTAATTATGGCTTCCTCCCTGAGACAGACGTTTGTGATTCAAAAGAAAGGTTCCTGTAGGCCTATATGCCTACCAAAAGGGTCCACTTTATAGGACTACACACCATAGAACAGTACTTAATAACGTTTCTGTTTTGTTCACTAAGCACGGTTGAAGCAGGCGTCAGACACCTGCACTAGGGCGGCAGAACTAAACGTCAAACTAATGGCTCAACTTTATGGTAGGTCTTACATATTATGCAGCATGTAATTGCGCATTAGATGTAATTGCTTTAGTCTATTCCAGAGAACCAATGTCTTTCGTCGAAAGATTTCGTACTGATGTTTCGCTAGAATCAACGTCGAATGATTTATTGTGTTCTATAAGAAGCAACATCGATTAGATTAACTCATTCATATTCCCTAGATTAAAAGAACTCTGCGCGAAAAAAGTAAGTTAAGTCGCGTGAACCAGCTTATTCGCCTGGTTCAGTCGAAAGAAAATCACAAGGCCAGAAACGGCAGGTAGGTCTACAACTGACTGCGTTTAGGCTCACAGTTTTAGCGGTGAGAGAGATAAGGCGGCGAGGATGGATCTGATTGGGGTTAGCTTACAGAGGAATGATTATATTTTAAGCTTATTTGATGCTTTAAAATCATACGCAATGTATTCTATTTAAAACATTTTAGAAGTGGAACATAAGCAGAGAACAGACGACAAAGAAAGTCGCAACAGGGATGGACATCTGAAAATGATACTGCAACAGAAAGAGGAGGAGTTAATCAAACAGCGTGATAAATATGAAGACCAGCTTAGAGAGGGTATGTGTACACCACGAAGGCCTACGTCTACGTCCATCACTTCAGGTCTTGTCTGCACACTTTTCTTAACGAATTGGTTCCCGCTATCAGGGTACGTTTTCTGCTGTTCTCAAATCTGAGGAACATTCTCTTTTGGCCGGGTATTGTACCCACGTTTAATTAGAAGAGCACTGTTAGAAAATAGTGCCGTTAAATCGGAGATCCTAATGGTGATGTTAAGCTTAGGCCTAATTACTTAGTGTCGTTAATTCTCATGAATTTATTTTTCTATTCTTCCCTGGTCGACTTTCATAACTTAGTAATATATAATTTAACGTAAATCTTCGAAAGTTTCTCAACGCCCACAATAACCACGTCTTATTCACCGGTAGGCCTACTATTGACACGTTCGTGGCACCCCAGTCACGGAACACGGGTGGTGAATGGAGCAACGGAGTAAGGAGAAGCGAACATAGAGTTACTTCTAAGAACAAATTGGCCAATTAAAATGGTTCGGATGGACGTTTATCGATCGCTGCAGCAGTCTGAATGACTCAAGAGAAAAACAGTAGAAGATCAATTATCCATTGGCTGTTTTATATCTGGTCTTTCACGAAAATGCAGGCTCAAACTGGTTTCCATAGTGCCTCACATGGAATGATGGATTCAAAATGGGTCCCAAATTGGCGTCGTGATATTCTTGCAATATCGAGAACAATATGACAAACGAATTTTCTTCTTTCTTTTAGACAAAGGTGTAATCGAACAACTCAGGCAGAAACTAGAAAAACAGTCGAGTGATCAAATGCCAAAAAAAGGTAACGTATCTCAGACATGGGTTTTGATTTAGTGTAAAGATTGGCAGTTCGTAGAATGTCCGGATACTATAGGCCTACATTGTGACTTATTTTACCTGCATAATTACGTTCATGACAATATGTAGACTTCTCATAAATTATCGAAAATATATGCTGTAAGTTCAATCTATTCTGATGGAAATGTAACTCTGAAAGAGTGACGCTGGATCGAATTGTTCCATCGAGACCAACAAGTTACTAGATCATTCGGTCATATAATTGATCCGGTTGGCCGATACGGGTCTATTCTAAGCGATACTGGAGAACCCAGGTCACTTGCTGCACCGGTTCCTTCCTCCTATAAAGGCGACCTTCCACTTCCTACGTCCGCGCCCGCATGACCGTGAAATTCCACAGGCAGACAATATAGGGCGAAAATTCTTTTTAATGAGAATGCTGTATTATTAAAATTAATGTATTTAAAAAAAAATCTGCTAACTTTAAAATGTTTTGTAGACCAGGGTGCGGATAAGCAGTTGGTTCAATAAAGAATATACTGACTTACTGACTTACTTACTGGCTAACAAGACTTTACGTAAAATGATATGCAATTGCAATTATTTTAACAATTTCAAATCATAACTTCATGTATTTGCGTATTTCGTCTATTTTCAGTTACACAGACATGCCAATATCAGTCAACTCCTCTGCTGATCAAAATCTTTAGAACGAATGCCGGAACTAAAGGAAAGTGGATTCGTGGAATGACTATCCTTGACAAAGAACTGTTTCTTTTGCATGGAGATAGTTCAGCAATTGAAGTCTACGACTCCGATAAATTTGGATTAGTTCGTACGATGACGATAGATAAAAAAGAGTCTGCAATTCTTTTTCACGTTACTTCTTGCAATCTTAACAAATGTATCTACATCATATGCGACAATCAACAACATTCTCACAAAGCAATTCTTAAGGTTAATCCCTCTGGGAGGTTGATGAAAGAGTGGCCAACCGGAGAAAATGGCCGATTATCAGTTGCATATGATGCGAATATCATTCTGGCAGTTCTCGAAAAGAACAGACTGAACGAATACACACCTGAGGGACAGTTGATCAGGAAACTACAGCTATCAGTTGAAGCCGGCCTTGTCCACCCGTGGCATGCCATTAAGCTGTTCGGCGACCGATTCTTGGTCAGTCACGGATCTCGCTCTTACAAGGATCCGCTACACAGAGTTTGCGTTGTGGATGATGAGGGCGACATCCGTCTTTCCTTCGGTGGGACGAAAGGATCTACGGATCGCAGGATAGATGGTCCAGTGCAACTGATCGTCGATAGAAATGGATTCATCATTGTGAACGACACAAAAAACGCCAGAGTATTACTGCTCAATCAAAACCTTGATTACGTTCAGGAACTCGTCTCCCAAAAAACAGAACTTCTGCGAAACTCGCGATGTATATGCTTGGACGAGACAAATGGCCGATTGCTTGTCGCTGACAATGAAGTAAAACCTGAAAGCAGCTCAGTACGCGATGGAAGAATCCTGGTTTTCGCAGCAAAGCTGCTATGTCCAGCTTCTCCTCATAAATTATTCACAACACGTGTTGGTCCATTTCATGGACAACTGTAAACAAACTGAATTGAATCTGTAGAAATCAAACCAGAAGATTGAAACAATATCACTGTTTTCCAAATTCTCAAATGAATCAAAATCACAATTTAACACATCGCACAATCACTAAGAGAATGGATTCACCGACCCTGACAGGGACATTTGAACTAAAACAAAAGAAGGCACAAGGGACATGCAATGTATGTCATTCAGTTCGCCAACTCCATAACAAGGACGGCATGGTCCACCAACACGGGCCCAGAGCCAATCCATGTCCGGGTTCGAATAAGCCGCCCTTATCTTTAGGATTCCCTTTGGCACCTTTTGGCTCAATGACCGTCGCGACAAATGCGAATCCCGAACAAATCACGACTGACGAAGAACGGACGACCGATGCCGCCACTGATTCGGACCCGAGACCTGTCAGGTCAATGCGACACCCTTGCCTCTCACGAGGTCTTCTCAGGCATTTTCCCAAGGGAGCTAAACCAGGAGCTGGCCGCCTTCTAACCGACATTATGGAGTCCATTTTGGCGGACCCTGCGGACCTCGCAGGATGGCGGCGCCTCCTCACCTTTGGGGCGGGAACTTTGGAAACTCCTTTGAGGGGTGGCCGACGCCGCAATCTTACGTCCCTCGTCAAGAAGCGCAATGCAGATTTTTATGACGGATGGCTGACTTTGGCCGATACTATCTTCCAACTAGACGCGGACACCCGCGAAGGACAGAGGCCTACGGGCTCGAATGGAAGACAGGCGCTGGCGGCGGCGGTAGCCGAAAAACTGGAAGACGGAAACATTAGTGCGGCAGCTCGTATACTTTGTTCTGACGACACCCCAGCGCCGATTAATGAAGAGACACTGGAATTTCTGTGCCAAAAACATCCTGCCCCGCCGCGTGACCGCCCAGCCATCCTTCGATCGACCTCAAGCGCACCCTTCCAGGCCACAGAGCTGGATATTCGCACAATGATGAGCTCTTTCCCGAGGGCGGCCCTGATGGGCTGCGCCCCCAACACGTGGCGGAACTGATTGGAGATCCAGACGCGAAACCTGGGCTGCTGAAAGCGACGACTGCTCTTATCAATCCACTACTGGCCGGCATCTGCCCTCAAGAGGTACGGCCTATCTTTTTCGGAGGTAATAATGGTGAAGCTTGACATCTTTATGGCAGAAAACAAAACTGGAACGAAACTGCGAGAACCACTTTCGGCCAAAACGAAACAGGACCGAAACTGATATATTTGCATTTTCGGTGCCGAAAACGAAAATGAAACCGAAATTCGATCACGCTCTACTATTGACCTAATTCTTGCATCAATGCAACTTCTACTTTGCTGTGTTCTCAAGAGATGGAACTTTGTTGATCATTCGGGGTCTAAGTGAAAACTTATAAATCAATTACAAAGCATTAACATCTGAAAATATATTTAAGGCAGCGGTTCTAGATGGACGTAGATGACCAAATAATCCTGGACTAGGCCTATATAGCGAGTAACAGCTGAGTAACAGCACAGAATTTGGACATCGAGATTTATCCACGGATTGGTTGAACAGAGTTGATTAAAATATGATATTTTAAATATCTAACATAAATAATATTAATCCTCGCATTTGATTATAGCAACTATATTCTGATAGTAATTGGGCAAACAAGCATAGGCCTAATCGTTATTGTACTTGCATGCAATATTTAGTATCTTTTGCCATGCGCATTGGCAAAACGGAAAGTTGGCAGTGATTGGACGTTAAAAATGAGTCAGAAAATATAAATTGCAGCGTATTTAGAGTAATTAATTAATTATCAAAAAACGAAAACTGCCCTTCGTCTAAGTAGAAGCTGGATTTAAGAGAAAATTGACCATCCTGAAAGTGGGATCGATGAAAAGCATTCAGTTTTGGCCCTTAATGCTGGATATAAATCCAGCTTCTATTATTTAAAGCACATAGGCCTACACTGCGTCGGTACTGCTTGAATTTAAAAGGCATTCATTTCGTCAATTGAACTTCAATTTAGGGAAATATATTTTCATTAATCTAGCTTCTACTTACGCATCTAACTAAACATGATTATTGCATCAATCAAGCTTCAACTTAAGCAGAGTATTTTCATCAATTCAGCATCTAATTAAACACAATTATTTTCGTCAAATCAGTTTCCACTTAAACAGAATATTTTTTTAAAACGACACCAAACCTAACCTTGACCCTAACCGACCCTCACGATACCAAACCTGACCGTAACCTGAGCTTATTGATTATTAATTTTTATTATTCGTATTATTGAACGACACAGTAAGCCTACGTCATAGCTCACAGTAACCTCCAGGCATAATTAGGCCTATGCAGTCGGAGAACCAAACGTCGGGACGAACACCGATTGTAATAGTTAGTTTGCCCTTTTTGATACTAGGAGAATAGATAATTTACAACTACGTTAATCAATTTTTTTAGATTTGCTGTATTTAAGCCTACGTGATAGAAATTAGGTCAACTCCTTTAGGATGTTGTTGAGTGTTGATTGATTGGATGAATGTTGATTGCGATGATACGACTACATGTAGTAGATAAAAATGGCACAGTGAATGTAATTGTGAAACCGAAAGTACTGTCGATTAGGGCTTAGGGAATAAAATACATGCTATATATAAGAATCTAGCAGAGTTGGCATTAGGATGGAAGAACATGCGGATATCACTACATGTATCATATGCACCGAAGTCTACTCCGACCCGAAAGCATTGCCATGCATCCATACATTCTGCATGAAATGCATCCAAGAAACTGGGATCAAAACTAACAAAGGACCAGGAGATGAAATGCCGTGTCCAATCTGTAGACGACTGTTCAAGATTCCAACAGAAGGATTTCATGGACTACCTAAGAATTTCTTCATTGAGAGACTTATGCAACTGTCAAAGGCTTCAGAGCCATCTGCGGATGCGAAGCCCTTATGCTCTCTGTGTTTGGAAGAAAGCACGGACCAACCAGGTAAAGTAGCGCCAACAGCTGATACATATTGCGTTGATTGCAAGTACAAATTATGTGAAGAATGCTGCAGTGAACACAGGAAATTTAAAGCAACAAAGAATCATAAACTCATTCCAATCAATGAATTCGAAAGTGGTCAAAATGTGATGACCCATCAAACAGCAATTGTTTGTGAAGTTCATGAACAAAAGGTTCTGGATATTTATTGTGCTGATTGCAAAACAGTTGTATGCGCCTTTTGCTTCATTGAGGACCATAATAACCATAAAGGTTGTCAGGTTAACAAATGTTTCGATGACTTTCGGAACCAGATACAAAACAGCACTGAAGCCATCAATGGTTGCATTGCAAAAGCTCAAATGAAAAAGACGGAACTCCTGAAAGTGAAGAATGAAATGCAGGAACGGTTGGAAAGGCTAGAATGTGACGTAGTGAAGAGAAAATATGAAATACAGCAGTTAGCGGATACAAATGCATGTAGTCTACTCCAAACTCTATCCTCGGAGCAACAAAGCAGATTGAAAGAAATCAAAATGTCAATGGATGATATTGATGCTTGTGTGTCAAACTTAGAAAGCTACAATTCTTATTGTCAAAGAATTGTGACTGAAGGACTGGCTAGTGACGTCTGCAGAGCATTTTCAGATTTATCTATTAGAGCCCTTGAGCTGCAAGAGGAGTGCAAACCTATTGTTGAAAAAGGAATTCAGCAATTCAACTTCTGCTTTACACAATCTGAACTCGAAGAGCTTCTAGGTGAAGATTGTGGCAACTTGGTTGGAAAAATTGAAGGTAATTGCATTGCTTCGCAAATCATCACTTAAATTGTATTAAATATATTCTTACTTTTATTTCTATACGGGGCCATCCACAAATTACGTACGCGGCGAGTGAAGGGAGTTTCGAATTTCGTCAATTTTGCTTACAGGGACTTATGGCGTGGGTGGGAGTCTCTAAAATTTTTACATACGCAAGTATGATTGTCTAGTTATGACGTCATCATTACGGAATATTAAAATCAAAACTGTAAACCCAATAACGGTCTATATTGCTGGTTAATCAATTTTTTGTACATTGAGCTATCGATGGCTCATCTCGATGTTCTGGTCATACCTCAACCAGCCTTATCAGATTCAATCAAAAGGTCACTAGCATTTGTTAGGCATTACAAAAACTCTTATCTCTCAGAATGGAATACATTCGACGGGTCTCATTTTGGAGGACAGGATCACTATACTGCTTCTTGCCCGAGCTTTGCTAATTAGCTCTGATCAGTCCTAGGCTTACAATCGAGAACTGTTTTCCCAGTTTTAGGTCAGATAGATCGCCGATCGCTTAATTCTGTGTTAGCACACGAGCAACTTTCAGGTGCTGGTATTTACATTTGGAGTACTCCACCTCTTACCATTCGAACTGTTTTTGTCGAAGCGAAGAGATGGTTGAATGGTTTTCTGCTGGAACGAACATTAGAAGGATGCGGGTTCGATATTCGTTAGTTAAATGAGGTTGGTTAGCTCATCCATTTACAAGGTGGCATTGGCATATTAAGCAGTTGGCCAAATGGCCGCCTTGCATTCGGCCTAATAATAGTGGAATTCACCTACTACATGCGAGTGTTGTTTTTCCGGTTTCAACTAAGATAGGTCGCCGATCGCCTAATTCGATGTTTAGTGCACCATACAGGCATACACTCTCAAGCCTTGACCTTCGGAATAACGTTCCTCTTGCCTTTCGAACTGACTTCATCGGGACGGTGAGATGGTTGAATTGTAATACCAGGGAACGATGATTAGAATGACGCGGGTTCGATATTTGCAAACAAAACACGGTTAGTTCAGTATTCCATTTACTAGGTAGCGTTGGCATAATGAGCAGTGGACAAAATAATGACCGTCTTGCAGGAGACCATAATTTAATTGTTAAATTCGACTCCAGGCCTACTAAACGTCTAATCATTTTTAAAGTTCTGTATAATGTAATCTAACTTCATAATTGTCAATTGAATTAATATCAAATATTTTTTGTCTTAATCGCTGATCATGATACATCGGTTTCCTAAATACTTTTAAAAATGTAGTTGTTTTTTTAAAAGTAGGCTAGGCCTAGTTTTATGATAAAATAGACCTACTTTAAGAAACACAATTTATGAAACAATTCTTGGAAAATACCTTTGTAAAATACGCTTCAAAAATATGTTTAAAAAAACTTTTATCCTATTTTGAAAAAAAAAATCCAGTTTAGAAATACTATTGTGCCAATCACTGCATGCATGCACATTAGAGTACATGCAATCACAGACCCACATACTTGCTGTCGTTGCATCATGTTTTTCCATGGACTTATCGGTATTGGTTTTATACTTGTTCAAATCTTCAATAAGTATGTCATTTCTGGTTTGAAGTGAATTGCTGGTCGATTTCTCAGCATCAAGGTCCTGCTTTAGTTGGTCAATGCAAACCTGAAGTGCGTTTATTGTTGTTCAATTGTTCTCCAGCTCTTGCTTCAGTTCCTCTAAACCTGCTTTACACGTAGATTTCTCATTGTCATTGCTGGTTTGAAGTGACGTTTTACTTTAATTTTCTGTATTAAGTCCCTGTTTTATTTTGTATTTGTTGACCTCGATTGTGTTGATTGCTGTTTTATTCTCCTTCAGTTCCTGCTTCAGTTTCTCTAAACTTGCTTTATACGTAGCTTTCCCGTAGTCAATGCTGGTTTTAAGGGAATAAATGGTCGATTTTTCTGCATCAAGTTCCTGTTTTAATTTGTCGTTGTTGACCTGAAGTGCGTTGATTGCTCTTTTATTCTCCTCCAGTTCCTGTAAGTGTGCTTTATACTTAGCTTTCGTTTCATCGTTTTCCTGTTTCAATTTCTTTGCTTTGCTCTGATATTTGTTTAGTTGTTTTCTTTCGTTTCAAGTCACCTATTTCTGCAAAACGAACAGAAATCTGTATTGACTTAACATTCATGTGATTATATATATATAGGTCTATAATGTACATTCTAGTCAAACAAATTGATTTATCTTTTTAAAATTTCTATTGAACTGGTATCGACAAATAAAGAATCGAGAATAGCGCTTGAAACTCAAGCTGCAAGCTGGCCACAAACGAGATGCTCAATCCATAAAAACACACTTGTGGTCAACTGTCGACCCATTGTGTTAAAGACTTATTTAGGAGACCTCTATGAACATTTGTGAGCATGCTGCTGCTATTGGCTTCACTGGATAATGAAATTAGGATCATGCGAATAGTCGTCATATTGTTGTCTAGATTAGTCATGCATGAGCTAGTCGATAAAAGTCGTACCCCAGTCTCTAAAAGTCGCTATGATCTTAGACCTAAGTCACATAAATTCAGACTGCCTGCAGAGGTGTAACAAGGTTTTGAAAAGTGGGGGGGGGGCATAATTTCAAAAATATTGCGCCTGAAGCGCCCAAGAAATTTTTTTGCCCCCATTTTTTAAATTTTGCCCCCCAGAAATGTGAAAAATGGGGAGGCACTAATTATCTTAACAAAAGTCATCCTAAAATGTCATTGGAAAAACATAAAAAAGAACCGTTTGGGGAACTACATGTAAACAACTAACATATTGTAATGGTTTGCGGTGTGACATTCCAAGAATATCAATAAACGAATATTTATTTATGCAAATAATCGTTTGCTAAACGTCAATGTGAGTCTAGCAAACGTTCACATTGATAAACATGTAGGCAAACAAAAAGTTGTTTTAGTACGCAATGGGAAACGATGGTCAATGTGATAATAATTAATAAATTTATTCAACAGAAAGAATTGCTTTTATAGCATAAGTATTCTTAAAACAAATTGTCGTGCCATCTTAGTGACGATTAACGAGTGAAATCAATTGCCTTCATTTTCCCCAACCAAGTTACTGTGGTCTTCCAATACAAGCTCTTCGAACATTAGCCTAAGGTCCATCCATATATTACGTACGCAAAAATTGAATTTTCGGACCCTCTTCCCTTTGTTGCACAGCGTACATTTTTCGATGTCCGCTCGATAGTCCGGAGGTTCGATAGTCCATAGTCCGAAAGTTCGATAGTTCGAAGATTCTATACTCCGACGTTATTTTAACTAGAATCTGGAATAATTGATGAAAAGAATGTGTAAAACTGGGAGATGGATTGATATGAAACGAATCGTGTCTAAATGGAAACTGAATGAATGAAAAGAATTTTGCAATCCAGCTTCTAACAAACATAGTTTTTCTCATCAGTCCAGCTACCATTAAAACCACAATCTTATCATCTATCGACCGGTCACCACGCAATCTTCGGACTATCGAACCTTCGGGCTATCGATACAGAACCCATTTTTCGGACCCTCTACCCAATGCGTCCGTAGCCTACATCTGAGCTCTACACCCATTGCATAGGTTAAACAGCTATAAGGCATCGATAAAGGACATTTAATTTTAAGCATCATATTTCAAACCTTCAATTTGTTAGCTCTTATGAAGAAACAAAAATTAATACTAGCAAAACTTGCATTTCAAAAAGTGTTAATGCTACTTGTAGATGTAGATGTCTGTTGATGAGCCAGGTCATGGATTTGAAACAGCATCTGTTGAGTTCCGTTTCACAGGTGGTCCTGGCTAATTTGGAACCGATTTGCTAACATCCACCCCAGTCGCTTGGTCTCGATATTCATAAAACAAACGATTGAATTCGATGGAGTTTAGCTCGACGCAATTAAAGTATCGATGAATGCGACATCCAAAAGCTGACATAGATGCAATTGACGCAGTTCATTCATTTGTCATTCTCTTTCTATCTGCGTATATCTGTAGGTTACTTATTATGACCATTTCTTTTGTCTGTATCATTCGGTTCTTCTCAATGTATCTGGATTTGAATTGCGTTCGCTTCGTTTTCACATGATTTGCTACTCACGTTTTTATTGATCTTTTTCATAATTATGTGATGATAATTATTAGTTTTGATTGTTCTATTTCTAGTTCCAGTTGAACTTCGATACAATTCGGATCCGGTTTTAGTTAAAACGATCAGAACAAAAGCCAAAGGGGAAGAAAAGAAACTTATCTGTGGATTGACGATCTTAGGCAAAGAATTGTTTGTTGTTACCAGAAAGAGTTCAGAAGTTGAAGTTTACCATTCGATTAATTTAAGTTTAAGTCGTACATTGAAGTTGACGGAGTTAATTAATCCGAAGGACATAGGATCCTGCGATAGAAATAAATCTCTCTTTATCTTCCATTACAATGACTTCAGTCAGTCGAGTGAAATCTTGAGAGTTGATCCAAATGGAAATTTAATAAGGAAATGGCCAACAGGAAGCGATTCTGTATGCAAGCTGTCTGTTACATACGAAACGAATGTCATTATAGCATTTCGACATAGAAATAAGCTAAGTGAATATTCGGCAGATGGAAAGCTTATCAGAGAAATAAACCTCTTACCAGACTCGGGTATTCGTTTTCCTTCGCATGCTATGAAAGTGACCAATGGTAATTTACTGGTCAGTCACAGCTCTGATTCTGGTCTACATAGAGTTTGTATAATGGATGCAGATGGAAAACTTAAAAAATCATTCGGTGGAAAACTTGGATCAACCATTGAAGAACTGAATTGCCCAAACCATTTGTCTGTCTATAGCAATGGATTCGTGTTGGTCGCTGATCGAGACAACAATCGAGTTTTATTATTGGATTCAGATTTGAACTTGAAAAGAGAAATTCTCTCAAATGAAAAACACGGATTACAAGATCCAACGAGAATTTTGTTGGATGAATCAAATGGTCGACTGTTTGTGGCTGGCAAGGAAAGAAAGAATGGAAGAATTTTAATTTTCGATTTTAAATAATTATGTGAATAAGTGTGGCAAATTAAGTGAATAACGTATTTAAGAGTGATGGGCACCAACTACTTGACTAGTAGTTAATACTACTTCCCAAGTATTTTCAAAACATGTAGTTATAACTAATATTTAACTACTTTAGATGACAATTAGTTATAACTAGTTTTATAAATGCTACATAAGTAGTTAACTACTTTTAAAACTACTTTGCTAATGTTACATCATGGCGCATTGATAGTCACCAAGCAGTATGCAAATTTATTGTCTGTATTAATTACTGATGTTCAACATAAGTAATAAAATTGATCAGAAACACAATGACATATCTAATTGCAAACTAACAAGGACAAGAACTATTAACACATGCTACAAAGCACCCTTATCAAAGAACAGTTTTAGCAGTAGCATATGCCAATTTGCTACAACTAAAAAAATGCCTAGCCTACATGTGCAAAGTCTAGAATGATCCGTTGAGGCACCAAATAATCATGCCTGACAAGTGGCTCCCTATGCTCTATAAAATATCACTGTATCACTGTATATATCACCTTTTGCTGTCCGCATCGACTGTGCTTCTTCAATTCCTCGTCCTCGGATGTTCCCAATAGCTGTTCAGATCTAAGACGATCACTGGTCTATTCAGCCAGTAACATAATGCCCAGTCTCTTACCATTGTCTCTGTCTGTCTGTCGATCTGTCTGTCTGTTTCTATCTCTCCTGTAATTTTTGACTCGACAATCACCTCTCCTTCAGACCCACTTGTAACCCAGCCGCCCACTGGTGGTCATCCAGCAGCGTACTGGCGGCTTTCCTCATTCTTAACCCTGGATCATAAGCCTCAACCCCTCGACCAACTACGACCGCTTTACTCTAGTTCTTATTGCGTCGCAATCTCCGAGTTATTAGGATTATGCGATTCAATGACATTATCCAAGCAATATGAGCAATACTGTAATACAACATCTTAATTCTCACTCGTCATAATCATAACTTAATCGATTTAATCATAATTTATTTGATTTAAGAATCGGAAGTCTCGAACATCAGTCGAAATGCATTCCTTCACAAGCGCTGCGGAATGCGGAAAACTACGCGGTTTTTGGGGTTTGGCGGTTTTGACGGTTTTGACATGTTGTGGGTTTGTCTTTCCAAATATAGGCCTACAGGGTGGGCCAGCATATATGGTCCGACTTTGCAAGTATATAACTCCGCCAATAGTTGGAAGTTATTTTCACTTAATGCATCAGATCAAAGATATTTCACTCCAGTATAAGCTTAGAAAAAGTCGAACTGGTACTAGCTTTTAAGTTTAAGAAATGTTTGGAACAGCCCTAGCTGCCCTATTTTGTTGTCGTTAGTGACGCATAATGACGCCGTTGACAGACGATGATCGAGTTTTGTTCAGAATTTTGCGAACTGATAAAGGATTTAATTCATTTCAAATGATTAAAGAGTACCGCGCGGCCGGGTACCGCGGGGATATTTTGTTAGGAAATGTAGGGAAATGCGCTTTTTTACTGAATGTAGAGCACCCGAGAATCGATTTCATTGCCCGGGCAGTCAGCCAATATGACCAACGGAATATTTCTGGCATAGGTTCAGGTAAAATAGCGCATTTTTACGGAATTTCGGGTACCCGAAAACCAATTTCATTACGCGAGTAGTCAACCTCAGACGGGTACCCGGGCACCGGTTAACAGCCATAAATGTCTCTGAATGCTGCAGTGATAGTTATCGTCCACATTATACTCTCTGGTTATATCAGTAACCACTAAGTATCAGACTTTGTATTTTGTGCTTCATTTCAGAAGCGTCGAGGTTAGCTCTATGCATCATTGGTTTAACTTTATTACAGAAAGATCTATGTCTCTACTCAAACCAGAGCCAATGTCAGTTGAATGGCTTTACGTATCGAGCTCAAAGGGTAATGCGAAAGACACAGTACATATATAATTCAGGCAAATTGCATACGTCTATAAGTTAAGCTACAGCTATTCTGATTCTGTAGACCTACAGTAAACCAGACTAAGCTTGACCTGTTGTGTACTGTTATAGAATAATTGCTAGCATTTATTAACTAAATAGTAGCATTTTTGAGTGTTACTATAATTATAGTTCCAGGCTTTGATAAAGTAGTAGGGCTATTCAAGTTATCTCTGGTTATGACACAGTGTCGTCAAACCGAAACTCCCGTAGTAGTTTGGGAGGGGAATGGGGTCTGCGGGTAGACCCATACCCGCGGGTAACCCGTACCCGACCCGTACACATTCGAAATCCAAGTACTATATACCTGCATGTAATGCTTCTCCTCCTCTTTCTATGTATGTTAATCGCTGTTTTTCGTATTACTCTTTCTTGTTCTTTGCATGCTGCCCTGAAGCTGATCCTCCTCTACCTACTCTCTTCATTCACCTCTTCCTCATCCTGTTCATAATTTCTGCGTCTGCTCCTCCTCCTCTTGCTCCTCCTACAGCTCTTCCTCTCTCTCTTACACTTCTTTTTCTTCCTCCCGATTTCGTCCTCATCTTCGTCATCCTCTTCATCCTGCAGCTTTTTCTACTGCTTATACCGTCTGCTGTCTCTCCTATATTATCGAAAAACCTATCTTGATTCCGCTTCTACCCTCGGCCTCATTTAATGGTAAGTTTGGCAGCACAATTACTTCCTTTTGAGCTTCCTTGTAGCAAATTAAAGCAATTCACCTGCTAATTATTTCAATTGCATGTCCGTCTGAGTCTCTTAGAGTAAGCATATAGTTTTTTCTATTGCATTTGCTAATTACCTAAAATTATATCTTTGCCGATTCTTAACGCGTGAAGCACGATCTAGGCGCGAGACTGAATTAAACCGTTTCCATATTTTTTAGTTGGGCTTGTAACAATAGTCTGAGTCTGAGAAATTCAAACTTATGGAAGACCAAAGAAGTGATTATTGGAGGGAAATTATCACATCTTGTAGGCAAAAATCTAGCATCATCTAGCTGCATCATATTTGGCCTTTTGTCGACACTCTGCTATCTAGACCAAATATATAGATGGGAGAGAGAGAGAGAGAGAGAGAGAGACAGACAGCCAGACAGACAGCCATACAGAGAGAGACAGAGCTTACTACTCCACGTGTTGGTAAGATCGCGACGAAACAGAAGATATGACCTGATCATAGAAAAACTCAGTGAAAAAGTTGAAACATCTAAAGCAGGTGCATTGTATGCAGGCCATGTAATAATAATATTCCTTCTTGAAACAGACGACATTGGTTCACACATTGCAACTGAATCAATTTTATTGCACTATAACTTACCGATATGTTGATTACCAATACATGTTATACTTATCGTCGTATCGATGTGTTGTCATCTTCCTGCCCGACAGAGATAATTCGAATGGCAATGAGACAACTGTTTAAAATGTATCAAACAATGCATGCACTAATGTTGAACTATGCAACCGACGACTTATCTGAGCTGCTCTCGTAGGTATAGCGGATCAGAGCTGGTCAACAAAGACTGGACGAAAAGTAGGTGAAATGCGACAAAGTTGGTAGAATCATGACTTGAGCCTCGTGATCGGTATCCATCGATAAGGTCGCGTACTACAGATCACGCTTCAAAAGGTCGTAGAGTAATAAGACCGTGGCACAGTAACTGTTAATCGCCAAAATAATTTAATAATTGACTTGGATGTTTATATTTTTCAAAATATTATGACGAGCTACAATCGTATTTGTATCGTATGTGATTATTTATATAGCGCTTCTTGCAGTACTGTCTTTTCAAAAGCACTCTCAGCGGGACATCCGCAATGAAATAAGAAAGTCTTCAGGTAACGAAGGGATGATCCCAATTGAAAGCTTGGCTGCGGATTATTGGGGTAGGTCATTCCAGATAGACGGGCCCATGATGACAAAGCCACGGTGTTGGGTCATAGCAGGCCTTGCCGTGGAACAAGAATATCAAGTCATGCCACAGACCAGAGAGGGCGCCAGAAGACAGCAAACAGGGATATATGACGCAAAGATATTTAGGGTCTAGACCCTGTTGAGTTCTTAGGACAAGGAGGCGTACCTTGTGAATGATGGGTACGAGAGGGAATTGGAAACCAGTGTAGCACATCGGCCATGTAGGCTAGAAATGTGGAAGTAGCGAGGGAGACGAGCAATAGCTGCCGAGTTCATAACCTACTGCAGGAAAGCTAATCGTGCCTTGGGAAGCCCAGCAAATGGTGAATTGCCGTAGCCAACAGAAGAATCATAGACTACGGTTGTAAAGAAAGGAATGGATACAGATCTTCTGATGGCTCTCAGGCGGCAGCAACATGAGTGCGTCAACTGAAAAAGGTGCATATATATATTATGTACACATCATAACTGTGTTCCTACATTTATATAGCTCATTTTGTATTTTGTCATACACAGACGCAATGTAATTGCATTTGCTAAGCATAAGGCTAATCTGTTTACGCTTAAATATTTCCGCAGAACCATTGTCTTCACCTCACGGAAACCTCTGGTTCCGCGGAACACAGTTTTGGAAACGCAGCGTTAGACAGAAGATGGAATTATTAAAATCAGGACACCATCAGAGAATTGATGAAAACGGTATCTATGACATGTGCTGCTTACAATGCACTTGATGTTTCTTCCTCTAGCTACATGTATTTGAGTGTTCTTGTGCGACTGTCTCAGCTTAAGCTTATCCGTCTGACTATTTCTTTGTCTGTGTCATTCTATTGTCCTCACTTAATCTGGGTTTAAATGTAGAGTTCACTCTTCTTCATTAAGGTTTTCGTCGCGTTCAAAGTGATATTTGTTTACAATTACATCGAAATATTAGTTTCAATTGATATATTTCTATATTCAGCTGAATTTTGATATATGTCGGCTCTAGTTTCAGTTCACACGATTAGAAAGTCGTAGCATTGATCATGAAATCAATCCGTGGATTGACAATTTTATACAAAGAATTGTTTATTGTGGGTGATGGGAGTAGAGAAGTCGAAGTTTACGATTCGATGAGATTCAGTTAAAGTCGTTGATGGAAGTTGAAGGAATTAATTCGTCCATTTGATATAGGATCCTGCAACAGCAATAAATGTCTCTACATCTTCGATACCAAATGTTTTTCAGGTTTGCCGATGGAGATCAAAGAGTTAATCCAACGGGGAAACTAATAAAGAGATGGCCAACAGGAGTCGATTGGGGATACGGTCTGTCTGTTACAAATGAAGCTAATATAATTTTACCCGTTTATTATAAGCATACATTAAATGAATATTCGCCAGATGGACAATTGATCAGAGAAATAGACTTATCATCAGACTCAGGTATTCGATATCTAAAGCATGCTGTAGAAATGACAAATGGTCATTTTGTGGTCTGCCATGTTGATGATCTTCTGCATAGAGTGTGCATGGTGGATGCATATGGAAGACTGAAGAAGTCATTTGGTGAAAAAGGAGATTCTAAGAGTTAAACTACCATCGAACAAATGAATTCTCCAATCTGCTTGTCCGTCTATGGAAATGGATTCTCGATGGTCGCTGATGAAGATAATAATCGAGTTTTGTTATTGGACTCAGATTTGAGATTTAGAAGAAAAATTATTTGAAACGATCACGGATTAATACATCCCGATAGAATTTTTCTGGATAAGTCCAATGGTCAATTGTTTGTGGCTGACATCGAGTCGAACAAGCGACTGATTTTGGCTTTCAATCTCTGATTATCAAATTAATATTGCAGCAAGTTAGGTGAACAGTACCTCTGAATAAGAACTCAACGTAAATTTGCTTTAATTTTTATGGTTTATATGTTGCATCAATGCTTAACATTTAGTAAAACGTTTCATGTGTCGTTCATTGAATGAAGTTCCTCTGCATCTAATTCTACATCTAATTCTAAAGAACAAGCTTTCAAGATTCAGCTGACGATGTATGAATTAAACGACTTTTCATTTGCTTGAGAACTGAATATAAAATTATTGTGATCAACCCGGTCTAGTTTTCAAGTTTCAAATATCTTATTTCAATAATGATATCTTAGCTTGTATCTCTTCTGATTTGATTAGTTCTTTAAAGAATCTTTAATGTTCGTTCCTTCGAGTGACGATTTGAAGAGAAGGGATTTGTCGAGAAGCTATTTAGGCCTAGACTGATATTCCCAGTAAAACTGCTGAAATTCTTCATGGCATAATGACATATGAAGCCCATAAAGAACTCATGTTTTCCTTCTATAGCCTACTGCTCTTCCAGTTGTCGAAGCAGAGGAAATGCATTGATAAGTATTATCGTATTTTTGAGAGTGGTGCATATAGCATTACATGGGTCCTTATGCTTTACTGAATTACAAGATTAGAAAAGTTGTGGTCTAATGAGTAAATGTTTCTTTTGTTATTATTTTATATGACTGTTTTTTAATGATACGCAATGCAGCCAGGCTCCATAAACAGACGTAGGTTACATGTGCATATATTCAACAATTCTACATGAACTTACGCGACGAAAGAATCTTGGGCTATATAATGAGTAACAGATGGATTTTGAGATTCAGCAAAGAATTTAGGAATCGAGGTTTTTCCATAGGGTGGTTGAACGCAGTTAACGCAGTAAACGCTGCTAGTAAGCAATAGGACTATCTATTATAAATAAATAAGTCCTCTAAATTTGATAATTACAAAAATGTTCTGAGTGTAATTGGTACTAGGACTATAGAAACTCTACAGCTGTGTTCAGGCAATTTGTTAGCGATTTGCAGCATTTAACCTACTTGATAAAAATCTAGGTCAGTTCCGTTAAGCCAAGATTGAATGCGATGCCACGTCTAGATGTCATATGCTAGATTAAAGTGGAACCGTAATTTCCACAGCGAAACCGAAAGCGTTGTCGATTACAGCGTAGAAAATAAAATAGCTGCTGTAGTATGGTATTAGAATGGAAGAACTTGAGGACATCACTACATGCATCATATGCACAGAAGTCTACACCAATCCTAAGGCATTGCCATGCATCCATACATTCTGCATGAAGTGCATCCAAGAGACTGGGATCAAAACTAACAAAGGACCAGGAGATGAAATGCCGTGTCCAATCTGTAGACGACTGTTCAAGATTCCTAAAGCAGGATTTCCTGGACTACCTAAGAATTTCTTCATTGAGAGACTTATGCAACTGTCAAAGACTTCAGACCTATCTACAGTAGCGAAAGTCTTGTGTTCCCTCTGCTTGGAGGAAAGCAAGGAACAGACAGGCAAAGAAGTTCCAACGGCTGATACATATTGCGTTGATTGCAAATGCAATTTGTGCGAAGATTGCTGCTGTGAACACAAGAAATTTAAAGCAACAAAGAATCACAAACTACTATCAATCAATGATTATAAAACTGGCAAAAATAAAACGGCCCATCAAACACCAATTGCGTGTGAAGTGCACGAACAAAGGGTTCTGGATGTATATTGTACTGATTGCAAAACAGTTGTATGTGCCATCTGCTTTATTGAGGAACACAGAAACCATGAAGGTTCTCATGTTAACAAATGTGTAGATGGATTTCGGAAGCAGATACAAAACAATATTGCAGTCATGAATGGATGTGTAGCACAGGCTCAGATGAAAAACACGGACCTCCTGAAGGTGAAGAAGGAAATGCAGGAACGTGTGGGAAGTTTAGGATGTGATGTAGTGAAGAGAAAAGACGAAATGAAACTGTTAACCGATAGACATGCTTGTTGTCTTCTAGAAGATTTGCATGCAGAAAGACAAAGCAGATTGAAAGAAATCCAAATGGCAACAGATGATATCGATGCCTATGTATCCTACCTAGAAAGTTATAAATCTTATTGTCAAACAATCATGGCTAAAGGCTCGTCTAGTGACATCTGCCTCGCAATTTCTGACCTTTCTGTTCGAGCAGAGGAACTGCAGCAGCAGTGTCGACCTACAATTGAACGAGAAATTCGCAATTTCAACTTCTTCTTTAGAAAGTCTGTACTTGAAGAACTGCTAGATGATGATTGTGGCAACTTAGTTGGGGAAATTGAAGGTAAGTGACTTCCTTCTTTAAAAGCATCCCTGAAACTGTATCAGAACGTATTTCATCACAAGAGCTAATGTTCAGTGATTTATTGTGACCTTATAATTTGGTATTACGCAGACCAACGTCTTTATAAAGTCTACAACTCAACTTTCTGTAAGCCTATTCTAATATCCTTGTTCTCTGGGCTCGCATGTCAATTTCTTTGAGCCAACCACATTTCCATAGTGATAAATTTAGAAAGTGTTATAATATAGTTTAGCCTGAGCTTCACATTTGAAAATAGCAGGCGGTTACATAATTAATTGCCCTGAATCGAGGCGTGTGCATTTATTAGTAATCCATCGTGTTATATCACTTTTATATGTATGTTTTTTGTGGCTAAGATTATAGTACTAATCTGATTGGCCTATCCCAATTAAGTTCAGCAATCCATTCCGAAATGGCACTTGCATGCTTTCTGGCTATAAATAAATTAATGCAATAACAGTATAACTGCATAACAGCAGACAGAAGTTGATTTAAATAAATAAGATATTTCAATATTTTAAAATTAAATTGAAAAAGACTAATGGAAGCTGCGCAATAACAACAAATTAAGATTCACTTTTTCTATAACATTATCTGCAGCTCACTAGTATTCACATATCACATGAATTGACAGATTCTCCCTCTTTCAATAACTATCACTGTCTGTGAGTGGCATTCTTATTTCTGTGTCGACTTAATTGACACCAAACAGGACGCACAATATGTACAGGCCTGCAAAAGGCCTACAATATTGTAGAGCCTTCTGTTGTTACTATCAAAATATATTGAACATGGTTGTTTGGGACATGATTACATTTTAAGTGGTAACAAATGGAATAATTAAATTAATGTTGATTTTTGAGGCAATGCAACGATTGCTATTTTCTATAGATGTCGACTCGAAGTCAAAGAAAAGTAGTAAACAAGCTTTAATAAAAGAGCGACGTAATGAAATTGACGTCTTGCGACAGAAAAACGATAAACTGCGACAAGAGAGAGATAACTATAACGTACAGTTACAAGAGATGAAGCGGGAACTGGAGAACAATAAAACAGTAATGAACGCACTGCAGAAAGACAACAACAAACTGAAGCAAACACTTAAAATCAACAATGACAAATATTGTGAAGAATTGGGCATGAATAAAACGAGAGAAAAGACTTTAGAAACCAAAGCCGAAAAACTCAGTGAAAAACTAGAGACGTCAAAAGCAGGTATGTATGTGACAATAATAATAATATTCACGCATTGAGACAGATGACATTGGTTCACACACCTCAACTAAACTAATCTTCTTTAGCTATGGCGTATGTCGCCAATCCGTGTCCTTCTTTTCGTTGTACCGGTGTGTTACCACAGAGTTGTCCACGGGTCGGGACGGGTTAGGTCACGAATATCTATAGATTAGGCGGGTCGAGTTGCGTCAAGATCATGGCGCGTCAGATTGGGTCGGGTCCCAAAACCGTACCCATTTCGACGCACAAATTTTTTGCAGAGCCTGATCTTCAACTCACATGGCGAAGGAATTAGCGTAATAACGCAGGGCTACACTGGATTTGTTCCTTTTTACAGCGAACTCGGCTCAAGCTGTCGTATGAAATAATTTCTCATGAATTTATGAAAAACGAAAGGTTAGCGGATTTATTACAAACGTGTGAGTTAGCTGATGAGGTAACGCTGGGACATGCGCTTCCAATGATATCCCTAATTCCTTTGCCCATATTTATGGAGAAAGTAGGCCTAAGTTTAGGTCAAAATTATTGGAATAAACGAGGAGTATCTTCCTTGATACGTCCTCACAAATCAATATTATGATCATATATACATCATAAATGGCGGTCTGACTGTGCTGCGTTTTTACGACATCAGAATTTTTCGATAAATAATATTAGTAAAATTAGCACTAATGGCGGGTAGGGTCGGATTGGGTCTTGTACGTCATGGGTCGGGTTGGGTCAGATATTTTGCTTTAGAAGTCGGGTCGGGTAGGGTGTGGTGCATTTTCTAATGGGTCGGGTTGGGTCGGGTCATGAGAATTGGACCCGTGTACAACTCTGTGCTACCATTCAAGCACATTCTTGCCCAGAGAAAGATAGTTTAAGCGACAATGGGAAGACTGCTCCAAATGTATCAACCAACGCACAAATGTTGAACTAAGCGACTGGCGACCTACCTGAGCTGCTCTCTTATTTATAGGCTGTAACGGATCAGAACTAGCCAACGAAGACGGGGCAAAGAGTAGTTGGAATGCGACAAAGCCATCCATTGATTAGGTCGCGCACAAAAGATCGCGCCAATTTGAGACCTCATCTGTTGAGTTCCGATTGATAGGCTATTATTGGTTTGGTATGTGTGATAATATCCACCTCTCAACATCGACGACGGTATTCAGCACCTACGTAAGACAGGCGATTGGATAAATAGGACACCATTAGAGCTTTGATGGAAACGATATCCAAGTGCTGACTCCAATGCATTTGATGCACTTCATGTTTCTTCCTCTAGCGATTTGAATGAGTCTCTTTGTGCGACTGTCTCTGCTTATCCGTCTGAAAATTTCTTTGTCTGTAGCATTCCGTTGTCCTCGCTTAATCTGGCTCTAAATAAAGATTTCACTTATTTTCATTAAAGTTGTCGTCGCGTTCTTATCGATATCTGTTCTTTATCTTTATATCTTTATAACCTAGAAATGTTAGTTTTAATGAATGTCTATCTGTTTTCAGCTGAATTTCGATACAATCCAAAACCAGTTTTTGTTCAAACGATTAGAACGAGAGTCGCAGCAGGAATCGTGAAAACAATTCGTGGATTGACGATTTTAGACAAAGAATTGTTTATTCTGAGTGATAAGGATTCAGAAGTCGAAGTCTACGATTCGAGGAGACTCAAATTCAGTCGTCGATGGAAGTTTAAGGAATTAATTCATCCACTTGATATAGGATCCTGCAACAGCAATAAATGTCTCTACATTCTTGATGCCAAGGACTTTTCAGGTTTGTCGATGGAGATCCTAAGAGTTGATCCAAAGGGGAAACTAATAAAGAGATGGCCAACTGGAGTCGATTGGGGATACGGTCTGTCTGTTACGTATGAAGCTAATATCATTTTAACCGTTTATAATATGCATAAATTAAATGAATATTCGCCGGATGGACAATTGATCAGAGAAATCAATCTATCGTCAGAGGCAGGTATTCGATATCCAAAGCATGCTGTAAAACTCACCAATGGTCATTTCGTGGTCTGCCATGTTGATGATCTTCTGCATCGAGTGTGCATGGTGGATGCATATGGAAGACTTAAGAAGTCATTTGGTGAAAAAAGTGGATCTACCATCGAACAAATGAATTCTCCAATCCATTTGGCTGTTGATCGAAATGGATTCGTGATGGTCGCTGATGAAGATAATCATCGGGTTTTGCTATTGGATTCAGATTTGAAATTTCCGAGAGAAATTCTGTCGAAAGAAAAAAAGCACGGATTGAGATATCCAGATAGAATTCTTCTGGATGAATCAAGTGGTCAATTGTTTGTGGCTGACATGGAATCTGAAAAGCGAAGAATTTTGGTTTTCAATATCTGATTATTTTTTATATTGCGGCAATTAATTAAGTGAATAGTGGACTTTTCTTTAAATTAGAAATCAACGCATATTTGCTTGAATTATTTTGTTTTGTATTTTTTACCAATGCAAAGCACTTGGTGAGGCACTCCATGTCTTGTATTTTGAATGCAGTTCCTACACCTACAGATAATTCTAGGAGTCCGAGTTTTTAAGATTCTGCTCACTATGTGCGAATTAAATGACTTTTCACTTGCTTAACAATTGAATATGAAATTATTCTGATCGACCAAGTCCAATTTTCTAGTTTCTCTTATAGCTATTAAAATATTAAAATATAATATTTTAGTTTTTATTTCGTAAGACCTGATTGCTTGTTAGATGCTCCCTCGAATGCCGAATTTTAAGAAGTGGGATTTGTCTAGAAACGACTAAAGCTTATACTGATATATCCAGAAATCATATTGAAATGCCTCATGCCATCATAGCATAGGGAGTCCATAAAGAACTCACCTGTCAACAAGGAGCTCGTATTGACACCAGCGACGTATACGATTGGCACTACATGTATATTGTTTATCCGTTTGAGACAGCATTTGAACTGCTGTAATAATTAGTGTGTCGGCCTTTCGAACGTGGTTAGTTGGGGCCTAATGAGTTAATATATTTCTTGTTATGACTGGCTTTATTGGAAATTGGAATGATACATGATATAAAAATACAGATGCAGAACCAAACGTTGGCGTGACATCTGGTACACGTGCATATCGTATTGATGCCTGTAGAAATGGTGGTTGCTATATTGTGTGACATGCCAACAAGAGTCTGCGAAGGCTATACTGGCCTAGTCTTTTCTTGAACTGCTTACTGCTCATGAGGAGATTTTTGCGCTCTTCTCACGAATCGGATGTAATCCTATCAACTGCCACCAAAGAAGGACCTTGCAAGAAGAGTGTGGTTTATATCAAGCCTCGAAGACGCAACGGAACGTGTATTTTCTGCAACACTTGCCTCTAACAGCCTACTCTGTGTCCAGAACAATGTTTCAGTTTCACATTCAGCATCAATTATTTTAGGTCTCCTACAGTGTGGCTATTACGCAATGCACAAAAGGAAGTTATTTTGTATTGTTCAACCAGAAGAATGCAGAAAAATTAGAAATAAAAAATTTCAAATCTTCAGACCTTGGCTTATATTGCCGCGTAAAGACAGTAAAGGCGAAATAAAGCAGTTGACTGATGAGCATGCAAGTTGTCTACTCCAAAGTCTATCTTCGGAGAGACAAAGCAAATTGAAAGAAATCCAAATGTCCACGGATGACACTGATGATTATATAACAAACTTAGAAAGTTGCAATTCTTATTGTCAAAGAATTGTGGCGGAAGGATCGGCTAGTGACATCTGCAGAGCATTTTCAGACTTGTTAATTACAGCGTTTGAGTTGCACCAACAGTGCAAACCTATTATTGAAATCAGAATTCAGCAATTCAAATCCTGCTTCAGACAATCTGTACTCGAAGAGCCTGCTGTGGAAGACACCGGCAAATTGGTTGGGGAAATTGAAGGTAAGTTACTTCCTGCGTAAATCATCACTTAAATAATACCAAAATTTACTTTGTATTAGCGTCATAAAAGGCTAGCTATTGTTCTTTCAATCATCATAGTAGACTCTTATTTGTAAATCACACTGACCCCTATTGCGTCATCCTTCTGTTTGCCTTTCTCAATGTAAACATACGCTTGCTAGGCTCACAATGACTTTTTTGCAATCACTACTTGCATGCATGATAAGTTCTGATAACTAGACTATCATCATGTTGCGCACTGTCTCGTGGTAATTCTTCAGACAAACGCACAGCATTAGCATATTCACGAGTTCTTACTTATGCCTTCTAAATAAAACTTTAACAAAATGGGCCGACAGTTAACCTCAATAGTAGGCCATATTAATGGTCTAACCAACTCGTTAGTGACCTTTCCGTAGCTTCGTTTCCGTGCGCTGTTGTGATTCCTTGTGGTAGACACTTGCGCGACAAAAGTCATTGACAGAAAATTGTAAAGATATTGCAATCTCGAAACATTAAGACGAAGAAACAATACCACGCTTAAATAGATGGAAAAGAATCAAACAGCAATCAACAACTTGAGGTCATCAACGACAAACTAATGCAGGAACTTAATGGAGATAAATCGATTATCAATTCACTTCAACCCAGCAGTGACAAGGAGACGGCTAAGTATAAAGCACACATACACACAGAAACAATTAAACAGTAAGGGTTCTAGGACAATTACCCTCCTGACAATAACCGCCGGATAATTACCCCGGACAAAAACTACCCGTGCAAATAACCCTCCGGACAATAGCCCCCATGCACAAAACGGACAATAACCCCAAGATAGTAGAATGGTAAGACATGAAAATCCCTATGCACAACTCATGCAAATAATTAAATTACTTTACAAATAATGTAAACAAACAGTTTTAATATTGTTATTAAACATACATGTTATATTAGTAAACCATTCACTTTGTGTAATAAATTAAATTCATTAAAATGAAATTGTGCAGATATTTAGAAAACATGGGCTAGTCATGATTCAACAGTATCGTTTCATACAAAGACTGGACTTCATGCAAATAACCGCTATATAAAAGAAAAGTGTCATTATATATGATATATGTCTACTCAAGTCTTGTCATAATCGTCCCATGTTTGCTAATAATCTGCTCGATATCTAATATGTTGTGATATTTTCTACTTAATTCAGATGTCTTACATGCATTCTTTTGTCTTATCATTACTCTCCGGGGGTTATTGTCCGAAGGTTATTTGCATCGGGGTTATTGTCCGGGGTTATTGTCCTGTCACCATAGTAGGATTACATAATATAATACTCTGGCGAACGATGTAAAGTTTAGCAGGAGTCGAATTTAACTATATTGCCGCATGCAAGACGCTCATTTTGCCGACTGCTTAGGAATATTATGCTAGCGTCACCTATATATATTGTAGGAAATGGAAGACTGGACTAACCTTATTTGGCTAGCAGATATCGAACCCGAGTCATTCTAATATTCATTCTGCGTATGCGGTCATCCACAAAGTACGTCTTTGTCAATTGTTTTGCTACTCACGTTTGTTCTGATATTTTTTAACATTATGTAATCATATAAGTTTTCATGTCTCAATTTTTCAGTTCCGATCGAACGTCAATACAGATCGAATCCAGTTTAAGTTCATACGATCAGAAAAAATAGCCTCAGAAAACCTAGAGGGAAAGAAAAGAATCCGTGGATTGACAATCTTAGACGAGGACTTGTTTGTTGTGAGTTGGGAGAGTTCAGAATTTGAAGTTTACGATTCTATGAGATTCAGTTTCAGTCGTCGATGGAAGTTGAAGGAATTGAGTAATCCATATGATATAGGATCCTGCAACAGAAAGAAGTGTCTATATATCTTCGATTCCAAATCCAGTAGTCAGTCGAAGGAAATCTTGAGAGTTGATCCAAATGGAAAATTAATAAAGAAATGGTCAACAGGAGACAATTGGGGGTTTGGTCTGTCTGTCACATGTGAATCAGATGTCATTTTAACTGTCAATAATAAACACAAATTAAATGAATATTCGCCAGATGGACAGTTGATCAGAGAAGTAAAACTCTTACCAGAGTCAGGCATTTATCATCCGTCGCATGCTGTAAAACTGACCAATGGTGATTTTCTGGTCTGTAATGGCTATCTTTGTGATCTACATAGAGTGTGTCTAGTGGATGCAGATGGAAAACTTAAGAAGTCATTTGGTAGAAAATCTGGATCAACCACTGAAGAAATGAGTTGTCTGTCCTATCTGTACGTTGATGGAAAGGGATTCGTGTTTGTCGTTGATCAGATGAACCATCGGATTTTATTATTGGGTTCAGATTTAGAATGGAAAAGAGAAATTCTCCCCGATGAGGAGCAAGGATTACAAA
Organism: Bimastos eiseni; assembly: GCA_959347315.1. Lineage (NCBI taxonomy): Eukaryota > Metazoa > Annelida > Clitellata > Crassiclitellata > Lumbricidae > Bimastos > Bimastos eiseni. Next base: position 4,685,025 of record OY365810.1, on the reverse strand, counting down.
ATCCAATGAGGATTTTGTTGGATGAGTCAAATGGTCGACTGTTTGTGGCTGACAACGAATGGGAAAATGAACGTATTTCAGTTTTCGATTTAAAATAAAATTTAATTAGAAATCAATGTCAATTTACTTAAATCTTCATGATATCAGTAATCAGTCAATTTTAATCAAGTTTAAACAAGATGAGAGCTTACTTTAAACTTAGTTAACCGATTCATATTTGGTATCATGAATGAAGTTCCTATACTTATAAATCTAGGAAATCCAGTTTTTAAGATGCTGCTGACGATGTATAAAGTGACTTTTAATTTGCATGAACACTGAACATTTTAATGATTGTAATGCCCCCCAACATTTCTCTATTTTATTGTATTTTATTTTTATTAACTCTTAGTTTGTATCTCGTGAAACTTGATTCCTTGTAAATCCAGAATGATTTTTATTAGATGTTCTTTCTAGTATTGAATTAATAATACTTTTACTGATATTCTCAGACTTGCTGTTGAAATTCTTCATGCCATCACATGGCAGGGAGCCCATATAGAACTTACGTTTCAATAAGGATTCCTATAGTGACCATATGGATTTGATCTAATACCCATATTGTTGTTCCGATTGTGATAGCATTTGAACAGCCATGGTAGTATTATTTTTATGTTGACTTTTCGAGCGTGGTGCATCTGTCTTAATGCACGTATATTTCATGAGATCAGAGAAGTTTGGGCCTAAACAGAAATAATGACCTGATTAGTGAGAACAAGAAAGAACTGAGATTTGAAGTTATAAAAGATGACTCGAATCATTTATCCGCCGACCGCCATTACGAATGCAAGTACACGTTCCTTGAATGGATCCAAGTTCATCCAACTAAAATCGACCGACAGACTACTGATGTAACCAACAGACAACTGATAGAGCCAATAATGAATTCACTGTTTATCAGTAAAAGTTAAACCCACGTGGATCGTGCACTATCGTCAATAAATGTCCCTTACCTAGTTACACCTTACATTTTGCCTCTTTTAGGGTCCTCTCCCTTGCTGGGCCCCCTCCGGTCGCTACGCCTCTGTGGACATGTCTCATTTTGTCATAGGACAATTGCTGGCCTGTTAGGCTGTAGCTCACGGTTTCTGAATAGCTGCATTTGTGTGTGTTGCCAGTCCCTAATATTGATAAAGGAGTGGGACAACTCAAATCATCTGTGTTATGACACAGTGCTGTCAAACAGAAGCTCCCGTGGGAGTTCGGGAAAGGAACCCTAGGTACTCCCTGTGTAGCCAACTGTCTGTTGCAGTAGACGACACGCCACAGTAGTCCTATGCAAAATCGGTATCAGAATAATAAGACGAGACCTTCCGCTGCTGTTCAGTGGGTGCGTAAGATACAGACAGATCTGTCTGTCAAGTAAGATACAGATAGATCTGTCTGTCAAGTAAAATACAGACAGATCTGTCTGTCAAGTGGACGAGCCGCCCAGTCGCCCGTACGACCACGGCCAAAGTATTTATTTCGCAACATCTTCAAACAAGAGTGTATTTAAGAAAGTCTTCTTTGTAGGCGTAACAGGTGAGATTATGTTTCAGATAAACACTTTACAGCCTGTTGATAATATACCTGCACCTGCTGGTGTCATAAATAGTGTAGTCTCCAAGGTGCAAAGGGCATTTTCGATATCAAGACATAGGCCTCTGCCAAAATGTCAGTCGACCAAAATGTAATATGTCTGTAGACGAAGTATCTTAGAAGAATAGTCTGTAGACGAATAATATTGGTGGTTTAGGTGTAACTGCTGATTCTTCAGCAACAACAAGAGGTAATTTAGTTATGGTATTAAAAAAAATTGTTCTCCTCTGATTCTAACAACTTTGATTAGTTTTGAGTTGCCGTCTATTTGATATTTTCTTCATGTATTAAGCTTATATCAATGTTATTCAATTGTGGGTTTACGTGACTGCACGCTATTCCAACTCCGCGCCGGCAACTGCAGGTACATACACAGACATTGCATATTATTTTTCGCTAAAGCGATAAGTAAAATACAACGTTCCATTCGATATCAGCTAGTCACAAAATAACTGAATATCTTGGAATATACCATAGGTCTACTATAAAATGTAATGCTGTAATCGTGAAGATAATTCTGAAGTGGTTCAGACAACTTTGCATGAATCCTACAAACAAACAATCTTGTTTATGCTTAATAGGCTAACTGAAAAACAGTTACAGCGAATACTAAATGAATTCCATTTCTCAAAGTTTCTGATCAGGGCACACACTTATATTCCTAATTTATAATGCAGCAAATTAGTAATACAGCTCTTAATTCGCTATGATGGTGGTTGGTAAAAGAGGTTAGCCTAAGTGACCACTTCATGAAGGTGTAACCAACATTGGAGTAAACACTGAATTGTGTTTCTATTGAGTTTTGCTGTTGTCACTGCAGGCAAATTAGAAAATCGAGTGTAGGAAAAATGTGTGATCCTGTTATTAATCTTATATCAATTGTCTTTGTCTCATGTCAGTAAAAGAACTATTTTATTCACAGGTGAAAGACAATCGGATCGGCACTTCAAACCCGGCAACAAGTGGAATGGCATGTTCCAGTAAGGCATCTAAAATGGTTAATTTCTATGAATTGGAAGCTCAGAACAATGGCGAAGAATAGGCCTATTCCTGAAGATGTATACCCTAATAAGTCTATCGCAAACTTCTCTTATGTAGGTCTGACATCCAGCAGTTTCAAATTTTGTGTTTACCAACTGGCTTTCAACTTATTAATTTTCTTGCAAGTAATAGGCTTATCTGCGGATAATCCAATTGGCTGTGTTATTTCAATTCAGAATTGGGACGGGAGACATTATAGTATATAGAGAACATCACATGTCCTGCGTTCCGAAACTCCGACCCAGGTAATAGGCGGCATTAGCGTTGAGGAGCAGCTATCCCATTGGTTTGAGGTACACGTTGACTAGTAAGCCATCTAGATAGAGCGGCAGCTTGTTACGTACGATTTCTCATATGTATCAACTCTGACGCATTATTCGTTAAATATTGGCTCCTTCGTCCTCCGTGAAAAGTAAAATATGGAAAAAGAAACAATTCTCAGGAAATAAATGTTGATATATAGGCTACGTTCTTAAAATAGGTCTCAATGAATAGAGAGACAAAAACATGGACACAGAAAAAATTAAAGAAACGACAGCAGATGAGAAAGAGGAAAAGATAACTTGTCAGCCAGACAGGCAGACAAGCATACATATACAAACAAAAGAAACAAATATACAAGCAGTAGGATAGAACACACGTGATATTAATCTGTATTTTGGCCCCAGTTACTCTCAGTCAGCCAGGGCAATCCAGTTGGGGATTTCATACAGGCTATGTAATTATAAAAGAGTAATGTTGTACAATGCACGCTATGAAGCGAGACCGTTGAATCGTGAAATAATTCCAAAACGGTTGACGGTTGTAACAATCGTCGAAATTCTAAGGTATTTCAATAATCGTCGAGTGAAAGTGCATTTTGGCAATGTTGTCTGCCTTAATATTTGACATAATCAGCAGAAATATGTAAACGTGTTCACATCGAAACGTTTAACATTTGATCTATATCAATTTCAGCGGAATTGTCACAAGCCACTCGCACCACTTTGTGCTGTGAAAATAATGTTGCAATGGCAGCGCTTGTATATATTTATTTTCAGAATCTTTAACGAATAATGAAATAAAGGATCGGATACGAAACATCTGGAGTAAGTTTGTGTTGGGTGTTGAACCGGATCGATTGAGCGATTGGTTGGTACAGGAAAACGTAATTACTTCTGATCAATGGCAGATGATCTACACAGATCATCCAACAAGACAGAGTCGATGTCGGGCTCTGCTCCACCATTTATTCTCAATTCCACACCCAAGAGCGTTTGAGGTTGTATATCAAGCCTTAACTGAAGAAAGTCACTACTTACTCGAATCAATTGACAACCAGGAACCAGATTCAGGAACCCGCTCCCAACCTGACACACAGATCCTTTTACAAGGCGGGTCCAATATTCGGGGTAATGCTATTAAGGGCCAAATAAAATTTAAAATCTTAAAATTTAAATTTCAACATTATTATATTCAATCTACGACACCGTCACAATACATAAAATAACGGAAACAAAAATAGTGAATATCACAATAATATGTTGTTAGTATTTTATTTCTTCATGACAGGTAACATATGAGCGTAAAATATGATGCCTAAAAATAAATAGCCTACGGTAGAATCAGTGTCTTTAGCTATTTAACCTTTGCAATGAGGGAGGTAGAGCTCAGATATACGTACGCATGTTGAGGGGTCCAAAAAATGTACGTGGAGCAACAGGGGAAAGCGAGGGTCCGAAATACGATTTGCTGGCGTACGTAATATATGGATGGACCCTATGCTAAGGTTCGAAGAGCTTCTGTTGCAAGACCACAGTAACTTGGTTGGAGAAATTGAAGGCAATTAATTATTGATTTAACTAGCAATTCTTTCATTTATCGCTGATGAATAAATTTATAAATTGGTATCATATTTGACCGTCCTTTGCCTACTAATTTACAATACAGCACAACTTTCTGCTTGCCCATATCAATGTAAACGTTTGCTATAATGAAATAACTTTTTAATAACTTTTTTGGCTTCACCTCTGATCGCCACTCCTGTCAAACAAGAAACTCGACATCCTATGACCCTCGTTATGCACACACAAATACTAGATTATTTTCCGTTCAATGTACTAGATCCCATGTATGGAATCTTCTCCCAACATATATTTAACACCAGCCAAGTATTATATCATTTAAAGATCAACTTCGCCTCTATTTGTTTGAAGAGACCTCTGAGTATTGAATGTTTGTTTTTTCTGTCTATTCAGTGCATGCAATGAGCCTTCAGTTAAGACTCTAGTTAATATTAACTTCTATCTATTTTTACTTACCTGATATCTGAATGTTATTAGTATTGGTACCCATTGCCAGTTTATAAATTTCACATAGGGGCCCCTGGTTAGCGGGGTCTATGACCCCTTTAGGTTCCCCTGTGTAACCAGAATATTCATTTATGTTTTCTTGTTGTTTGACATTTTCTCATGTTTTTTGGTTACCAAATTGAATTGAATTGAATATAAACTCACATTGAGTGTTAGTAAACGATTATTGCATGCATAATTAATTTAGACAATAATATGATGTCGTTGTGCACTGTCCTAATTACGTTCTCCAGTCGAGTGAATAGCATTAGCTCACTCACGAATGCTCATATAGAGGCCTCCTAAATTAGTCTTTAACACAATTGGTCGACAGTTGTCCACAAGTGTGTTTTTATGGATTGAGCATCTCGTTTGTGACCAGCTTTCAAGCGCTATTCTCGATTCTTTATTTGTCGATACCAGTTCAATAGAAATTAAAAAAAGAAAAATCAATTTGTTTGACTGGAATGTACATTATAGACCTATATATAATCACATGAATGTTAAGTCAATACAGATTTCTGCACGTTTTGCAGTAGAAAGTGACTTGAAGTCACAGAAAACAAATATAAAAGTTCCATTAACAGAGAAATTCAAAGAAATTGCAATCTTGAAACATCAAAACAATGAGATGAAAGCTAACTGTAAAGTACACTTACAAGAGATGGAGAAGAATAAAACAGCAATGAATGCACTTCAGATCAACAATAAAAAACTAAAAGAGGAACTTGATGCAGAAAAATCGACCGTTTATTCCCTTAAAGCCAGCAGCGAGAAGGAGAAAGCTACGTATGAGGCAAGTTTAGAGAAACTGATACAAGAACTGGAGAACAATAGAACTACAATAAACGCACTTCAGGTTTGCATTGACCAACTAAAGCAGGACCCTGATGCTGAGAAATCGACCAGCAATTCACTTCAAACCAGAAATGACATGCTTATTGAAGATTTGAACAAGTATAAAACCAATGCCGATAAATCCGTGGAAAAACATGATGCAACAAGAGCAGGTATGTGGGGCTGTGAGTCTATGATTCAATATATTCTTATGTGCAGTTTTAGTAGTTTTTAAATAAGTTTCTTTTTCAAAATGAGAGGAAAGATTTTATTTTGTATCTTCAACATCCTTTCGAAACGTATTTTGCAAAAGTGTCTGCAAAGAAGTGTTTTCAACAGTATTTTTTAGAAGTGAGCCTATTTCTAAGAATTTGGGAAACCGATGTAACATGATCAGCGATTAAGAAAAAAATATTCTCTGTTAATTAAAATTGACAAGTATGTATGTAGTTAGATTGCATGACATAGAACTAAAACAAATGACGAGAAGTTTAGCAAGAGTCGAATTAAGCCATAAAATAACGTCCGCCTGCAAGACGGTCATTTGACCTACTGCTTGTGATACCAACGCCACCTAGTACATGCAAATAAAAGACTGGACTAACCGCGATTGACTGTTGAATATCGACCCCGCGACCTTCTAATTACCGTTCCAGTGTATTACCATTCAACCATCTCCCGACGGAAATAGTTCGAATGGCAGGAGGAAGATAATTCACAAGGAAAAGAAAGTTTATCGTATGCTAATACAGAATTGAGCGATCGCCACAAAATAGTTCTCGATTGTAAGCCTATGACGAATCTGAGCTAACTAGCAAAGCTCGGACAAGAAGCAAGATTTTCATATTGACCCTGTCCTCTGAAATGAAACCAGTGGAATGTATTATTATTATTGTATAGGCTTAACAAAAGATAGAGACGTTTTGATCGAATCTGGTAGGGCTGGTTGAAGCATGACCCGAACATCGAGATCAGCCATCGATAGCTAGATGTCCGTTGGCGAGCCAGGTTATGGACTTGAGACCACGTCTCTATAGTTACGTTTCACAGGTGGTCTGGTTAATTCGGAATCGATTTGGTAATATCCACCGCAGTCGCTCGGTCACGATATTCATAAAACAAGCGATTGAATTCGATGGCGCATCGACAAACACGACATCAAAATGCTGACTACACTGCAATTGACGCATTTAATTCATTATTTGTCTTTTTCTCTCTTTCTGCGTTTACCTGTGTTTATCCCTGTCTATGACAATTTCTTTTCTCTGTATCATTCTGGCTCTGAATTGCGTTTGCTCACCATCATAAAGGCTGTCGTCGTTGTCACATGTTTTGCTACTCACGTTTTATATGATATTTTTCATAATCATGTGATGATATTTGTTTTGATGGATCTAATTCTACTTCCAGTTGAACTTCGATACAATTCGGATCCGGTTTTAGTTCATACGATCAGAACGAAAGCAGCTGAGAAAGAAAATAAATGGGTCTGTGGATTGACGATCTTAGACAATGAATTGTTCGTTGTGAGTTCGATGAGTTCGGTAGCTGAAGTTTACGATTCGATTGATTTAAATTTAAGTCGTCGATGGAAGTTGAAAGAATTAAATCACTCACATGACATTGGATCCTGTGACAGAAATAAATGTATCTACATCATCAATTCCATGGGCTTCACTCGGTTGAGAGAAATCTTGAAAGTTGATCTAAACGGAAAATTAGTAAATAAATGGTCAACAGGAGACGATTTGGTATGCAGCTTGTCTGTTACAGATGAAACGAATGTCATTCTAACTGCTCCAAATAGAAATTCACTAAGTGAATATTCGGCAGATGGACAATTTATCAGAGAAATAAACCTCTTACCAAACTCAGGTATTCGTTTTCCGTCGCAGGCTATAAAACTGACCAATGGTAATTTACTGGTTAGTCATTTATCTCATTCTGGCCTGCACAGAGTGTGTTTAGTGGATGAAGATGGACAACTTAAGAAATCATTCGATAGAAAATCTGGATCAATCAATGAAGAACTTAATTTTTATCTAGACTATTTGTCCGTAGATGGAAATGGATTCGTCTTGGTCGCTGATCGATACAACAGTCGAGTTTTGCTACTGGATTCAGATTTGAACTTGAAAAGAGAAATTCTCTCACACGAAAAACACGGATTACAAAATCCAACGAGAATTTTGTTGGATGAATCAAATGGTCGACTGTTTGTGGCTGGCAACAAACGAATTTTAATTTTTGATATTAAATAATTCTTTGAATAAGTGTTGCACATTTAGTGAATAGCATAATTAAATTGGAGATCTATAAAAATTTACTTTAATCACTATGCTATATAGTTTCATCAATGAGACCGCTCCATACTTTGCATTTTTTAATTTAGTTTTTCCATGCATAGGCCTACTTACAAATCTAAGAAACCGAGTTTTTAAGATTCTGCTGACGATGTATAAAATGATTTCATTGGCATGAACACTGAATATTTAGGCCTAAATAATTCTGATCAACCTATACAAGTTTTCTTATTTATTATATCTCTTCTATAAACTCTCAGTTGTATCTCGTGAAACTTGATTCCTTGTTCGTCAACATTGGTCTTATTAAACGTTTCTTTAAGCACCGAATTTAAGCCATGTTTACTGATATTTCCATAGATGCTGTTGAAATTCTCCATGCCAATGATGCATCATATACCGCCTTGAGACCATATACGAACGCAAGGATCCCTATAGGGACCATATGGATTCCATTTAATACCCATATTTGGGGTTGCCACCGTCCCGGAATGGCAGAGACAGTCCAGGAATTGACCAAAGCCGTCCAGTGTCCCTGGCAATGCTTATAATGCTTTGTGAGCGCTGCAGAAATGTTAAGCTTTACGATAACGAGTGAGCTGGCTTTATAATGTCGGCTCTGTATAATCCCATATTTTAATCAGTTGAAACTCAACGCATAGCTTTGAAGGAGTTCACTAATCCAGTCTATTATACACCTTTTCATTTATGCGTGCAATTTACTAAACAATTTATCAAAATAGTACGGGCATAGGTGAAGAGGCTATTGGAAAACAGAGTAGGGCTTGGTCTCTCACCGACCATTTGTGACATATTCACTTAAGATAGTATTTAATCGTAAGCTTGGCAGCATCCTTCCTTCCTTATGAGTTTTTTTGTAGCAAATTAAAGCAATTCACCCATTAATTATTTCAGATGCAAGCTTCCAAAATTCCAGCAACTCATACACTGTATTATTTTAGCGTCCCAAATTCTTTGCACCTGACAAAGCCATAGTAATCGGCCCTGACGCTCTTCCAGAAATTGATAAAAAAATACACATAAATGGAAACTGGATATGATGAAAAGAAATGTACCCTAAATGGAAGCTGGGTCGATGAAAATAATTAGCCTGTGTTTAAATAGAAGCTGGATGTGATGAAAAGAAACGTGTTTAAATGGAGACTGGACGTGATGAGAAGAATTATATTTAAATGGAAGCTGGATGTGATGAAAGGAATTATCTCTAAATGGAAGCTGGATGTGATTAAAAGAATGAATCAAATGGAAACTGGATTGATGAACTGATTATGATTAAGTGGCCACCTTGCGTATAATGAACTTGGAACGCTAAAGCGATAAATCGCTGAAATAATCATATCTTGTAGCAGAAAATCTAGCATCATCTTGCTGCATCATAAATGGCCATTTTTCGGTATTTTGCTAGACCTATCTAGGTCAAATATAGGTGCTTGAGAGCCAGCGACTCTATATGGAGCCAGTGCCCACCAACTGAGTTGGTGCCCCTCGGTGAATCCTCAAAAGTTTACTCCATTTTCGGTTCTGAGGAAACCAGACATATATAACTGGATCAATCCTTAAATCCAATTTCCAGGCCTCTCCGTTGAATAGTCTGGATTGAACAAAAAGTTCGACCCAAATAGACTTCATTAGGCCAAATCTCAGTAGGACGGAATAAAATCAGTTATAGATTAAAAAAATAATAACAGACTTTTGTTTCAACCAAATCGCACAATTGTTTAAAATATTGGTTAACATAGGCCTAAATCCAGTTACAATTTCGCAATCGATAAGCCTACATTAAGCTCCAAAAACGTCAGCACATTTTTAATTTATAATCGATTGAACGAGTGAATTTCTGCTGTATTCTTCAGAATGAAATGTACTTGCAAGTGGGTCTACGACAATGTTTGTCTTTCAAGGCAAGATTTCGTATTTATCGCAAATTGCAGTCACTGGATAATATTCCAAAGGTTAGAACCTTGTAGAGAACTCAGTCTTGAGTTTTAGGGGTCTGAGTGAAAACCTGCAAACCAAGCACAAAAAACATCTAAATCTGAATATATATTTAAGGCAACGGCTCTATGTGGACTTACGCGACTAAACAATCTTGTGCTATATAAGCAGCAACAGCTGGAAGCTGAGTAGCAGCAAAGAATAATAGTCATCGAGGTTAATCCGAGGAGTTAAGAGTGCCATGGATTGGTCGAACACAGTTTGCTAAACGATAAAACTATTTAATGTAAAAAAATTTAAATCTCAAATTTAATTTTATGCAGCTTTATCTTGAGAGTAATTGTTACTAGCACTACAGAAGCTGCGTTCGGGTAATATGTTAAGAGATTTGCTGTATTTACTTGGAAAGTACAGGTCAATACTGAATGTGATAACAAATCAACAGCGGCGTAGTAGCGGTCGATAAGAATAGCACAGTAAATGTTAATAGTGAAAACGAAAGTACTGTGAGAGTACTCGGATTAACCTCGATGACTATTATTGCGATTAGAAATTAAAGTCCGACAGTGTTAGTATTATAATGGAAGAACCTGAGGATTTCACATCGTGCTGTATATGCACCGAAGTATTTACCGATCCTAAAGCTTTGCCATGCATTCATACATTCTGCATGAAATGCATTCAGGATATTGGGCTTAAGACCAACAAAGGACCAGGAGATGAGATGCCTTGTCCAATCTGTAGACGACTCTTTAAGATTCCAGCAGAAGGATTTCCTGGACTTCCTAAGCATTTCTTCATTGAAAGACTGATACAGTTGTCAAAGGTTTAAGACAATCTGGCTACAACGAAAGTCTTATGCTCTGTCTGTTTGGTGGAAAATAAGGAACAGACAGATAAGGAAACTCCAACAGCTGATACATATTGCGTTGATTGTAAGCAGAAATTATGCAAAGAATGCTACAGTGAACACAAGAAATTTAAATTAACAAAGAATCACAAATTGGTGCCAATAAATGAATTTGAAAGTAGCCCAAATGCGGTCACCCCTCAAACGCGAACTGTTTGTGAAGTTCATGAACAAAAGGTTCTGGATGTGTATTGTGCGGACTGTAAAGCAGTTGTATGCGCCATGTGCTTTATAGAGGAACATAATAATCATAAAGGTTCTGATGTCAACAGATGTGTAGATGGATTTCGGAAACAATTACAAAACAATACTATAGTAATGAATGGTTGTATCGCAAAGGCTCTGATTAAAAAGACGAAACTCCTGAAGGTAAAGGAGGAAATGCAGGAACGGGTGGAAAGCCTAGAACGTGATGTAGTGAGGAGAAAAGACGAAGTAACGCAGTTAGCGGATACACATGCAAATAATCTTCGACAAAGTCTATCTTCGGAAAGACAAAGCAGATTGGAAGAACTCCAAATGGCAGGAGATGATATTGATGCATATGTATCAAAGTTAGAAAGTTACAATTCATATTGTCAAATAATCATGGATAAAGGATCGGCTAGTGATATCTGTCTCGCAATTTCTTCCCTAACTGTTAGAGTTGTCAAATTGCAGCAGCAGTGTCAACCAATAATTGAACGAGACATTCAAAACTTCAACTTCTGCTTTAGACAATCTGAACTCCAAGAGCTTGCAAGACACCTTGCGCAGCAAGGTGTCAATTCTAGTGTGTCGTTCTTTTGTTCGATCTTTCGATCAGAAAGGAACAAACCACGCGTCCAACAGTGACAGTGGGGCAGCAGAGTTCAATCAGGTAGAGGGGCGCTAGGCTCTACATGCAGCGCCGTACCAGTGCAGAGACACGGTAGGCAATGTGCTGTGGGTAAGGGAGCCAGTACAGGACATCACGCATGTACCCAGAGACTCGGTTAAACCTAGGGATGCGGCCCACCAGTCGGGCGGTCGAGCGCAAGACCCTGTCAAGGCATTTAAGCCGACACACAGGGAGCCCATCATAAATGGCGCTGCAGTAGTCTAGGCGGGAGACTACAAAGGAATGGACAAGCGTAGAAGCAGCGTCTGTTACTCTATATCCAGACAGAAGTTTGACAAAATAAATTTGATCTTTCAATGTTATGTTGTTTATTATTAAGACTCGGAAAGGCTATAATAGAAGCTGCACAAATTAAAATCACATTTACTGCTACATGATCCGCAGCTCACCTTAGTGTCAGGGTCGGATTAAGGCTCAATGGGACCCTAAACCAGCATCAGATATGGGCCCTTGTTGCGACGACAAATGAATCGCACAGACCGGAGACACATTTTAAATTTAGCAATTTCAACTTTTATAGATTTATCATTTACGACAATATCACTTATTTCAATAAACAGGTAGATTTTTTCCAAGATTGACGTCTTGCAAATTCAGAACAAATGTCGTCAAACTATATTTCTCTAATAATATCCGATTCAATACACAACAGGCTCAGTGAACCAAAATCTTTCTTGACCAATTTTGGCTCTATATTCGTTTTTTGAAAATCGTCGTTGAAACTGTTTCAGAACTGATGTAGCAAATAGTTGCGGAGGACTAACAATTTTAGTATTGATCCAGAAGGTATCTCCGTTAAGTTCTGTTATCCATGCCTAATGATAATGATAATACAGTAACAGTAGGCCCATTACTCCATTTCCAGACAGAAGTTTGACAAAAAAATGGGACCTTACAATATATTTTTTATTAATTATTGAAATTGAAAAGGCCATAGGCCTAATGAAAGCTGCAGAATAACAAATAAAAATCGCATTTACCGTTACATGATCTGCAGCTCACCATGGTGTTCTCACATCATATCGACCCACTCTCGCTCAATCAATCACTCTCAGTGTCAGTGTCATCGTGGCTTTGATCTCGACTAAATCGACATCAAGCGAGTAGCCTAATTTTCATACACGAAACCGTTACTTGCTTTGTTGTTCACTTGTTTGAATAATCGTCGAATTTACTGACGTTATGACAACCGCCATGAGCGTTGAGGTTCGCAACAAAAAGTTATAGGCCTAATTAGCCCACAGTAGTCGGAAAAACAGAAATTGAATTTTGGAAAGAAGGCCTTGTTCTGCCTAAATAGATGAAAATAATGCTTGGTGAAATAGAAGTTGGATTATTTAAATGAATTCTGCATGAATAGAAATTGAATTGATTGAAATAATGCTTGCTGACATAGAGCTTGGATTAGCAAGCATCATTATCATCAGTCCAACTTCTATTTTATCATATTAGGCTCATAATGTTGAGTGTTGAGGTAATGTAACTGTCATTGTGTTTTTTTGTTTTACGTTTTTTTCAATAGATGGTGGTGACTTCAAGTCAAAGAAAGACAAAATAAAAGATCGAATAAAAGAGCGACGCACTAGAACTGGCATCTTGCAACAGAAAAACGATGAATTGCGACAGGAGAGAGATAACTATAGTGCACAGTTACGGGGGATGAAGAGACAACTGGATAATTATAAAGCAGCAATGAACGCGCTTCAGGTCAATAACGACGAACTAAAGCAGGAACTTCAAACAAAACATGACAGATATTGTAAAGAATTGAGCATGAATATAACGACAGAAAAGACTTCAGAAACCAAAGCCAAAAAACTCAGTGAAAAACTTGAAACGTCGAAAGCAGGTATATATGTAGTAATAGGGCCCACAATTCTTATATTGAAACATTGAGTCATACACCTCAACTGAACAGATCTTATATAACTATAAGAATATGTCGACTAATCATGTTATACCCATCATTGTATCAACGCGTAACCACTCAAACATCTTCCTGCCCAAACAGAGATGGTTCGAATGGAAATGGGAAGACTGGTCCAAATGTGTCAACCAATGCACTAGCCTAATATTGAACTAATATATAAGCGACCTGCAACCTATCTGAGCGGCTCTCGTATGTATAACGTATCAGAGCTAGCCAACGAAGACGGGACACGAAGTACGTGGATTGCGACACAGTTGACAGAATTATGAGCATCGTGCCTAATGTCTACGATCTTTGGCGCGGCGACCTTTTAATTGTGCGCGACCTTTTGAAGCACGATCTTTAGTGAGCGCCACCTTATCGATGGATACCATTAAGACCGCGACACAGTATATCACAAAAAGAATTTAATAATTGACTCTTATATCAATATTTTTCTAATGGTTATGATAAAAGTTCAAAGTTCTATTGTTTGTATAGTTAATTGTGCAGACATAAGTTGTGAGCAATACCCCGGAGATAATCAGCTGTTGGTCGAATCCCGTATTCTGTTACAATATTTCTTGTCCTGTCGGCGGTGTGTCCGGCAACATATTGTCCCAGTCTCATATCGTTCAAACTCTGTTCTATCTTGATTCCGTCAATAATCTTCCTGATAGTAGAATGACGAGCCCTTAGAAGTTGGTCAAATCCTCGATGCCAAATCTCTACTGATTTTTTGTTTGACATTAATACAAATTGAGATTTCATTCATCGCTGACTTGTGCATAATCGCGATGCGAAATTGTGTGACAATAATGTATATGTTGAGAGATCATAGTGTGGCGACCTTATTGACCAAAACCTTGTGATCAGCCATTGAATTCTAAAGCGCTGAAAGCCAAGCGCAGATCACAAGCTTATTCACGAGCGCTTACCGTTTGTCATCCTACCGTTGATGAGCACTATCTGGTCACGTACATGTGGAAATTAGACTAATTTCAGAATTGATTAACGAGCTCATCTTAGCCAATTTGAGACCTCATCTGTTGAGTTCCGATTGATAGGCCTATATTGTTTTGGTATGTGTGATAATATCCACCTCTGCAGGCCTACCTCTCACTTACGTAAGACAAGCGATTGGATAAATCAAAATACCATTAGAGGTTTCATGGACACGATATCCAATTGCTGACTCCAATGCAATTGATGCACTTCATGTTTCTTCCTCTAGCTATTCGAGTCTCATTGTGAGACTATACAGGGTGGGCAATTAAAATGTACACCCCTCAGTCTTTATTACCAATAGTTCGGTCAATAGAAAAAATTAATAAATTAAATTTTACAGGCACACAGCTAATTCATATCTACATATTACTGGCAACATTTACTTAAATATTTCAAACAGAACAAACGTTGTATCACCTTTTATGAGTGCAGCCACTTATTTTTTTATGGTAAAAAACATTCAACGCAGTAAAAGTTACAAAAACGATTTTATGATGTCACAGCTTAAGTAATTGTTATTGAACAGACACCATACTTTTTTCATCCTGTGTGCAATGTGTCTACCACCAGTTAGCCAATCATATTCTGAGTCTATTTGGCAAGTTTTGATGACCTGGTTGGGGACCATTGCATCGGTGATAATTTTCCTAGAGGCACGATGAAAAGCGGAGGTTCAGATCTTCTTTGGCAAATCTTCTAACAGACGTGCGGCTGATGTTCAACTCTGCTGAAATTCGCCGAGTACTGAGATGATTTGTGATGTTGTTGTTCTGTGAGCAAATAAGTTCGTCAAAATGCGTGGCATTATATGTTCGGGTACCGTTAGATTTCTTCCTTCCGCTGTCCTTACGACGTTCCACCGCCCACCCCCTATCATCAATGCGTCCGCATGCTTTTAAAAGTGCTCAGCCCCAAGTGAGATTTCAGAGTGAACATTGATTACTGTAACAGCTTTGACTCCAAGATCATGCTCATGAAGTGTCTGTGTATGCATTTTAGCAGTCATGGACACCGCGTCCATGTTTTTTTTTTACAAAATCTATCATAAAATGATTAATCAGAAAATATTTTTATTCACCAATTAATCGACTGCTTGCAAGTAGAAGTCAAAGTGACTTCCATATGCTATCATTTCCAATTTCTTTTATCAATAATAATAATTATGAAGTGTGTCTTATTGCAACTACTTGACATCTAACCATAGATTCGCTTTTTATAACTATTTGCGAAATTAACTATTTTTTACTATTAAAAATCGGTGGTTGCACTTATTAAAAGTGATATAACCTTTGTTCTGTTTGAAATAGTTTCAGTAAATTTTGGTTGTTACATGCAAATAAAAATTCGTTTTTTGCCTGTTCAATTTCAACTGACATTTTCTACTTTTGGCCGAAATATTAGCAATAAACCGTAGGGGTTTACTTTTTTGGGTCCACCCTGTATATGTTTATCCGTCTGACTTTTTCTTTGTATGTAGCATTCTCTTGACCTCACTTAATCTGGGTCTGAATATAGAGTTCACATAATTATCTTCATAAAGGTTATCGTCAAGTGCATAGTGATATCTGTTATAGATAATGTAGAAATATTGGTCTTTAAGAATGTGTTTCTATTTCCAGTTGAACTTCGATACAATTTGGATCCAGTTTGTGTTCAAAAGATTAAAGTGATAGGCACAACAGGCACCGTGAAATCTATCAGTGGATTCACGATTTTAGACAAAGAATTGTTTGTTGTTAGTGATCAGAGTTCAAAAGTTTACGTTTACGATTCGAAGAAGTACAGTTTCAGTCGTCGATGGAAATTGAAAGAATTAATTGATCCAAGGGACATAGTATCCTGCAACAAAAATAAATGCCTCTACATCTTTGATCCCAAAGGCTTCTTAGGTCCGTCGATGGAAATCCTAAGAGTTGATCCAAATGGAAAACTAATAAAGAGATGGTCAACAGGAGACAATTGGGGATACGGTCTGTCTGTCACAGATGAATCTAATATAATTTTAACCGTTTATAATAGGCATAAATTAAATGAATATTCGCCAGATGGACAATTGATCAGAGAAATCAATCTATCGTCAGAGGCAGGTATTCGATATCCAAAGCATGCTGTAAAACTCACCAATGGTCATTTCGTAGTCTGCCATGTTGATGATCTTTTGCATAGAGTGTGCATGGTGGATGCATATGGAAGCCTTAAGATATCATTTGGTGAAAAAAGTGGATCTACCATCGAACAAATGAATTCTCCAATCTATTTGGCAGTTGATGGAAATAGATTCTTGATGGTCGCTGATCAAGGTAATAATCGAGCTTTGTTGTTGGATTCAGATTTGAAATTTATGAGAGAAATTCTGTCAAATGAAAAAAAGCACGAATTGAGATATCCTTATAGAATTCTTCTGGATGAATCAAGTGGTCGACTTTTTGTGGCTGACATGGAATCGAACAAGCGACGGATTTTGGTTTTCAATCTTTGATTATCAAATTAAGATTGTAGCAAGTTAAGTGAATAGTAGGCTATCTCTGAATCCGAAATCAACGTAAATAGGCTTCAATCTTTGTATGTTGTATCAATGCTTACCATTTAGTAAGCATTGATACAACAGTTCCGTGTCTCATATATTGAATGCAGTTTCTATGATTCTAATTACATGCGCCCAAGCTGTCAAGATTTTTCTGACGACATATGAATTAAATGACTACTCATTTGCCTAAGAACTTAATATAAAACTATTATAATCAACCCGGTATAGCTTTCTAGTTTCTAATAATTATCTCATTTAAATAATGTTATCTTAGCTTGTATCTCATCTGATTTGATTCCTTCTTTAATGCTCCTTCGAGTGTCGATTTGAAGAGAATGGATTTGTCCAGAAGCTATTTAAGCCTAAACTGATATTCCCAGAAAACTGCTGAAATTCTTCATGGGATAATGGCATAGGAAGCCCAAAAGAACTCATGTTTTGCCCTATATTGTGGTTCAAATTGTCGAAGCAGAGGAAATACAATAATAAGTATTAGGCCAATCGTCTTTTGAGGGCAGAACGTATTATAATTATTTTATGGGTCCTTATGCTTGACTGATTTACAAGATCAGAGAACTTGTGGTCTGATGAGTTAATGCTTCTCTTGTTATATGACTGTTTTTTAAAAGATGATACGCAATGCTGCTATGGAGCTCCTCAAACAGATGTAAGTTACGTGTGCATTGTTGCCCATGACATCTGGCGTGCCTATGGGTGTTGATGCCGGTTCGTATGCTGAAAGTTTAATCTCAAGCTTGTACACTCGAGAATCTTATATGATGTGGAACCCATTCAAATCGAGAGGTGATGGTTAAGAATTCCACCCAACAATTAATTGTAAAGTTATCAAGGTCTAGGTCATTCGACTGCTATAGAAAAAGTGCACATTTGCATTTAGCGCTGCAGCATTGAACAATGGAGCAGGACATGACTAGCAGAGAAAGGTTATTAACTGTAATAATAATAATAATAATAATAATAATAATAATAATAATAATAATAATAATAATAATAACAATCGATCCCAGAAGACGGGGCCTGACCCTCCAGACAGATTATGTAACGTCGTTATAGTTTCTAAGCTCCTGGGGAAAGAAGTAGGCCTATCTCTGGGCTAAAAAAATAAATTATAATAATAATGATAATTGAATTGATCGCCCATATTGTTATCAGGATTTCTGTTGACCTAATGAAATGATTTAGCTTTGATAACTCACAAATTTCAGTAAGAAACCTTGTTCCATTGATTCTCACTTTAAAGGACTTATATCGACACTTTTTGTGATCACCTCGGTGTCTTTGCCAATAATTAAAGGAGTAGAAGCCGTTGACTACAGAAAAATATTGGACGTGTGCACTTTCTTGATGTACAAATTGACCCACATTGGCTTCAATATTAGGCAATGAAGTCGCTGAATGACTGTAAGTTTAATTAAGACAGAAGCAGTCTGTTAAATCTGATTACAGTACTGGACTCTGAAGTCATTGGCTAATAAAGAATTATTACAGTTTCTATTGCCAGACAAACATGTTCAATATCTGTTACATCGTACGGTAATCTTAAGTGCCTGCTATCATTAGCAGAAGTAGGTGGCTAAGTGCAAGGTTCGAAGAGCGTATGACTTTTATTTATATTAGGCCTATGTGGGTCAGCGCATATCAACAGTCAACATTGCATTCAGTCTTTCAATGTAGCGTTACTTTCTTACAGATTATTGAGTTCCATCAAACTGTTTCTTAGAATATTTGTAACTACGACCGTTAACAACTTACACTGTCGACTATAGGCCTTTGTTTCTGAGATCGAAATTTCCTTAAACTTGACATTTGCCCATGATAACAAAATACTAATCAACCTTAGGCCAACAAAGATGTCGAAAATACTTTCGATTTTAGAATCCGGTTAAGTAGAAAATGACTGCAATAGACTTAGTCAGTAGTGACATTACAAAGCAAGAGGAGCTCGAGGATATAACTACATGCATTATATGCACCGAAGTCTTCACTGATCCGAGAGCCTTACCATGCATTCACACATTCTGCATGAAATGTATCCAAGAGACTGGGATCAAGACTAACAAAGAACCAGGAGATGAGATGCCTTGTCCAATCTGTAGACGACCTTTCAAGATTCCAGCAGAAGGTTTTCCTGGACTACCTAAGCATTTCTTCATTGAAAGACTGATACAGTTGTCAAAGGTTTCAGATCCGTCGGTAGTAACGAAAGTCTTATGCACTGTGTGTTTGGAGGAAACTAAGGAACACACAGATAAAGAAACTCAAACAGCTGAAGCACATTGTCTTGATTGCAAGCACAGCTTGTGCAAAGAATGCTACAGTGAACACAAGAAATTTAAATTAACAAAGAATCACAAATTGGTACCAATAAAGGAATACATCGTTGACCATAATGGATTGACGAGACCATCACCAAGTGTCTGTGAAGTTCATGAACAAAAGGTTCTGGATGTATATTGTGCCGACTGTAAATCAGTTCTATGCGCCATCTGCTTCATTGAGGGACACAGAAACCATGACGGTTCTCACGTGAACAAATGTATGGATGACTTTCGGAAGCAGATCCAAAGCAAGGCTGTAGCCATTATTGATTGCATCGCAAAGGCTCAGATGAAAAAGACGGAATTCCAGGAGGTGAAAAAGGATGTACAGAAACAGGCAAAAAATCTAGAATCTGATATAGAGAAGAGAAAATATGAAATAAAACAGTTGGCAGATGAACAAGCAACCAATCTTCTACAAGGTCTTTGCTCAGAAACACAAAGCAGGTTGAAAGATGTCCAATTGTCAACGGACGATATTGATGCCTATATATCAAACCTAGAGAGTTACAATTTCTATTGCCAAAGAATTTTAGCTAAAGGATCTGCTAGTGACATCTGCAGAGCAGTTTGTGACTTATCTACTAGAGCGTTTGAGCTGCAAGAGGAGTGCCAACGTATTGTTGAAAAAGGAATTCAGCAATTCAAATTATGCTTTGGACAAACTGAACTCAGAAAATTTACAGTAGAAGATTGTGGTAATTATTTTGGGAAAATTGAAGGTAATTGATTTCCATTGTAAATCATTACTTAAATAATGTGCCAAACGTTACTTTACATTTGTGTTTTATAGCCACTGATCGTTCATTAATTGTAGTATACTAAATTTTTAAATTGGTATCACATTGAATATAGGTTTTCCGCTCCTTAATAAATTATAATACAGCTCAACTTTCTGCTTTCCAAACCTAGACGTAAACGTTTGCTAAGCTCACTTTTGGTAAAAGATAATTGGCACACATAAATTATTTAGACAACAATAAGATTTGTTTGTGCACCATCCTCATTTTCATTCTCCATTCAAGCGAATGGCACCAACCTATTGCGAATCCTTAAAGAGACACAATGGGTAGACAGTTGAAAACAAGTGTGCATTTGTGGACTGACCAACTCGTTTTGAGTGCAACTGATTCTTTGTGTGTCGACACCAGTGCAACAGACGTTCCAAAATGTTATATATATTTTAGTGGACGTATTTGACAGGGACGTACATGCTTATGAATATAGGCCTGTAATCAGACATGTATGCAAGATTTGGAAATTCGAGACCAAGACGAGACCGAGACAGTGCGGTCTCAGTCTTGGTACCCCATTGTCTCAATGGGGTACCAAGACTGAGACCGAGACCAAGACACTAGGTCAAAGACAGTACAAGACAGATCTTTAATAAAAAAAGCTGTAAAATACTCATGTATCTGTCTTCGGGAATGAAGTTTATTTATAATTTCAATTTGAAATTTTTCATGTAATTCCAATTCCAAAGTATACTGTTTCTATTGCTGCTTTTATCTTTTTTCTATTTCTTTTCGTCAGCCTATCTTCTGAATAGTATGAAGAAAGCCAATTTAGACACATCTGAAATCTAGACGATTTTAAACAAGCAAATTCCAGACCAAATACCAAACGAAATTATTAATTTCCGACATATCCTTAATCAGCCTGAGAAACTCGAAGTTCTTCCGATCGCTTCGGTTATGGTGGCTTTACACCAACGACAAACGGCACGCCATGCGATTGTTTCTCAATAACTTTAAATTGCATATACGCAAACATCACAACTTCAGGTTCTCTCTCAGACATTTTTGCACTCTAAGATAATCGAATGATATCAGTATCATGTGGCTCACGCATTAACCATAATCGTTTTTCATGGCATACGGTTTGAGTTTATAGCGCAAGATTTTAAGACAGTTAACTCCAGATTTATCGAGACCGCTGGTTCGGGACAGAACAAAACTTTCGCCACAAGACAGTTACCAAATATTCGTGACACTACCGCGAGACCGAGACCGATATCAAAACAACAGATTCCCGAGACCGAGACATTAAAAACTATCTCGAGTCCGAGACATTATCTCGAGACCATACAACTCAGCCTATTATTAAATGAATGATAAATCAATACAAATTTATAGAAGGAGGTGACTTGAAGCCAAAAAAACAAACAAAACAATTCTTTTAACAGAACAATGCAAAGAAATTGCAGTCTTGAAACAGGAAAGCAAAGAAATGAAAGCTGACTATAATGCACACATGGAAAAGATGGAAAAGAATAAATCAGCAATAAACACACTTCAGACTAGCAACGACCAACTAAAACAGGAACTTCATGCAGAGAAATCGACCAACAATTCACTTCGAACCAGACATGACAAACTTATTAAAGAATTGGATAAGTATGAAGCGAAAGTCAAGTTATTAGAAACCAACGCCGAAAAACTCACCAAAAAGCATGATGCAACGAAAATAGGTATGTACATGTACGTATGTTTGCATAAATGTGTGTATGTATGCGTTGATGGGCACAATAGTGCCTTGAAAATGGATTCCTATTGTCAAATAGAGAAAGCGATATTATTTTGTATTTTCAACATGCTTTTGAAATGTAACTTGTAAAAGTATTTTCGAAGAAGTATTTTCCAAATAGTTATAGAAGGTACTGTAATTTGGAGAATTCAGGAAAACGATGTAGGGCCTAACAGGATCAGTGAAGACAAAATAATGTACTAGGCCTATGTTAATTCACGAGGTAGGATGTTTTGGCGCATCGGTTTTGGCGCAGGACGTTTTTGGCACAGGACGTTTTGGCACAAGACTTTTTGGCGCAGATCTCTGATGCAATAACGGTACCATCTTAGTGTCGTAAACTGATTCCCATGGCAAATCAGGTTAAGCCTCGCGAGCGTCGGCAGTGGAGGACATATGGGTGGAAAGAATCATGTTTAACTAGAAGATGGATAAACAAAAGATTACTGTCAAACTGGACAGTTGGACTGATGAAAAAAATCATACTCAAGTATATAAGCTTGAATGATGAAAAGAATAATGCTTAAATGGAAGCTCGATAGATAAAGAGAATCGTGCTCAAATATAAGCCGAATTGATGAAAATAATTCTGTTTAAATGCTAGCTGGATTTATGAAGAGAATCAATCTTAAATGGAAGCTGGATTGATGAAGAGAATCATGCTCAGTTGGAAGCTGGATTTATGAATATAATTATGGTTAAATGGAAGCTGGATTGATCAAAAATTAAGCCGCTTAAATGAAAACGGTAATGATGAAAAATATCTTGACTAAATATTCCCACTATAGGTAGAATTCTCTAATCCATTCCGCTTCTATTTGAGCATGGTTCCTTTCTTCATTCCAGTTCCCAGTTTATCAGAATTCTTTTAATGAATTCAGCTTCGTGTTGCATTATGTATCAGAGATCTGTGCCAAAAACGTCCTGTGTGAAAACGCCCAAAACGCGCCAAAACGGTGCGCTAGAGAGTTGCTTTGCCGGTAGTAGAACGCCTTTGACAGACCAGGATAACGAGGATCGGAAACGAAGTAGGATCTTGCTGTTGATTCCGTCATCCGATTGGGAGCCAGTGGAGTGTATCATACTCTGAGATATAGGTCTAAGAGAATTTTGTTGTGATAAACAAAGTATAACGACGTTTTGATCAAATCAAAAAGGTGTTAAGCTATTCGAAGCACGACCTGAACTCAGCCATAGATATCTGTCCATTGTTGCGCACTGCCTGGTGACGGATATGGCCTAATGATACCCGCTCTAGAAGTGACGATAATGCTCCTCTTAGTCAATTTGTGGCATCATCGATTGATTTCGGTTCATAGGTTGCATTGTTTTGACCGGTTAATTTGGAACCGATTTGATAACATCCACCTTTGTGCCTCAGTTTTATTCACGGTATAGGCAGGCGAGCGAATCCAATGGCCGAAAGCAGGAGTAAAACTGGTACATATGCTGACACAATCAGCATATGTATCAAAAAATGAAGCGCGTCAATTGCAGTAGAGTCAGCATAATTATGTCTTTTAACTCTATCGTAATTTCCCTGTGCTACTGACTATGTTAATCCGTTTGATGCTGATGATGTTCGCTTATTGTCATGTAATAACATGCCTTTTGTCTGAGTCATTCTGTTCGTATCGAATTAATTAACTGGGTCTGAATTGCGCCCATTTTAGTCATATTTTCATCAGGAAGGTTATTGTCGTTTTCACATGTTTTACTCCGTCCATCGCTCCATGGGTTCTGGGTCCATCTGCCGTTGGTATATTTCAGACAATTTATGATCGTCTTCCATTCCGCTCGGTCCTGTGCTCGCCTGCTCAGTACACGTATTTCCTCGTTTCAGCCTTCCTTGATGTCGTCCAGCCATTCTTTGCATGGTCGTGCCCTTTCTGTTCGTCCCACCTTTCTCCCAAACATCACGTGCTTCACCAGTCGTTGATTCTCCATTCTGCAGATACGTCCGAAGAGGTTCAGTTTTCCCTACATTATCCATTGCACAATCTTGATTTTCTTTCCTATTTAACGATCTTAGACAAAGAATTGTTTGTTCTCAGTGGAGAGATTTCAGAAGTTGAAGGAATCAATTTCTGACCTTTTCGTCTGAGATTTTCTGTTCCCAGCATATTCGTAGGATTCGTCGGTAGCATTTCACCTCAAACGCCAGTACGACCTAGTAGTATGTCTCTCTCACCTTCTAATAGTCCAGGTTTCGTTGACATACAACGCAACACTCGACACACTTGTTCGTATGATGTCCTCTTTTTTTCTATAGGCCCTACTTATGTTTTGCTTCTCCATATATGATTTAACTGAGCCATCACACCCGTCGCTGTGGTTAGTTTTACTGCTCACATTTAAATTTATTTTTTCATATTATTTGATAATTTTAAGTTTTACATATCTATTTCTACTTCCAGTTGAACTTCAATACAAATCGGATCCGGTTTTAGTTCAAACGATCAGAACAAAATCCACAAAAGAGAAGAAGACAGATGTCTGTGGATTAACCATCTTAGACAAGGAATTGTTTGTTATCAGTGGAGAGACTTCAGAAGTTGAAGTTTACGATGCGGTTAATTTTAGTTTCAGCCGTCGGTGGAATTTGAAGGGATTAAATTATCCGATGGACATTGCATCCTGCAACAGAAACAAATGTCTCTATATCTTTAATTACAAATTCCAAGGCCAGTCGAAGGAAGTCTTGAGAATTCGTCCAGACGGAAAATTAATTAAGAAATGGTCAACAGGAGACGATTGGGGAAGTGGTCTGTCTGTTACACATGAATCAAATATCCTTTTAATTGCAACTAGTAAAAATAAATTAAATGAATATTCGCCGGACGGACAGTTAATTTTAGAGATAAATCTTTTGCAAGACGCAGGTATTCGTCATCCATTGCACGCTATAAAACTGACCAATGATAATTTCCTGGTCAGTCATGGCTCTCTTTTTGGTCTACATAGAGTGTGTTTAATTGATGATGATGGAAAACTTAAGAAATCATTCGGTACAAAATCTGGATCGACCAATAAAGAAATGAGTAGCCCAGACTATTTGTGTGTCGATGGAAATGGATACGTGATGGTTGCTGATCGTGCGAACTGTCGTGTTTTGTTATTAGATTCTGATTTGAAATTTAAGAGAGCAGTTCTCTGGAAAGGTAAACATGGATTAAAAAATCCAATGAAAATTTTATTGGATGAGCCAAATGGTCGATTGCTTGTGGCTGACAACGAATCAGACAATCAGCGAATTTTGTTTTTCGATTTAAAATTTTTCAGTCAATAAGTGTCGCAAATTAAGTGAATGATAGGTTTCATCAGAGGTGTAAGAAGCGGGGGCACTGGCCCCCCAGTTTCAAAACTGGAGGGGCTAAGCCCAAAAGTTTTAGTGCTCAGTGCCTCCCATGTGCCCCAAATCGGTTTTTTGTTTCTACAATGGCTTTTTAAGATGACTTCTGTGAAGATAATTTGAGCCCCCCATTTTTCAAATTTCTAAGAAGCAAAAATTCAAAAAGTGGGGTTAAAAAAATTTTTTTTGCGCTTTGTGCAATTTTTTTTCATTATGCTCCCACACTTTTTAAAACCTTCTTACACATCTGAGTTTCATATCCTTTAATTTTAAATCAATGTAAATCTGTTTTAATCTCTATGTTATGTTTTCTAGCAATAGCCTTATTGAAACATAGTGAAACGTTCCATATATCGAATGAAGTTCCTACATACACTTTTAATTTTAGGAACCAGTTTTCTTAGATTCTGCTGACGATGTTGGTCTATGAAATGTTTTATTCATTTGCACGACAACTGAATATTTAAATAATTGTTATCAACCCAGTCCAGTTTGCTAGTTTCTGATATCTCTTTTTATAGTTTCGATCTCGTGAAACTTGATTCATTGTTAGTCACAAGTGTCTTCTAAAATGTTCCATCGAGTACTGATTTGAAGAGGTGAAATTTACCTAGAAGTTGCTTTTACCGATATTTCCAGAAATGCTGTTGAAAGTTTCCATGTCATCATGATCACAGAAAGCCTGGAAGCCCATAGAACCACACAAAGCGCGTAAAGAACTCACTTTTCCGTAAGGAAGGTTCCCTTATATTGACCGTATGGGTTCCATCTAATACCCACATTGTTGTTCCTGTTGTGACCGAATTTGAAGTGAAGACCGTAGTACAGTTCGTCTTAATGTTTGGATATTTATGAGATGAGAGAAGTTGGGGCCTAAGAAGTTAGCATTTATCATGATTTGTTTTTTTGACTGATACGCAATGCAGATGGCAGCTAAAATTATTATGTGCATCATTGTGCATGACATCTGATAAATGTGCGTGTTGGTGTTGATGCCGGCCGTTTCTTGTAATGATGATGGCTTATTTAAGAGATTTGAATCTCAGGCTTCCACCTCCATGCACACACACGCAAATCTTAAATGGCGTAGAATTAGGTCATTCGTTTGCTATAGAATTTATATTTTACATTTAGCATATAGACAGAGTCGCTTTCAAGAATTCGTATCCAGAATCCTTACTCGCCATTCCATCTGTCAATCCTCAACCAAAACGACACCCTCCTCAACAGCTATTCTACCTCCCTACTGACCTCCTGGAAACTGAACTCTGATCTCCCACAGATCATCTTTTGGACGACTCTTTCTATTTGACGCAGCGCTTGTGAATAAGCTGGTGCCCTGTGCTTAGCTTTCAAGTGGCACCTTAGACATTTGGAGATTACGATTGTCCACAGTGAAATTGAGGCCGCAGCGCTGATGGCAACCATAGAAATAGCCTAACTTTGATAGTTACCATTCTTTAAAGTGCGCACCGCGCGTTGTGATATTGCGTGGCCATGACGTCAGCATAGGATTAAAAATTGGGCAGTTTTTGTGTCTTTTGGCGTCAGTTACTCTTAATAGCGGTCGAAGGTCTTTGATCTCTCATATATAATTAATTTCTGGCGTCTGTTCGCGTCAGCTAATTACGATCGAAGTTCTTTGATGTCTTTGATGTAATTTACCTCGCGAATGTCTTCGATGTCTTTTATTTCTTTCGTCTGTTTGCGTCTGTTAATTACGTTGTATTTTGGCGTCTTTAAATCTGTTTGATCTCTCCTCCGGAGACCTATTTGATACCCATAAAGGGCAGTTTAAATTGAAATGCGTTCATATAGAGGTCGGGGTCTTCTAGGTCAATCTACCTACTTGGGATCGAGAATCGCCGATGGGTAGCCGGCGTCTACCAATGTTTTCGACGTTGTGTCCTGTTTGTAGAACTTCGCCTACATGTACCTGCTGGACCACGAAGTGCATAAGGGTGGTGACTGGTGTTTCCTGGCTTATGCCGTTGGTGAACGGTGATTTCTGAAGAAATACCGAATTGCAATAAACAGGCCCGGTTCTATGAACTTTTCGTATGTAGGCGGGATGTAATGTTGCGGCCTCGATCCCACACAAAACATTTAATACGAACAAGACATAAAGCAGTTCTGAGGACTATATGCCTATAATTAACTTGCTAAATATACTAAGCAGTGTACATTTAAATTCTAAATATGAAAATATTCTATTGAACACGTGGTCTGACATAGAAGAACTAGAAGCAGAAATTACAGAATTGTTTCATAATTTTTTTTTCAATCAAATGACAAATTATTTATTTAAAATTCACTCTTCTGGTTTTCAAACGCAGATGATCAACGTCCGAGCCTTCATTTTCTTATAATCTGACCCAGACAATCGCTGCCTCTTTCTTCTTCTACCATCAGGGAATTAATTTTAATTATCCTATTTGTATTCAATTTAGAACTTTTAAGTTTTTAACTGATATTGACACCTATAAACAAGGCGCATAACCGGAGGTTGAACTTAACTGATGAAAAATGAATCTCCCCATCTTCGTGTTCCATCGATATGACTGCTTAGAGCCGCGCGGTTGACAGACTTTCGTTGCCCATTCATGTCACATATCCGCCAGCCTTTTGCCGGATTTTATCTAAATTATGGTCTCTTCCTGTCCCAATACGCTCCCTGGTTTCTGATCACAATCTCCATCGAACACACATATTATCGTGATCGTAATCTCAGTATATTAACTGCAGTGATATCTATTAAGAATAACGCTGGAGCTTATTACTGAGGCGGATGTTATTCACTCATGAACTGTACCTGCTCTAGGTGTAAAAGTAGACGCCGTGCCTAGACGACTAAACCAAATTGGATTTACTACAAGACATCCAGGAGTTTCCTATGGTCAATGCTCAGAAATTTGTGGTGCTAACCATTCATTTATACCTATTGCAGTAGAAGCCATTAATACAAAATCTTCTATAAAATGAGTTTCAAACTTTACTAATTAATGAAATACTAGTTAAATCATAACAATGCTTTGTCAAGGCATAATTACCAAAGGTGTATCTCCATGCCACATTTATCACCAATAGGATGAATTACATCCATTATCATGTTTTGATTATCTGTATCTTTGCTCACCTCTACTTTCTGATGATCCGAAACTCATTTGTTTTCATCTACTACAAAATATAACACTCTATCTATAGATAACTCTTGAAAATGATCATTACGAGATGGTCGAGATTAGACATTTAACTGTGAATTTAAAAACTCTGCGCCATCTGCATCATTGAGGAGCACAGAAACCATGAAGGCTCTCATGTTAACTAATATGTGGATGGCTTTCGGAAACAAATACAAATCAATATTGAAGTCATGAAAGAGTGTGTAATTCAAGCTCAGGTGAAAAAGACCGGACTCGTGAAGGTGAAGGAGGAAATGCAGCGAAGAGTGGGATTAGTATGTGGTGTAGAGAAGAGAAAAGAGGAAATAAAACAGTTAGCTGATAAGCATGCAAGCAGACTTCTAGAATTTTTGTGTTCAGAAAGACAAAGAAGATTGAAAGAAATCCAAATGGCAGCAGATGATATTGATGCTTATGTACTTTATGTAGAAAGTCATAATTCTTATTGTCAAACACTCATGGCTAAAGGATCTGCTAACGACATCTGTCTAGCAGTTTCTGACCTATCTGTTCGAGCAGAGGAACTGCAACAGTGCCAACCTACAATTGAACAAGAAATTTAGAATTTCAACTTCTGCTTTAGACAATCTGAACTCGAAGAGCTTCTAGATGAAGATTGTGGCAACTTAGTTGGAAATATTGAAGGTAAATGACTTCCTTCTGGAAATCTTCGCAGAAACTGTTTCTGAATGCACTTAAATTACTTAATCCATGCTGGTGCTACAAGAGCTACTGTTCGATCATTTATCATAATCATCTTGTAATTTGGTATGACGCACACCAACTTGGTTACGTAGACTGCAACTCGATCATCCTTTTGTAAATCCATCCCAAAATCCACTTTCTTTGGGTTCACACTTACTTTGAGCCAGTCATATATTTCAAGTGATACAATTTGATGATATCTTGCAGGCTGGGCTTCCCAATTGCAAATAGCAGACGGCTTGAAATTCAATCTAAACAGTAAACAGGTTATCCACAGCGAGGCGCGCATATCGCCAATTTATTCAAGAGTCCTTCCATAATGTATTAAATTAGACTAAAACATCGCTTTCTGCAGATTTACCCTAAGTCAATAACGATTATTGGGCTCATGACTTAACCCAAATTGACAATATATTAAATATGCATGTAGACCTACTTTATGGATACAATATATTTACATAATGATCTTTTCGATCGTGACCCAGTTAAGGGCTTGTGCTATAGCAATATCTCGTGTGAATTGGTTATAGACTATAGTTACTTATTGTAATAACAATCATCATATTGGAAGTGGCTGTCTGAGACACATAATATTATTTGACTTACATTAGTGTGTTTCACAATAGTCGGAATAAAAAAGCAATATTAAGCCACAACAAACTGTTGCTACATTTATTTTGAAAGATGGTGACTTGAGACCAAAGATACGAAGCAAAAGAGAACCAACAGAAAAACAACCTAGTGAAATTGATATCTTGAGGCAGGAAAACAATGAATTGAGAGCTCACCATAAAGCACACTTACAGGAAACGAAGCCGGAATTGGAGACCAATAAAACAGCAATCAGCACACAATGAGCCAACGACAAAATCGAGCAGGAACTTGATGCAAATAAATCGATTAACAATTCACTACCAACTAGCAGTGACAACGAGAAAGCTACGTCTAAAGCACACAGAGAAACTGAAGCAAGAACTGGAGGACAATAAAGCAGCAATGAACGCACCTCAGGTCAACGATAAACTAAAGCAGGAGCTTGATGCAGATAGAATGAATAACAATTCATTTCAGACCAGTAGTGACAAAGAGAAAGCTACCTTTAAATCACACATAGGGAGACTGAGACAAGAACTGGAGGACAATAAAGCAGAATTGAACGCACTTAAAACCAATAACGAAACACTAAAGCAGGAACTTAGTGCAGAGAGATGGAATAACAATTCACTTCAAGCCTTCAGTGACAAAGAGCAAGCTACGTCTAAAGCACACATAGAGAAACTAAAGCAAGAATTGGAGAACAATAAAACAACACTCAAGCAGCTCAGGTCATCAATGACAAATTAACCCATGAAGTTCGAATGAACAATGACAAGTTTTGTGAAGAATTGATTAAGTATAAAGCGGAAGTGAAGACATTAGAAAGCAAAGCCGAGAAAATCATGAAAAAACTCAATGCTACGAAAACAGGCGTGAATGTAGGCATTATGTGTATAATATTTCATTTCTAGTTTGAAAATATAAAAAAACGATTTTGTTTTTTATTTTCAGCATACTTTTAAAAAGCATTTTGCTAACGTTATTTTCGAGGAAGCATCATCAAAATAGTATTTTAAAGTATTTTTGGAGAACTCAAATAGGCTTCTACTATAAGTTATCTTATGCAAAAAAAATTATTTTTATGCTACATGATATAGAACCTCGATTAGTACGTGACATAAAACAATTAATGCTCCTCTAGTTACCATAGGCGCCAGATAGAGGAGACTGGTGGCAAATGCATCCAATTTCAGATAGGAGCAATGTTACTTATTTTAACTTAAAGTTATATGTTGATAAATAAATAATAGACTGGTTGTATTCAGTTTCAGACTATGAAACATGTCTGTAGTCTAGTACTACATGATAGAATCAGCAACCGGTTACATATCCACTTCAGTTACTTCATTGCTTTTTTCTGGCTCCTGTTGCCGCCTCCGGTTGCAAAGATTGCCAATTTCAGATTTGAAAATTTTTTTCTACATGTTTCCAAAATAGCCTGAGCCTTAGTATTAAATGGAATAAAATCACAATACAACGGTATCATAAATCTGTGCTCCTCACCTGAATTGTGACTTTTGACTCGTATTGGGAGTTTCACAGTGGAGGTGACGAACACAGTGCAAATATAGCAGTAGCACTGTTTGATAATACTCCCAGTTAAACACCACATCGACAAGTTAGGCGCAGTCCATAGGTGAAGTCACGTTATTTAGGATGGATTTTAACCCAACTTCCCCATTGTCACAGGTCGCCTGTGTTGTAGGCCTACAGAATGGGTGCCTCACTTCCAAAAATCCCAAATTGACGGAGCGTAAAAGTACACAATCCACAAATTAATAATAATGCAGTAATCATAATCCGTGTTGTTAAATTGTGATAAGAATTACTGCTAATTAAGTGGAACTTGTTGGCAAGTGAAATTTCATAATAAAGTTACGCACTTTGATGTCTGATGTGTGACTCCCATCCCCATAGGCGCGCGACGTCATTTAATGTTATGGAAGGTTTCGACATAGCCAGAGAAGTAACACGATCAGCGATTAAAATCAAACAATTGTTATTTGTTAATTCTAACTGAGAGTCACGCAGTATAATTAGGGTCCGTCCATAAATGACATCAAGCACCTAAGAAGAGGAGGGTGACACTTTTGTGATGAGTTGTGACGTCACATCATCACATCAAACTGCGCAACTCAATTTTAAATTTAACTCAATTGAACAAATTTCACACAAGTAACAGTAATTGTTACCTCAGTTGAACAACAGCATTTATGACGACTTGTGACAAGAGAGAAAGGGGTCAAAATTTGTCCAAAATTGCGTGACATCATTTATAGTGCTGTAACGAATAAAGGCAATATTTGGCAGGAGTCAAATTAAGCTTGGCCCACGTTGTGTGTGGCCGCCTCCACGCCAATTTATCATATTGCTTATTATACTAACGCCATCAAGCAAAACATGAAGGAGTGAATTAACGTCATTTGGCTAGCAAGTATCGAACCCACGTTACCCACGTCCATCTAATCTTCGTTCTAGCGTATTGTCATCCAACCATCTTCCCGTCCCGACCGAGACAGTTCGAATGTCAAAAAGATTACAGCAAGTTTATAGACAGAGACACGAAAGTTTATGGCGCACATATATCGCATTAGTGATCGGCAACCAATCTGAGATCACACTAGCAAAAGATTTCTCGAATGTAGGCCTATGACGACGGATCATGGCTATTGGCTAGCTAAGTAGGATAGGGAAAGAAGTAGGATCTTTACGACCATATTGATTATGTCAACCAATATGGAACCAGTTTAGTGTATCAAAGCTTCTGAGATATAAGAGTATTTTGTAGCCTTCGCTACAGTCTCTCGGTAATGATATTCGTAAGACAAGTAGGCTGTCGCGGACGCCATTTGGCGAGGGGCAAGCTGTTGTGGGGAGTCTGGCGCTACATAAGTCCTTCCCCGTCCAAGCTGGAAACTAGCTGTGGGGCTTTCCTGCAACTCGGTCTCCCTATAGGCCATCAACCTGTAGCTAGACCGCTTCTGACTCTCAGCTTGGAGGGAAACCAGGTCTACTAGCGGCCGGAAGGTGACCTCTTCTACCAGGGCCGTTCGGTCACCGTCCGCGGCTTTCGAATGGAAAGCGGCAGTCACCACGTGGGACGCACCAGGGTTCGATGCAATTCCCCCAACAGGCTTTATGTAACGGGCCACTTCCGGTTCTGTGTTAATGAGAGGAGACTCGGACGTTGATACGATAGCTAGCAGATAACTTGGAAACAGGCTATGCAATGTTTGATCAATAGTATTATTTATTCTGGTTCATCCATTAAAACTGCTGGATTCCGACTATCCGTCATTATTACTTATAATCAGAAAGAATCGCATTAATTAATTAAACACACTGCTTAATGATACCAGTTTTGAACTTAAACAAATTACAGGAGAAACTTCTCTTAAAGGATCGCCTCAGTCCTTGGCGAATAATTCAGACAGCAGGATAAATATAATACACACAAACTCTTCACATGTCAAAAATAGCACACAATTCGTCACAAACAGTGGCGCTGCACAAATCACACAATCAACATACGCGTTTCTAAACTCATATTTTGCAGGTACAACTGGTATGAAGCTCCTTCCAAAGTCACCGTACCAGCGATCGTGCCCAGCTCAATAGGACCACTGCTGGCAATTACTGCAATTTCAAAATGGCTGTTCACGCTACACAACCATCGAGATCAAAGTCCTTATTTTTAGTATTTTCCCAACAAATTTTAATAACCGGGCCACTTGACCTCTGTCCAGGTCATGTCAGCTTACTACTATCGGCAATTTTGATCCTCGATGGCAGGATTCAAAGGATGAAATTAAACGATCAAACCTTAGAAAACAAGCGTGACGACCGATCGCCCTCACCGGAAAACAATCATCTCCCAGAGCGCCTTGCGGCGGTCACGTCATTACTTCCTGTTATAGCGCAAGATTATACGGCGCGCATGAAAACTATGCGTAGAACCTAACTTAACTTATGCAAGTACACAGAAATATTGTCACAGAATGAAAATAGTAATAATAATAATAAACTCTTGTGGCGGACTGTTTTCCGCCACATAGGCCTGAGCGAATCAAATGTAGTTAAACTGAACACGATCAACGTAGTGACGAACACGACATTCAAATACTGACCAATGCAATTGACGCACATCAATATGTTGTGAAGAAGAAGAATCGGCTTTACAGAAAATCTCCTGCAAAATGTGCTCCAGAGAAATATAGGTTTAATAATTTGGACATTATCTGCAGAATGAAAGATGATAAAAAAAACTTCGAACGGCAGTTTTTGGAATAATGGTTACAACAAATAGAAGAAGAAGGCAACATGGCGAATGGATAGGCTAGATGACATTGAAGAATGGGGTGGAACAAGTCTTCAAGAGTTGAGCCACGCTGTAATGAACAGAGACATGTGGAGAGATGTAGTCAGAAAGGCATCAGACATCTACGGGCGATAAGCTCACGGTTGTTGATAAATTGATTGAATGATTGAATATGTTGACTTCCTCTCTATGTCTGTGTTCCCTGTGCGTTGTTTACCCGTCTTTCTTTTGTCTGTGACATTCTGTTCGTCTCAAGATGATATTGCGTTCACTTATCATCACGACGATTTTCGTCGTTGTAGCATGTTTTGTAATTAACCATTAACCATTAACCAACTATTTGATTGTTTAACTCCAGACCAATATAACATAAATGCAATGAATTAAAATGTTACCGGATTACAATGAAAACCATTAGCTGAGGATCAATGGGGAGAATAGAAAGAAGCACCTAAAAGACCTATGAAAGTCCCGCTAGCGGGGCCCACCCTTACTCATATTGTAGCCAAGCAGCAGTTGGGGGTAAGTGGAAGCTTGAGAAAAAGAAAACCTAATAAGTTGACTGTATGTACTCGTGAACCTCACTTGTGGGGAGTGATATGCTCGCTTAAGAAGCGATCATATTCCCGTTTACATTGATATTTTTTAAAATTATGTGATAATAATTATTTGTCTTAATGGATCAATTTCTACTTCCAGTTAGTTTGTGGCGTTCTGCCGCCCGAGCGCCTGCCTAGCGCTAACGGACGGTATCGACCCCAGCTCGCTGACACGCCTGGAGTCGCCCGAGTCCTTTCTTACCAAATCTCAATGCCAAACGGTTACTCTCTATATCTACAAGGATGTTCACTATCACCAGGCAAGATTAGGGACGGGTTTCTTCTCCAAGAAAGGTAACACGGCTCGAATTAGTAACGAGGTCTGACTCTGCCTATTCCGCGGTCGCCGGATGGGCAACGTTCTGAGGATGGCCGTACTCAAAACAGGGTTCATAATCATACCGGCAGGAGTCTTCCTCGCCTTGCATACCTTTCAAGCTACTAGCCTCGTCTTCCTCTACCTGATGTCGTACCGTTCAGCATCTTGTGACTCTGAAACTATCGCCATTTAGGGACACCAAACGTTCTCTTAAGTTACGAGGTTCAGACATATTTGAAACAAGTCCATAAGCCATTTCGGCCTATACAATTATCGGTA
Source organism: Bimastos eiseni (assembly GCA_959347315.1). Taxonomy (NCBI): domain Eukaryota; kingdom Metazoa; phylum Annelida; class Clitellata; order Crassiclitellata; family Lumbricidae; genus Bimastos; species Bimastos eiseni. The sequence goes on along the minus strand of OY365810.1, from coordinate 4,649,488 downwards.
GCTAAATCCAACGTCTTATACTCTTAGACATTACTGTCCCCAACTCTCTAACCTCTGTCGTCCTAGACACACCAGTCTCACAGCTCTTCGTCATATCATGCTAGACACTTAGCTATCACGTCTTCTGCTCAACACGTATCTCTCGATCTATTTCCGTGTATGGCATAAACGGCCGCACACGTATATTTTGTCATGCACATTTGACTGACTAAGTTCCCGTCCTCTGTGTTAGCAGTTACCCACCAACACTGATATATTCTGCTTCGATAAAAATGACACTGGCATGGTATTCGCGGACACTGATAGTGAAGGTCTTCTGTCTATAACCTTCGCTATCTGCACACAGATCTTCGATCCGACCTACGCACGAGGGGGCCCGACCTCGCACTTTAGTCAGCTCTCAGAACTGTGTGTGACGACAAACAACCATGTATTCACCTGGGTACCCGATTAACCAAACGTACTCGTATCGATCACTTCGATCAGACACGCAAATAGATACACTTCGGGAAAACGGGAGGAGTATCTATGACCAACGTAGGTAGCCAACAGTAATATTTAAACGGGAGGAGTATCTATGACCAATGTAGGTAGCCAACAGTAATATTTAAACGGGAGGAGTATCTATGACCAACGTAGGTAGCCAACAGTAATATTTACGCATCGATCAATTCTTGGTCTGCTTACTATCTTTATCCTGGGTTTCCGACTGCCCAGACTTTCACGTCGGCCTCTTGGCCCATTTCCGTGTGTGGCATACCGGCCTCACACGCATAAATTATCCGGCACACGATTGGCCGTCCTCTGCGTTGGCAATTGTCCGCCAACACCGTAATATATTCTGATACTCGGGAAACCGGGAGGAGTAACTATTACCAACGTAGGTAACAAACAAGAGTACCTATCGAACGACTATAAAGCCATCAAGAAGAGTTACTTGATTAGTAACCTGCAGGTATCAATCGGCACCAGTGTTTTCTCTTGTTTGTCACGTGCTCTTCTAACGTGTTCACCCTCCACGTGTAATTCCAGCGGGTCCTTCGGGAATTTCCCCGATATTTCTATCGAACGTATTCAATGGGGAACTTTCCCCGTATGTGCCAACGCTCCACCGGCAGCTCTCTCGGTTTGTACGGCTGCTACTGCGGGAATCTACTCGGCTTGTATCTTGTGCGGCCACCCGAATTTTCATGTCTCCGACAACCTGGGGAAAACGGGAGGAGTATCTATGACCGAACTAGGTAGCCAACAAGTATATTCCTCGGCCTGCTTGCATCTGTCATATACTTTAATATCCGATCACCCAGACTCTCACATGTCTTTAACTCTCATCGACTGCATTTATTCATCCCATCGTAGGAACATATTTGTATTCGTCACTTAGAGATCTGACCAACGGTAATGCACCAACTCTCGTTTCTCAGACTCGATTCTCTCACAGGCAACTGAGGTAAGTGTCACCACGTTACCTCTATGTTTCACACAGACCTGTATTATTATAATCACTTTCTCTGAAGCAATTGTACTCTGTCTCTTATACACTGGAACGAACCACTGGCAGATCTTTCGAGGAAGTCCTCGAAAAGAGATTATGTAGTTAGATCTACAAGAAGAAATTAGTAGACGCCTCGCGGGGAAACCGCGAGCCAAGATATTGCAACTTAACACACAAGTGAATAGATTTCTGGAAAACGAGAGGAGTAAGTGTGACCGACCTAAGTAGCCAACAAGAAGATTTACCGAAAGATCGCAAGACAATAAAGAAGACATACTGCGGGGACACCGCAAGTACAGATATTACGTTTAGTAACTCAAGTAAAGATACGCGGGGAAACCGCGACCTAAGACATTGCGATCAGACACGCAAATCAACAGATTGCTGCTAAACGGGAGGAGTAAGTATGACCACGCTAGATAGCCAAGTGTAGATATTTACGGAAAACCGTAAATAGAAAAGAATATGCAGAGATGTCCACAATTGATCAGGTTTTCGGCACCAAAGGGAACTTTCCCTGTATCGAACGCACCAATGGGGTCACCCTCCCCGTATTTATCGAATGTATTCATGTTTTCCAGTATTAAATTTTGTCAACGGCTTCTCCGGTAGCTCTCAGTTTGTTTCCAACGGCTTCACGGGCCCGCCCTCCCCGTCTTTTAACCAACGTGTACACTGGGGAATTCTTCCCGTAAATTGTCTCCACAGTCGCCATAAATCTGTCTCGATGTAGCGTTCGGTTGCTCGGGGCTTTACCCGATCTCTATTTCTCACGCGGCCACCGACGGGGTCACGTATCCGACAACCGGCTGGTATTCTCGAGGATTAACTATGACCGATCTAGGTAGCCAACAAGAATATTTATCGGCCACCAGAACTCCCACGGTCTGCACGGTCGGGGATTTTCCCAGTCTATCTCTCTGCCGAGGCCTCTCTCGATATATGCGTCGGTCCCTTCTGGGACTCAACCAGTCTGTATCACTCACGGTCACCAACGGGGTCACCATCTTCCCCGTATTTCCGAACATAACTGTCATTCATTCATTTATTTCTCACGATCGGGTCTTTACGCACTCTCGAACGATACCCAGACCTGTGAGCATTTCTCACGATCGGTCTTTCTCTGTCAGCCTGTTGACTCCTACGATCAGGGCACGGTTCGTCTTGCGATCGACGGCAGAGGGGCCCACCCCACCAGATCAGCGAAAAGCAGCACCAGCCTGACCGCGAGAGCGGCTGTCACTAGAGGTTGTATTTATATGGCAACACTCAACGATCCCTGGAGCGGAACGAGAACCACTCTACGTATGAAGCAGTACGAACCACTGCTCCACATATATAGCGATGCACCGCATGTCAGGCTATACTCAAGCCAATTCATGCGTCTGCAAGCTATGCACTCAATTAAAAACCGCCGATCGGTCTTCCTTCCTATACGCAACTCTGTAAAAAATATACGTAAAATAACGCTATGGCGAGCCGATTATTTAAATAAATCATTCATTCAAGCCTTGTGGCCTGTCCGCCACAAGTTCAAACGATCAGAACAAAAGCTGCGGTGGACGAAAATGCACTGATCCTTGGATTGACGATCTTAGACAAAGAATTGTTTGTTGTGAGTTGGAACAGTTCAGAAGTTGAAGTTTACGATGCGATTATTTTAAGTTTAAGTCGTCGATTGAAGTTCAGAAAATTAATTTATCCAAGAGACATAGGATCCTGCAACAGAAACAAATCTCTCTTTATCTTCGATTCCAAGGGTTACGGTCGGTCGAGTGAAATATTGAGAGTTGATCCAGATGGAAAATTAATAAATAAATGGTCGATACAAGACAATTGTGGACATAAATTGATATTATATGCAGTGTGTCAGTTACAGACGAATCTAATGTCATTTTAACTCTTCGTGACAAAAGCGAATTAAACGAATATACTCAGGATGGAATATGGATGAGAAGTTATAAACCTCTTAACAGACGCAGGTATTCAGCAACCGTCGCATGCTATAAAACTAACCAATGGTAATTTAGTGGTGAGTCATGACTCACCTGGCTCTTATTCTGGCCTACATAGAGTGTGTTTGGTGGATGAAGATGGACAACTTAAAAAATCATTCGGGGGAAAACCTTGATTAACCATTGAAGAACTTAATTCTCCAGACTATTTGTCCGTCGATGAAAATGGATTCGTGGTGGTCGCTGATCTGGGAAATCACCGAGTTTTGTTATTGGAATCGGATTTGAACCTGGAAAGAGAAATCCTCTCAAATGAAAAACACGGATTACAAGATCCAATGAGGATTTTGTTGGATGAGTCAAATGGTCGACTGCTTGTATCTGACAATGAGAGGAACAACGTACAAATTTTAATTTTTCGATTATAAGTAATTCTGTGAATAAGTGTTGCAGATTAAGTGACTAGCATCTATTAATTAAAAATCAATGTAAATTTACTATAATCCTCATGTCACATTTTTGGAAATACTTGAAACTTAGTGAGGCGTTCGATATCTCGCATTTTTAATTAAGTTTCTGCACTTCTAATTCTGCGAATTCGAGTTTTTCAGATTTTGCCGACGATGCACGAAATTACATCATTTGTATAAAATAATTGTGATCAACTCAGTCCAGTTTAATTGTATTTAATAGGCTTATCTCATTTTGGGGACTCTTAGTTGGTATATCGTAAGATGATTCCTTGCTATAAGTGCCGTCTGTCACGCGCCTAGAAAAGGGGTCACATAATTTTATGTGACGATGTGTGACAAGGGGAGGAGGGGTCGACCAAATGTGAAGTCACATCATCACATCAAACATCAAAATGTGTACCTTTATTAGAGATGTCACTCAATTAAACAGGTTTCAAATCCTTAACTGTATCTGTTACCACAATTCAACAGCTCTTATTATGATTCCTGCACTCTTCATTCTTTGATTGTTTGCTTTACACTCGGTGTCATTTTAGGTATTTGTAAGTGTGTGCAGCCATTCAGTGCCCCCCTAGCATGAATCAATTAGCCTGTTCCGTCTAAACGCATCAGGCCACACAGAGTCTTTGCACGTTGAAAATGTGAACTAATGGTTGTAGGAGCCTATTATTGCAAACGAAACAATGGAGATGTATACTGCGAATTGGATATTATTCATTCCATGAAGGAGCATT